>OZ010664.1:17153094-17543336 GCA_963932335.1 Andrena marginata
GTCAGAGTCCATCCGCTCCATCGTCCGAACACAAAGTCGTCCGATCTTCGACAACAACCGCTGATCCTTGCATGTCGCGACATTGCGATCAATTCATATTAAGGTTTCGACCCCGGCCCTCGCGCTTGTTTTCGAGATAATCGCGAATAACCCCAATCGCTCCCAAAATTTTCAAAGTACCGCGAGTTGTCAGAGGGCTTCCGCTCCATCGTCCGACCACAAAGTCGTCCGATCGTCGAAAACGACCACTGATCCTTGCGAGTCGCGACTTTGTGATCAATTCATATTAAGGTTTCGACCCCGGCCCTCGCGCTGGTTTTCGAGATAATCGCGAATAACCCCAACCGCTCCCAAAATTTTCAAAGTACCGCGAATTGTCAGAGTACATCCGCTCCATCGTCCGACCACAAAGTCCTCCGATCGTCGAAAACGACCACTGATCCTTCCGAGTCATGACATTGCGATCAATTCATATTAAGGGTTCGACGCCGGTCGTCGCGCTGGTTTTCGAGGTAATCGCGAATAACCCCAAACGCTCCCAAAATTTTCAAAGTACCGCGAGTTTTCAGAGTGCTTCCGCACCATCTTCCGAACACAATGTCGTCCGAACGTCGAAAACGACCACTGATTTTTGCGAGTCGCGACATTGCGATCAATTCATATTAAGGTTTCGACCCCGGCCCTCGCGCTGGTTTTCGAGATAATCGCGAATAACCCCAATCGCTCCCAAAATTTTCAAAGTACCGCGAGTTTTCAGAGTGCTTCCGCACCATCTTCCGAACACAAAGTCGTCCGAACTTCGAAAACGACCACTGATCCTTGCATGTCGCGACATTGTGATCAATTCATATTAAGGTTTCGACCCCGGCCCTCGCGCTGGTTTTCGAGATAATCGCGAATAACCCCAATCGCTCCCAAAATTTTCAAAGTACTGCGAGTTTTCAGAGTGCTTCCGCACCATCTTCCGAACACAAAGTCGTCCGAACTTCGAAAAGGACCACTGATCCTTGCATGTCGCGACATTGCGATCAATTCATATTAAGATTTCGACCCGGCCCTCGCGCTGGTTTTCGAGATAATCGTGAATAACCCCAATCGCTCCCAAAATTTTCAAAGTACCGCGAGTTTTCAGAGTGCTTCCGCACCATCTTGCGAACACAAAGTCGTCCGAACGTCGAAAACGACCACTGATTTTTGCGAGTCGCGACATTGCGATCAATTCATATTAAGGTTTCGACCCCGGCCCTCGCGCTGGTTTTCGAGATAATCGCGAATAACCCCAATCGCTCCCAAAATTTTCAAAGTACCGCGAGTTTTCAGAGGGCTTCCGCACCATCTTCCGAACACAAAGTCGTCCGATCGTCGAAAACGACCACTGATCCTTGCGTGTCGCGACATTGGGATAAATTCATATTAATGTTTCGACCCCGGTCGTCGCGCTGGTTTTCGAGATAATCGCGAATAACCCCAATCGCTCCGAAAATTTTCAAAGTAACGCTAATTGTCAGAGTCCATCCGCTCCATCGTCCGACCACAAAGTCGTCCGATCGTCGAAAACGACCACTGAACCTTACGAGTCGCGACATTGCGATCTATTCTAATTAAGGTTTCGACCCCGGCCCTCGCGCTGGTTTTCGAGATAATCGCGAATAACCCCAATCGCTCCCAAAATTTTCAAAGTACCGCGAGTTGTCAGAGTACATCCGCTCCATCGTCCGACCACAAAGTCGTCCGATCGTCGAAAACGACCACTGATCCTTGCGAGTCGCGACATTGCGATCTATTCTAATTAAGGTTTCGACACCGGCCCTCGCGCTGGTTTTCGAGATAATCGCGAATAACCCCAATCGCTCCCAAAATTTTCAAAGTACCGCGAGTTTTCAGAGTCCTTCCGCAACATCGTCCGAACACAAAGTCGTCCGATCGTCGAAAACGACCACTGATCCTTGCGAGTCGCGACATTGCGATCAATTCATATTAAGGTTTCGTCCCCGGTCGTCGGGCTGGTTTTCGAGGTAATCGCGAATAACCCCAAACGCTCCCAAAATTTTCAAAGTACCGCGAGTTGTCAGAGTCCATCCGCTCCATCGTCCGAACACAAAGTCGTCCGATCTTCGACAACAACCGCTGATCCTTGCGTGTCGCGACATTGCGATCAATTCATATTAAGGTTTCGACCCCGGCCCTCGCGCTAGTTTTCGAGATAATCGCCAATAACCCCAATCGCTCCCAAAATTTTCAAAGTGCCGCGAGTTTTCAGAGTGCTTCCGCACCATCTTCCGAACACAAAGTCGTCCGAACGTCGAAAACGACCACTGATTTTTGCGAGTCGCGACATTGCGATCAATTCATATTAAGGTTTCGACCCCGGTCGTCGCGCTGGTTTTCGAGGTAATCGCGAATAACCCCAAACGCTCCCAAAATTTTAAAAGTACCGCGAGTTTTCAGAGTCCTTCCGCAACATCGTCCGAACACAAAGTCGTCCGATCGTCGAAAACGACCACTGATCCTTGCGAGTCGCGACATTGCGATCAATTCATATTAAGGTTTCGTCCCCGGTCGTCGGGCTGGTTTTCGAGGTAATCGCGAATAACCCCAAACGCTCCCAAAATTTTCAAAGTACCGCGAGTTGTCAGAGTCCATCCGCTCCATCGTCCGAACACAAAGTCGTCCGATCTTCGACAACAACCGCTGATCCTTGCGTGTCGCGACATTGCGATCAATTCATATTAAGGTTTCGACCCCGGCCCTCGCGCTAGTTTTCGAGATAATCGCCAATAACCCCAATCGCTCCCAAAATTTTCAAAGTACCGCGAGTTTTCAGAGTGCTTCCGCACCATCTTCCGAACACAAAGTCGTCCGAACGTCGAAAACGACCACCGATCCTTGCATGTCGCGACATTGCGATTAATTCATATTAAGGTTTCGACCCCGACCCTCGCGCTGGTTTTCGAGATAATCGCGAATAACCCCAATCGCTCCCAAACTTTTCAAAGTACCGCGAGTTTTCAGAGTGCTTCCGCACCATCTTCCGAACACAAAGTCGTCCGATCTTCGACAACAACCACTGATCCTTGCATGTCGCGACATTGCGATCAATTCATATTAAGGTTTCGACCCCGGCCCTCGCGCTGGTTTTCGAGATAATCGCGAATAACCCCAATCGCTCCCAAAATTTTCAAAGTACCGCGAGTTTTCAGAGGGCTTCCGCTCCATCGTCCGACCACAAAGTCGTCCGATCGTCGAAAACGACCACTGATCCTTGCGATTCGCGACATTGCGATCTATTCTAATTAAGGTTTCGACCACGGCCCTCGCGCTGGTTTTCGAGATAATCGCGAATAACCCCAACCGCTCCCAAAATTTTCAAAGTACCGCGAGTTGTCAGAGTACATCCGCTCCATCGTCCGACCACAAAGTCCTCCGATCGTCGAAAACGACCACTGATCCTTCCGAGTCATGACATTGCGATCAATTCATATTAAGGGTTCGACGCCGGTCGTCGCGCTGGTTTTCGAGGTAATCGCGAATAACCCCAAACGCTCCCAAAATTTTCAAAGTACCGCGAGTTTTCAGAGTCCTTCCGCACCATCGTCCGAACACAAAATCGTCCGATCGTCGAAAACGACCACTGATCCTTGCATGTCGCGACATTGCGAGCAATTCATATTAAGATTTCGACCCCGGCCCTCGCGCTGGTTTTCGAGATAATCGCGAATAACCCCAATCGCTCCCAAAATTTTCAAAGTACCGCGAGTTTTCAGAGTTCTTCCGCACCATCTTCCGAACACAAAGTCGTCCGAACTTCGAAAACGACCACTGATCCTTGCATGTCGCGACATTGCGATCAATTCATATTAAGTTTTCGACCCCGGCCCTCGCGCTGGTTTTCGAGATAATCGCGAATAACCCCAATCGCTCCCAAAATTTTCCAAGTACCGCGAGTTTTCAGAGTGCTTCCGCACCATCTTCCGAACACAAAGTCGTCCGAACTTCGAAAACGACCACTGATCCTTGACATGTCGCGACATTGCGATCAATTCATATTAAGGTTTCGACCCCGGCCCTCGCGCTGGTTTTCGAGATAATCGCGAATAACCCCAATCGCTCCCAAAATTTTCCAAGTACCGCGATTTTTCAGAGTGCTTCCGCACCATCTTCCGAACACAAAGTCGTCCGATCGTCGAAAACGACCACTGATCCTTGCGAGTCGCGACATTGCGATCAATTCATATTAAGGTTTCGTCCCCGGTCGTCGGGCTGGTTTTCGAGGTAATCGCGAATAACCCCAAACGCTCCAAAAATTTTCAAAGTACCGCGAGTTGTCAGAGTCCATCCGCTCCATCGTCCGAACACAAAGTCGTCCGATCTTCGACAACAACCGCTGATCCTTGCATGTCGCGACATTGCGATCAATTCATATTAAGGTTTCGACCCCGGCCCTCGCGCTTGTTTTCGAGATAATCGCGAATAACCCCAATCGCTCCCAAAATTTTCAAAGTACCGCGAGTTGTCAGAGGGCTTCCGCTCCATCGTCCGACCACAAAGTCGTCCGATCGTCGAAAACGACCACTGATCCTTGCGAGTCGCGACTTTGTGATCAATTCATATTAAGGTTTCGACCCCGGCCCTCGCGCTGGTTTTCGAGATAATCGCGAATAACCCCAACCGCTCCCAAAATTTTCAAAGTACCGCGAATTGTCAGAGTACATCCGCTCCATCGTCCGACCACAAAGTCCTCCGATCGTCGAAAACGACCACTGATCCTTCCGAGTCATGACATTGCGATCAATTCATATTAAGGGTTCGACGCCGGTCGTCGCGCTGGTTTTCGAGGTAATCGCGAATAACCCCAAACGCTCCCAAAATTTTCAAAGTACCGCGAGTTTTCAGAGTGCTTCCGCACCATCTTCCGAACACAATGTCGTCCGAACGTCGAAAACGACCACTGATTTTTGCGAGTCGCGACATTGCGATCAATTCATATTAAGGTTTCGACCCCGGCCCTCGCGCTGGTTTTCGAGATAATCGCGAATAACCCCAATCGCTCCCAAAATTTTCAAAGTACCGCGAGTTTTCAGAGTGCTTCCGCACCATCTTCCGAACACAAAGTCGTCCGAACTTCGAAAACGACCACTGATCCTTGCATGTCGCGACATTGTGATCAATTCATATTAAGGTTTCGACCCCGGCCCTCGCGCTGGTTTTCGAGATAATCGCGAATAACCCCAATCGCTCCCAAAATTTTCAAAGTACTGCGAGTTTTCAGAGTGCTTCCGCACCATCTTCCGAACACAAAGTCGTCCGAACTTCGAAAAGGACCACTGATCCTTGCATGTCGCGACATTGCGATCAATTCATATTAAGATTTCGACCCGGCCCTCGCGCTGGTTTTCGAGATAATCGTGAATAACCCCAATCGCTCCCAAAATTTTCAAAGTACCGCGAGTTTTCAGAGTGCTTCCGCACCATCTTGCGAACACAAAGTCGTCCGAACGTCGAAAACGACCACTGATTTTTGCGAGTCGCGACATTGCGATCAATTCATATTAAGGTTTCGACCCCGGCCCTCGCGCTGGTTTTCGAGATAATCGCGAATAACCCCAATCGCTCCCAAAATTTTCAAAGTACCGCGAGTTTTCAGAGGGCTTCCGCACCATCTTCCGAACACAAAGTCGTCCGATCGTCGAAAACGACCACTGATCCTTGCGTGTCGCGACATTGGGATAAATTCATATTAATGTTTCGACCCCGGTCGTCGCGCTGGTTTTCGAGATAATCGCGAATAACCCCAATCGCTCCGAAAATTTTCAAAGTAACGCTAATTGTCAGAGTCCATCCGCTCCATCGTCCGACCACAAAGTCGTCCGATCGTCGAAAACGACCACTGAACCTTACGAGTCGCGACATTGCGATCTATTCTAATTAAGGTTTCGACCCCGGCCCTCGCGCTGGTTTTCGAGATAATCGCGAATAACCCCAATCGCTCCCAAAATTTTCAAAGTACCGCGAGTTGTCAGAGTACATCCGCTCCATCGTCCGACCACAAAGTCGTCCGATCGTCGAAAACGACCACTGATCCTTGCGAGTCGCGACATTGCGATCTATTCTAATTAAGGTTTCGACACCGGCCCTCGCGCTGGTTTTCGAGATAATCGCGAATAACCCCAATCGCTCCCAAAATTTTCAAAGTACCGCGAGTTTTCAGAGTCCTTCCGCAACATCGTCCGAACACAAAGTCGTCCGATCGTCGAAAACGACCACTGATCCTTGCGAGTCGCGACATTGCGATCAATTCATATTAAGGTTTCGTCCCCGGTCGTCGGGCTGGTTTTCGAGGTAATCGCGAATAACCCCAAACGCTCCCAAAATTTTCAAAGTACCGCGAGTTGTCAGAGTCCATCCGCTCCATCGTCCGAACACAAAGTCGTCCGATCTTCGACAACAACCGCTGATCCTTGCGTGTCGCGACATTGCGATCAATTCATATTAAGGTTTCGACCCCGGCCCTCGCGCTAGTTTTCGAGATAATCGCCAATAACCCCAATCGCTCCCAAAATTTTCAAAGTGCCGCGAGTTTTCAGAGTGCTTCCGCACCATCTTCCGAACACAAAGTCGTCCAAACGTCGAAAACGACCACTGATCCTTGCATGTCGCGACATTGCGATCAATTCATATTAAGGTTTCGACCCCGGCCCTCGCGCTGGTTTTCGAGATAATCGCGAATAACCCCAATCGCTCCCAAAATTTTCAAAGTACTGCGAGTTTTCAGAGGGCTTCCGCTCCATCGTCCGACCACAAAGTCGTCCGATCGTCGAAAACGACCACTGATCCTTGCGAGTCGCGACATTGCGATCTATTCTAATTAAGGTTTCGACCACGGCCCTCGCGCTGGTTTTCGAGATAATCGCGAATAACCCCAACCGCTCCCAAAATTTTCAAAGTACCGCGAGTTTTCATAGTGCTTCCGCACCATCTTCCGAACACAAAGTCGTCCGAACTTCGAAAACGACCACTGATCCTTGCATGTCGCGACATTGCGATCAATTCATATTAAGATTTCGACCCGGCCCTCGAGCTGGTTTTCGAGATAATCGTGAATAACCCCAATCGCTCCCAAAATTTTCAAAGTACCGCGAGTTTTCAGAGTGCTTCCGCACCATCTTGCGAACACAAAGTCGTCCGAACGTCGAAAACGACCACTGATTTTTGCGAGTCGCGACATTGCGATCAATTCATATTAAGGTTTCGACCCCGGCCCTCGCGCTGGTTTTCGAGATAATCGCGAATAACCCCAATCGCTCCCAAAATTTTCAAAGTACCGCGAGTTTTCAGAGGGCTTCTGCACCATCTTCCGAACACAAAGTCGTCCGATCGTCGAAAACGACCACTGATCCTTGCGTGTCGCGACATTGGGATAAATTCATATTAATGTTTCGACCCCGGTCGTCGCGCTGGTTTTCGAGATAATCGCGAATAACCCCAATCGCTCCGAAAATTTTCAAAGTAACGCGAATTGTCAGAGTCCATCCGCTCCATCGTCCGACCACAAAGTCGTCCGATCGTCGAAAACGACCACTGAACCTTACGAGTCGCGACATTGCGATCTATTCTAATTAAGGTTTCGACCCCGGCCCTCGCGCTGGTTTTCGAGATAATCGCGAATAACCCCAATCGCTCCCAAAATTTTCAAAGTACCGCGAGTTGTCAGAGTACATCCGCTCCATCGTCCGACCACAAAGTCGTCCGATCGTCGAAAACGACCACTGATCCTTGCGAGTCGCGACATTGCGATCTATTCTAATTAAGGTTTCGACACCGGCCCTCGCGCTGGTTTTCGAGATAATCGCGAATAACCCCAATCGCTCCCAAAATTTTCAAAGTACCGCGAGTTTTCAGAGTCCTTCCGCAACATCGTCCGAACACAAAGTCGTCCGATCGTCGAAAACGACCCCTGATCCTTGCGAGTCGCGACATTGCGATCAATTCATATTAAGGTTTCGTCCCCGGTCGTCGGGCTGGTTTTCGAGGTAATCGCGAATAACCCCAAACGCTCCCAAAATTTTCAAAGTACCGCGAGTTGTCAGAGTCCATCCGCTCCATCGTCCGAACACAAAGTCGTCCGATCTTCGACAACAACCGCTGATCCTTGCGTGTCGCGACATTGCGATCAATTCATATTAAGGTTTCGACCCCGGCCCTCGCGCTAGTTTTCGAGATAATCGCCAATAACCCCAATCGCTCCCAAAATTTTCAAAGTGCCGCGAGTTTTCAGAGTGCTTCCGCACCATCTTCCGAACACAAAGTCGTCCGAACGTCGAAAACGACCACTGATCCTTGCATGTCGCGACATTGCGATCAATTCATATTAAGGTTTCGACCCCGGCCCTCGCGCTGGTTTTCGAGATAATCGCGAATAACCCCAATCGCTCCCAAAATTTTCAAAGTACCGCGAGTTTTCAGAGGGCTTCCGCTCCATCGTCCGACCACAAAGTCGTCCGATCGTCGAAAACGACCACTGATCCTTGCGAGTCGCGACATTGCGATCTATTCTAATTAAGATTTCGACCACGGCCCTCGCGCTAGTTTTCGAGATAATCGCCAATAACCCCAATCGCTCCCAAAATTTTCAAAGTACCGCGAGTTTTCAGAGTGCTTCCGCACCATCTTCCGAACACAAAGTCGTCCGAACTTCGAAAACGACCACTGATCCTTGCATGTCGCGACATTGCGATCAATTCATATTAAGGTTTCGACCTCGGCCCTCGCGCTTGTTTTCGAGATAATCGCGAATAACCCCAATCGCTCCCAAAATTTTCAAAGTACCGCGAGTTGTCAGAGGGCTTCCGCTCCATCGTCCGACCACAAAGTCGTCCGATCGTCGAAAACGACCACTGATCCTTGCGAGTCGCGACATTGTGATCAATTCATATTAAGGTTTCGACCCCGGCCCTCGCGCTGGTTTTCGAGATAATCGCGAATAACCCCAACCGCTCCCAAAATTTTCAAAGTACCGCGAATTGTCAGAGTCCATCCGCTCCATCGTCCGACCACAAAGTCGTCCGATCGTCGAAAACGACCACTGATCCTTGCATGTCGCGACATTGCGATCAATTCATATTAAGTTTTCGACCCCGGCCCTCGCGCTGGTTTTCGAGATAATCGCGAATAACCCCAATCGCTCCCAAAATTTTCAAAGTACCGCGAGTTTTCAGAGTGCTTCCGCACCATCTTCCGAACACAAAGTCATCCGAACTTCGAAAACGACCACTGATCCTTGCATGTCGCGACATTGCGATCAATTCATATTAAGGTTTCGACCCCGGCCCTCGCGCTAGTTTTCGAGATAATCGCGAATAACCCCAATCGCTCCCAAAATTTTCAAAGTACCGCGAGTTTTCAGAGTGCTTCCGCACCATCTTCCGAACACAAAGTCGTTCGAACGTCGAAAACGACCACTGATCCTTGCATGTCGCGACATTGCGAACAATTCATATTAAGATTTCGACCCCGGCCCCCGCGCTGGTTTTCGAGATAATCGCGAATAACCCCAATCGCTCCCAAAATTTTCAAAGTACCGCGAGTTTTCAGAGTGCTTCCGCACCATCTTCCGAACACAAAGTCGTCCGAACGTCGAAAACGACTACTGATCCTTGCATGTCGCGACATTGCGATCAATTCATATTAAGGTTTCGACCCCGGCCCTCGCGCTGGTTTTCGAGATAATCGCGAATAACCCCAATCGCTCCCAAAATTTTCAAAGTACCGCGAGTTTTCAGAGGGCTTCCGCACCATCTTCCGAACACAAAGTCGTCCGATCGTCGAAAACGACCACTGATCCTTGCGTGTCGCGACATTGCGATAAATTCATATTAAAGTTTCGACCCCGGTCGTCGCGCTGGTTTTCGAGATAATCGCGAATAACCCCAATCGCTCCCAAAATTTTCAAAGTACCGCGAGTTTTCAGAGGGCTTCCGCACCATCTTCCGAACACAAAGTCGTCCGATCGTCGAAAACGACCACTGATCCTTGCGTGTCGCGACATTGCGATATATTCATATTAATGTTTCGACACCGGTCGTCGCGCTGGTTTTCGAGATAATCGCGAATAACCCCAATCGCTCCGAAAATTTTCAAAGTACCGCGAATTGTCAGAGTCCATCCGCTCCATCGTCCGACCACAAAGTCGTCCGATCGTCGAAAACGACCACTGAACCTTACGAGTCGCGACATTGCGATCTATTCTAATTAAGGTTTCGACCCCGGCCCTCGCGCTGGTTTTCGAGATAATCGCGAAGAACCCCAATCGCTCCCAAAATTTTCAAAGTACCGCGAGTTTTCAGAGTGCTTCCGCACCATCTTCCGAACACAAAGTCGTCCGAACTTCGAAAACGACCACTGATCCTTGCATGTCGCGACATTGCGATCAATTCATATTAAGGTTTCGACCCCGGCACTCGCGCTGGTTTTCGAGATAATCGCGAATAACCCCAATCGCTCCCAAAATTTTCAAAGTACCGCGAGTTGTCAGAGGGCTTCCGCTCCATCGTCCGACCACAAAGTCGTCCGATCGTCGAAAACGACCACTGATCCTTGCGAGTCGCGACATTGCGATCTATTCATATTAAGGTTTCGACCCCGGTCGTCGCGCTGGTTTTCGAGGTAATCGCGAATAACCCCAAACGCTCCCAAAATTTTAAAAGTACCGCGAGTTTTCAGAGTCCTTCCGCAACATCGTCCGAACACAAAGTCGTCCGATCGTCGAAAACGACCACTGATCCTTGCGAGTCGCGACATTGCGATCAATTCATATTAAGGTTTCGTCCCCGGTCGTCGGGCTGGTTTTCGAGGTAATCGCGAATAACCCCAAACGCTCCCAAAATTTTCAAAGTACCGCGAGTTGTCAGAGTCCATCCGCTCCATCGTCCGAACACAAAGTCGTCCGATCTTCGACAACAACCGCTGATCCTTGCGTGTCGCGACATTGCGATCAATTCATATTAAGGTTTCGACCCCGGCCCTCGCGCTAGTTTTCGAGATAATCGCCAATAACCCCAATCGCTCCCAAAATTTTCAAAGTACCGCGAGTTTTCAGAGTGCTTCCGCACCATCTTCCGAACACAAAGTCGTCCGAACGTCGAAAACGACCACCGATCCTTGCATGTCGCGACATTGCGATTAATTCATATTAAGGTTTCGACCCCGACCCTCGCGCTGGTTTTCGAGATAATCGCGAATAACCCCAATCGCTCCCAAACTTTTCAAAGTACCGCGAGTTTTCAGAGTGCTTCCGCACCATCTTCCGAACACAAAGTCGTCCGATCTTCGACAACAACCACTGATCCTTGCATGTCGCGACATTGCGATCAATTCATATTAAGGTTTCGACCCCGGCCCTCGCGCTGGTTTTCGAGATAATCGCGAATAACCCCAATCGCTCCCAAAATTTTCAAAGTACCGCGAGTTTTCAGAGGGCTTCCGCTCCATCGTCCGACCACAAAGTCGTCCGATCGTCGAAAACGACCACTGATCCTTGCGATTCGCGACATTGCGATCTATTCTAATTAAGGTTTCGACCACGGCCCTCGCGCTGGTTTTCGAGATAATCGCGAATAACCCCAACCGCTCCCAAAATTTTCAAAGTACCGCGAGTTGTCAGAGTACATCCGCTCCATCGTCCGACCACAAAGTCCCCCGATCGTCGAAAACGACCACTGATCCTTCCGAGTCATGACATTGCGATCAATTCATATTAAGGGTTCGACGCCGGTCGTCGCGCTGGTTTTCGAGGTAATCGCGAATAACCCCAAACGCTCCCAAAATTTTCAAAGTACCGCGAGTTTTCAGAGTCCTTCCGCACCATCGTCCGAACACAAAATCGTCCGATCGTCGAAAACGATCACTGATCCTTGCGAGTCGCGACATTGCGATCTATTCTAATTAAGGTTTCGACCCCGGCCCTCGCGCTGGTTTTCGAGATAATCGCGAAGAACCCCAATCGCTCCCAAAATTTTCAAAGTACCGCGAGTTTTCAGAGTGCTTCCGCACCATCTTCCGAACACAAAGTCGTCCGAACTTCGAAAACGACCACTGATCCTTGCATGTCGCGACATTGCGATCAATTCATATTAAGGTTTCGACCCCGGCACTCGCGCTGGTTTTCGAGATAATCGCGAATAACCCCAATCGCTCCCAAAATTTTCAAAGTACCGCGAGTTGTCAGAGGGCTTCCGCTCCATCGTCCGACCACAAAGTCGTCCGATCGTCGAAAACGACCACTGATCCTTGCGAGTCGCGACATTGCGATCTATTCTAATTAAGGTGTCGACCACGGCCCTCGCGCTGGTTTTCGAGATAATCGCGAATAATACCAACCGCTCCCAAAATTTTCAAAGTACCGCGAATTGTCAGAGTACATCCGCTCCATCGTCCGACCACAAAGTCGTCCGATCGTCGAAAACGATCACTGATCCTTGCGAGTCGCGACATTGCGATCTATTCTAATTAAGGTTTCGACACCGGCCCTCGCGCTGGTTTTCGAGATAATCGCGAATAACCCCAATCGCTCCAAAATTTTCAAAGTACCGCGAATTTTCAGAGTGCTTCCGCACCATCTTCCGAACACAAAGTCGTCCGAACGTCGAAAACGACCACTGATTTTTGCGAGTCGCGACATTGCGATCAATTCATATTAAGGTTTCGACCCCGGTCGTCGCGCTGGTTTTCGAGGTAATCGCGAATAACCCCAAACGCTCCCAAAATTTTAAAAGTACCGCGAGTTTTCAGAGTCCTTCCGCAACATCGTCCGAACACAAAGTCGTCCGATCGTCGAAAACGACCACTGATCCTTGCGAGTCGCGACATTGCGATCAATTCATATTAAGGTTTCGTCCCCGGTCGTCGGGCTGGTTTTCGAGGTAATCGCGAATAACCCCAAACGCTCCCAAAATTTTCAAAGTACCGCGAGTTGTCAGAGTCCATCCGCTCCATCGTCCGAACACAAAGTCGTCCGATCTTCGACAACAACCGCTGATCCTTGCGTGTCGCGACATTGCGATCAATTCATATTAAGGTTTCGACCCCGGCCCTCGCGCTAGTTTTCGAGATAATCGCCAATAACCCCAATCGCTCCCAAAATTTTCAAAGTACCGCGAGTTTTCAGAGTGCTTCCGCACCATCTTCCGAACACAAAGTCGTCCGAACGTCGAAAACGACCACCGATCCTTGCATGTCGCGACATTGCGATTAATTCATATTAAGGTTTCGACCCCGACCCTCGCGCTGGTTTTCGAGATAATCGCGAATAACCCCAATCGCTCCCAAACTTTTCAAAGTACCGCGAGTTTTCAGAGTGCTTCCGCACCATCTTCCGAACACAAAGTCGTCCGATCTTCGACAACAACCACTGATCCTTGCATGTCGCGACATTGCGATCAATTCATATTAAGGTTTCGACCCCGGCCCTCGCGCTGGTTTTCGAGATAATCGCGAATAACCCCAATCGCTCCCAAAATTTTCAAAGTACCGCGAGTTTTCAGAGGGCTTCCGCTCCATCGTCCGACCACAAAGTCGTCCGATCGTCGAAAACGACCACTGATCCTTGCGATTCGCGACATTGCGATCTATTCTAATTAAGGTTTCGACCACGGCCCTCGCGCTGGTTTTCGAGATAATCGCGAATAACCCCAACCGCTCCCAAAATTTTCAAAGTACCGCGAGTTGTCAGAGTACATCCGCTCCATCGTCCGACCACAAAGTCCTCCGATCGTCGAAAACGACCACTGATCCTTCCGAGTCATGACATTGCGATCAATTCATATTAAGGGTTCGACGCCGGTCGTCGCGCTGGTTTTCGAGGTAATCGCGAATAACCCCAAACGCTCCCAAAATTTTCAAAGTACCGCGAGTTTTCAGAGTCCTTCCGCACCATCGTCCGAACACAAAATCGTCCGATCGTCGAAAACGACCACTGATCCTTGCATGTCGCGACATTGCGAGCAATTCATATTAAGATTTCGACCCCGGCCCTCGCGCTGGTTTTCGAGATAATCGCGAATAACCCCAATCGCTCCCAAAATTTTCAAAGTACCGCGAGTTTTCAGAGTTCTTCCGCACCATCTTCCGAACACAAAGTCGTCCGAACTTCGAAAACGACCACTGATCCTTGCATGTCGCGACATTGCGATCAATTCATATTAAGTTTTCGACCCCGGCCCTCGCGCTGGTTTTCGAGATAATCGCGAATAACCCCAATCGCTCCCAAAATTTTCCAAGTACCGCGAGTTTTCAGAGTGCTTCCGCACCATCTTCCGAACACAAAGTCGTCCGAACTTCGAAAACGACCACTGATCCTTGACATGTCGCGACATTGCGATCAATTCATATTAAGGTTTCGACCCCGGCCCTCGCGCTGGTTTTCGAGATAATCGCGAATAACCCCAATCGCTCCCAAAATTTTCCAAGTACCGCGATTTTTCAGAGTGCTTCCGCACCATCTTCCGAACACAAAGTCGTCCGATCGTCGAAAACGACCACTGATCCTTGCGAGTCGCGACATTGCGATCAATTCATATTAAGGTTTCGTCCCCGGTCGTCGGGCTGGTTTTCGAGGTAATCGCGAATAACCCCAAACGCTCCAAAAATTTTCAAAGTACCGCGAGTTGTCAGAGTCCATCCGCTCCATCGTCCGAACACAAAGTCGTCCGATCTTCGACAACAACCGCTGATCCTTGCATGTCGCGACATTGCGATCAATTCATATTAAGGTTTCGACCCCGGCCCTCGCGCTTGTTTTCGAGATAATCGCGAATAACCCCAATCGCTCCCAAAATTTTCAAAGTACCGCGAGTTGTCAGAGGGCTTCCGCTCCATCGTCCGACCACAAAGTCGTCCGATCGTCGAAAACGACCACTGATCCTTGCGAGTCGCGACTTTGTGATCAATTCATATTAAGGTTTCGACCCCGGCCCTCGCGCTGGTTTTCGAGATAATCGCGAATAACCCCAACCGCTCCCAAAATTTTCAAAGTACCGCGAATTGTCAGAGTACATCCGCTCCATCGTCCGACCACAAAGTCCTCCGATCGTCGAAAACGACCACTGATCCTTCCGAGTCATGACATTGCGATCAATTCATATTAAGGGTTCGACGCCGGTCGTCGCGCTGGTTTTCGAGGTAATCGCGAATAACCCCAAACGCTCCCAAAATTTTCAAAGTACCGCGAGTTTTCAGAGTGCTTCCGCACCATCTTCCGAACACAATGTCGTCCGAACGTCGAAAACGACCACTGATTTTTGCGAGTCGCGACATTGCGATCAATTCATATTAAGGTTTCGACCCCGGCCCTCGCGCTGGTTTTCGAGATAATCGCGAATAACCCCAATCGCTCCCAAAATTTTCAAAGTACCGCGAGTTTTCAGAGTGCTTCCGCACCATCTTCCGAACACAAAGTCGTCCGAACTTCGAAAACGACCACTGATCCTTGCATGTCGCGACATTGTGATCAATTCATATTAAGGTTTCGACCCCGGCCCTCGCGCTGGTTTTCGAGATAATCGCGAATAACCCCAATCGCTCCCAAAATTTTCAAAGTACTGCGAGTTTTCAGAGTGCTTCCGCACCATCTTCCGAACACAAAGTCGTCCGAACTTCGAAAAGGACCACTGATCCTTGCATGTCGCGACATTGCGATCAATTCATATTAAGATTTCGACCCGGCCCTCGCGCTGGTTTTCGAGATAATCGTGAATAACCCCAATCGCTCCCAAAATTTTCAAAGTACCGCGAGTTTTCAGAGTGCTTCCGCACCATCTTGCGAACACAAAGTCGTCCGAACGTCGAAAACGACCACTGATTTTTGCGAGTCGCGACATTGCGATCAATTCATATTAAGGTTTCGACCCCGGCCCTCGCGCTGGTTTTCGAGATAATCGCGAATAACCCCAATCGCTCCCAAAATTTTCAAAGTACCGCGAGTTTTCAGAGGGCTTCCGCACCATCTTCCGAACACAAAGTCGTCCGATCGTCGAAAACGACCACTGATCCTTGCGTGTCGCGACATTGGGATAAATTCATATTAATGTTTCGACCCCGGTCGTCGCGCTGGTTTTCGAGATAATCGCGAATAACCCCAATCGCTCCGAAAATTTTCAAAGTAACGCTAATTGTCAGAGTCCATCCGCTCCATCGTCCGACCACAAAGTCGTCCGATCGTCGAAAACGACCACTGAACCTTACGAGTCGCGACATTGCGATCTATTCTAATTAAGGTTTCGACCCCGGCCCTCGCGCTGGTTTTCGAGATAATCGCGAATAACCCCAATCGCTCCCAAAATTTTCAAAGTACCGCGAGTTGTCAGAGTACATCCGCTCCATCGTCCGACCACAAAGTCGTCCGATCGTCGAAAACGACCACTGATCCTTGCGAGTCGCGACATTGCGATCTATTCTAATTAAGGTTTCGACACCGGCCCTCGCGCTGGTTTTCGAGATAATCGCGAATAACCCCAATCGCTCCCAAAATTTTCAAAGTACCGCGAGTTTTCAGAGTCCTTCCGCAACATCGTCCGAACACAAAGTCGTCCGATCGTCGAAAACGACCACTGATCCTTGCGAGTCGCGACATTGCGATCAATTCATATTAAGGTTTCGTCCCCGGTCGTCGGGCTGGTTTTCGAGGTAATCGCGAATAACCCCAAACGCTCCCAAAATTTTCAAAGTACCGCGAGTTGTCAGAGTCCATCCGCTCCATCGTCCGAACACAAAGTCGTCCGATCTTCGACAACAACCGCTGATCCTTGCGTGTCGCGACATTGCGATCAATTCATATTAAGGTTTCGACCCCGGCCCTCGCGCTAGTTTTCGAGATAATCGCCAATAACCCCAATCGCTCCCAAAATTTTCAAAGTGCCGCGAGTTTTCAGAGTGCTTCCGCACCATCTTCCGAACACAAAGTCGTCCGAACGTCGAAAACGACCACTGATCCTTGCATGTCGCGACATTGCGATCAATTCATATTAAGGTTTCGACCCCGGCCCTCGCGCTGGTTTTCGAGATAATCGCGAATAACCCCAATCGCTCCCAAAATTTTCAAAGTACTGCGAGTTTTCAGAGGGCTTCCGCTCCATCGTCCGACCACAAAGTCGTCCGATCGTCGAAAACGACCACTGATCCTTGCGAGTCGCGACATTGCGATCTATTCTAATTAAGGTTTCGACCACGGCCCTCGCGCTGGTTTTCGAGATAATCGCGAATAACCCCAACCGCTCCCAAAATTTTCAAAGTACCGCGAGTTTTCATAGTGCTTCCGCACCATCTTCCGAACACAAAGTCGTCCGAACTTCGAAAACGACCACTGATCCTTGCATGTCGCGACATTGCGATCAATTCATATTAAGATTTCGACCCGGCCCTCGAGCTGGTTTTCGAGATAATCGTGAATAACCCCAATCGCTCCCAAAATTTTCAAAGTACCGCGAGTTTTCAGAGTGCTTCCGCACCATCTTGCGAACACAAAGTCGTCCGAACGTCGAAAACGACCACTGATTTTTGCGAGTCGCGACATTGCGATCAATTCATATTAAGGTTTCGACCCCGGCCCTCGCGCTGGTTTTCGAGATAATCGCGAATAACCCCAATCGCTCCCAAAATTTTCAAAGTACCGCGAGTTTTCAGAGGGCTTCTGCACCATCTTCCGAACACAAAGTCGTCCGATCGTCGAAAACGACCACTGATCCTTGCGTGTCGCGACATTGGGATAAATTCATATTAATGTTTCGACCCCGGTCGTCGCGCTGGTTTTCGAGATAATCGCGAATAACCCCAATCGCTCCGAAAATTTTCAAAGTAACGCGAATTGTCAGAGTCCATCCGCTCCATCGTCCGACCACAAAGTCGTCCGATCGTCGAAAACGACCACTGAACCTTACGAGTCGCGACATTGCGATCTATTCTAATTAAGGTTTCGACCCCGGCCCTCGCGCTGGTTTTCGAGATAATCGCGAATAACCCCAATCGCTCCCAAAATTTTCAAAGTACCGCGAGTTGTCAGAGTACATCCGCTCCATCGTCCGACCACAAAGTCGTCCGATCGTCGAAAACGACCACTGATCCTTGCGAGTCGCGACATTGCGATCTATTCTAATTAAGGTTTCGACACCGGCCCTCGCGCTGGTTTTCGAGATAATCGCGAATAACCCCAATCGCTCCCAAAATTTTCAAAGTACCGCGAGTTTTCAAAGTCCTTCCGCAACATCGTCCGAACACAAAGTCGTCCGATCGTCGAAAACGACCCCTGATCCTTGCGAGTCGCGACATTGCGATCAATTCATATTAAGGTTTCGTCCCCGGTCGTCGGGCTGGTTTTCGAGGTAATCGCGAATAACCCCAAACGCTCCCAAAATTTTCAAAGTACCGCGAGTTGTCAGAGTCCATCCGCTCCATCGTCCGAACACAAAGTCGTCCGATCTTCGACAACAACCGCTGATCCTTGCGTGTCGCGACATTGCGATCAATTCATATTAAGGTTTCGACCCCGGCCCTCGCGCTAGTTTTCGAGATAATCGCCAATAACCCCAATCGCTCCCAAAATTTTCAAAGTGCCGCGAGTTTTCAGAGTGCTTCCGCACCATCTTCCGAACACAAAGTCGTCCGAACGTCGAAAACGACCACTGATCCTTGCATGTCGCGACATTGCGATCAATTCATATTAAGGTTTCGACCCCGGCCCTCGCGCTGGTTTTCGAGATAATCGCGAATAACCCCAATCGCTCCCAAAATTTTCAAAGTACCGCGAGTTTTCAGAGGGCTTCCGCTCCATCGTCCGACCACAAAGTCGTCCGATCGTCGAAAACGACCACTGATCCTTGCGAGTCGCGACATTGCGATCTATTCTAATTAAGATTTCGACCACGGCCCTCGCGCTAGTTTTCGAGATAATCGCCAATAACCCCAATCGCTCCCAAAATTTTCAAAGTACCGCGAGTTTTCAGAGTGCTTCCGCACCATCTTCCGAACACAAAGTCGTCCGAACTTCGAAAACGACCACTGATCCTTGCATGTCGCGACATTGCGATCAATTCATATTAAGGTTTCGACCTCGGCCCTCGCGCTTGTTTTCGAGATAATCGCGAATAACCCCAATCGCTCCCAAAATTTTCAAAGTACCGCGAGTTGTCAGAGGGCTTCCGCTCCATCGTCCGACCACAAAGTCGTCCGATCGTCGAAAACGACCACTGATCCTTGCGAGTCGCGACATTGTGATCAATTCATATTAAGGTTTCGACCCCGGCCCTCGCGCTGGTTTTCGAGATAATCGCGAATAACCCCAACCGCTCCCAAAATTTTCAAAGTACCGCGAATTGTCAGAGTCCATCCGCTCCATCGTCCGACCACAAAGTCGTCCGATCGTCGAAAACGACCACTGATCCTTGCATGTCGCGACATTGCGATCAATTCATATTAAGGTTTCGACCCCGGCCCTCGCGCTGGTTTTCGAGATAATCGCGAATAACCCCAATCGCTCCCAAAATTTTCAAAGTACCGCGAGTTGTCAGAGGGCTTCCGCTCCATCGTCCGACCACAAAGTCGTCCGATCGTCGAAAACGACCACTGATCCTTGCGAGTCGCGACATTGTGATCAATTCATATTAAGGTTTCGACCCCGGCCCTCGCGCTGGTTTTCGAGATAATCGCGAATAACCCCAACCGCTCCCAAAATTTTCAAAGTACCGCGAATTGTCAGAGTCCATCCGCTCCATCGTCCGACCACAAAGTCGTCCGATCGTCGAAAACGACCACTGATCCTTGCGAGTCGCGACATTGCGATCAATTCATATTAAGGTTTCGTCCCCGGTCGTCGGGCTGGTTTTCGAGGTAATCGCGAATAACCCCAAACGCTCCCAAAATTTTCAAAGTACCGCGAGTTGTCAGAGTCCATCCGCTCCATCGTCCGAACACAAAGTCGTCCGATCTTCGACAACAGCCGCTGATCCTTGCGTGTCGCGACATTGCGATCAATTCATATTAAGGTTTCGACCCCGGCCCTCGCGTTAGTTTTCGAGATAATCGCCAATAACCCCAATCGCTCCCAAAATTTTCAAAGTACCGCGAGTTTTCAGAGTGCTTCCGCACCATCTTCCGAACACAAAGTCGTCCGAACGTCGAAAACGACCACTGATCCTTGCATGTCGCGACATTGCGATCAATTCATATTAAGGTTTCGACCCCGACCCTCGCGCTGGTTTTCGAGATAATCGCGAATAACCCCAATCGCTCCCAAAATTTTCAAAGTACCGCGAGTTTTCAGAGTGCTTCCGCACCATCTTCCGAACACAAAGTCGTCCGAACTTCGAAAACGACCACTGATCCTTGCATGTCGCGACATTGCGATCAATTCATATTAAGGTTTCGACCCCGGCCCTCGCGCTGGTTTTCGAGATAATCGCGAATAACCCCAATCGCTCCCAAAATTTTCAAAGTACCGCGAGTTTTCAGAGGTCTTCCGCACCATCTTCCGAACACAAAGTCGTCCGATCGTCGAAAACGACCACTGATCCTTGCGAGTCGCGACATTGCGATCAATTCATATTAAGGTTTCGTCCCCGGTCGTCGGGCTGGTTTTCGAGGTAATCGCGAATAACCCCAAACGCTCCCAAAATTTTCAAAGTACCGCGAGTTGTCAGAGTCCATCCGCTCCATCGTCCGAACACAAAGTCGTCCGATCTTCGACAACAACCGCTGATCCTTGCGTGTCGCGACATTGAGATCAATTCATATTAAGGTTTCGACCCCGGCCCTCGCGCGAGTTTTCGAGATAATCGCCAATAACCCCAATCGCTCCCAAAATTTTCAAAGCGCCGCGAGTTTTCAGAGTGCTTCCGCACCATCTTCCGAACACAAAGTCGTCCGAACGTCGAAAACGACCACTGATCCTTGACATGTCGCGACATTGCGATCAATTCATATTAAGGTTTCGACCCCGGCCCTCGCGCTGGTTTTCGAGATAATCGCGAATAACCCCAATCGCTCCCAAAATTTTCAAAGTACCGCGATTTTTCAGAGTGCTTCCGCACCATCTTCCGAACACAAAGTCGTCCGATCGTCGAAAACGACCACTGATCCTTGCGAGTCGCGACATTGCGATCAATTCATATTAAGGTTTCGTCCCCGGTCGTCGGGCTGGTTTTCGAGGTAATCGCGAATAACCCCAAACGCTCCAAAAATTTTCAAAGTACCGCGAGTTGTCAGAGTCCATCCGCTCCATCGTCCGAACACAAAGTCGTCCGATCTTCGACAACAACCGCTGATCCTTGCATGTCGCGACATTGCGATCAATTCATATTAAGGTTTCGACCCCGGCCCTCGCGCTTGTTTTCGAGATAATCGCGAATAACCCCAATCGCTCCCAAAATTTTCAAAGTACCGCGAGTTGTCAGAGGGCTTCCGCTCCATCGTCCGACCACAAAGTCGTCCGATCGTCGAAAACGACCACTGATCCTTGCGAGTCGCGACTTTGTGATCAATTCATATTAAGGTTTCGACCCCGGCCCTCGCGCTGGTTTTCGAGATAATCGCGAATAACCCCAACCGCTCCCAAAATTTTCAAAGTACCGCGAATTGTCAGAGTACATCCGCTCCATCGTCCGACCACAAAGTCCTCCGATCGTCGAAAACGACCACTGATCCTTCCGAGTCATGACATTGCGATCAATTCATATTAAGGGTTCGACGCCGGTCGTCGCGCTGGTTTTCGAGGTAATCGCGAATAACCCCAAACGCTCCCAAAATTTTCAAAGTACCGCGAGTTTTCAGAGTGCTTCCGCACCATCTTCCGAACACAATGTCGTCCGAACGTCGAAAACGACCACTGATTTTTGCGAGTCGCGACATTGCGATCAATTCATATTAAGGTTTCGACCCCGGCCCTCGCGCTGGTTTTCGAGATAATCGCGAATAACCCCAATCGCTCCCAAAATTTTCAAAGTACCGCGAGTTTTCAGAGTGCTTCCGCACCATCTTCCGAACACAAAGTCGTCCGAACTTCGAAAACGACCACTGATCCTTGCATGTCGCGACATTGTGATCAATTCATATTAAGGTTTCGACCCCGGCCCTCGCGCTGGTTTTCGAGATAATCGCGAATAACCCCAATCGCTCCCAAAATTTTCAAAGTACTGCGAGTTTTCAGAGTGCTTCCGCACCATCTTCCGAACACAAAGTCGTCCGAACTTCGAAAAGGACCACTGATCCTTGCATGTCGCGACATTGCGATCAATTCATATTAAGATTTCGACCCGGCCCTCGCGCTGGTTTTCGAGATAATCGTGAATAACCCCAATCGCTCCCAAAATTTTCAAAGTACCGCGAGTTTTCAGAGTGCTTCCGCACCATCTTGCGAACACAAAGTCGTCCGAACGTCGAAAACGACCACTGATTTTTGCGAGTCGCGACATTGCGATCAATTCATATTAAGGTTTCGACCCCGGCCCTCGCGCTGGTTTTCGAGATAATCGCGAATAACCCCAATCGCTCCCAAAATTTTCAAAGTACCGCGAGTTTTCAGAGGGCTTCCGCACCATCTTCCGAACACAAAGTCGTCCGATCGTCGAAAACGACCACTGATCCTTGCGTGTCGCGACATTGGGATAAATTCATATTAATGTTTCGACCCCGGTCGTCGCGCTGGTTTTCGAGATAATCGCGAATAACCCCAATCGCTCCGAAAATTTTCAAAGTAACGCTAATTGTCAGAGTCCATCCGCTCCATCGTCCGACCACAAAGTCGTCCGATCGTCGAAAACGACCACTGAACCTTACGAGTCGCGACATTGCGATCTATTCTAATTAAGGTTTCGACCCCGGCCCTCGCGCTGGTTTTCGAGATAATCGCGAATAACCCCAATCGCTCCCAAAATTTTCAAAGTACCGCGAGTTGTCAGAGTACATCCGCTCCATCGTCCGACCACAAAGTCGTCCGATCGTCGAAAACGACCACTGATCCTTGCGAGTCGCGACATTGCGATCTATTCTAATTAAGGTTTCGACACCGGCCCTCGCGCTGGTTTTCGAGATAATCGCGAATAACCCCAATCGCTCCCAAAATTTTCAAAGTACCGCGAGTTTTCAGAGTCCTTCCGCAACATCGTCCGAACACAAAGTCGTCCGATCGTCGAAAACGACCACTGATCCTTGCGAGTCGCGACATTGCGATCAATTCATATTAAGGTTTCGTCCCCGGTCGTCGGGCTGGTTTTCGAGGTAATCGCGAATAACCCCAAACGCTCCCAAAATTTTCAAAGTACCGCGAGTTGTCAGAGTCCATCCGCTCCATCGTCCGAACACAAAGTCGTCCGATCTTCGACAACAACCGCTGATCCTTGCGTGTCGCGACATTGCGATCAATTCATATTAAGGTTTCGACCCCGGCCCTCGCGCTAGTTTTCGAGATAATCGCCAATAACCCCAATCGCTCCCAAAATTTTCAAAGTGCCGCGAGTTTTCAGAGTGCTTCCGCACCATCTTCCGAACACAAAGTCGTCCGAACGTCGAAAACGACCACTGATCCTTGCATGTCGCGACATTGCGATCAATTCATATTAAGGTTTCGACCCCGGCCCTCGCGCTGGTTTTCGAGATAATCGCGAATAACCCCAATCGCTCCCAAAATTTTCAAAGTACTGCGAGTTTTCAGAGGGCTTCCGCTCCATCGTCCGACCACAAAGTCGTCCGATCGTCGAAAACGACCACTGATCCTTGCGAGTCGCGACATTGCGATCTATTCTAATTAAGGTTTCGACCACGGCCCTCGCGCTGGTTTTCGAGATAATCGCGAATAACCCCAACCGCTCCCAAAATTTTCAAAGTACCGCGAGTTTTCATAGTGCTTCCGCACCATCTTCCGAACACAAAGTCGTCCGAACTTCGAAAACGACCACTGATCCTTGCATGTCGCGACATTGCGATCAATTCATATTAAGATTTCGACCCGGCCCTCGAGCTGGTTTTCGAGATAATCGTGAATAACCCCAATCGCTCCCAAAATTTTCAAAGTACCGCGAGTTTTCAGAGTGCTTCCGCACCATCTTGCGAACACAAAGTCGTCCGAACGTCGAAAACGACCACTGATTTTTGCGAGTCGCGACATTGCGATCAATTCATATTAAGGTTTCGACCCCGGCCCTCGCGCTGGTTTTCGAGATAATCGCGAATAACCCCAATCGCTCCCAAAATTTTCAAAGTACCGCGAGTTTTCAGAGGGCTTCTGCACCATCTTCCGAACACAAAGTCGTCCGATCGTCGAAAACGACCACTGATCCTTGCGTGTCGCGACATTGGGATAAATTCATATTAATGTTTCGACCCCGGTCGTCGCGCTGGTTTTCGAGATAATCGCGAATAACCCCAATCGCTCCGAAAATTTTCAAAGTAACGCGAATTGTCAGAGTCCATCCGCTCCATCGTCCGACCACAAAGTCGTCCGATCGTCGAAAACGACCACTGAACCTTACGAGTCGCGACATTGCGATCTATTCTAATTAAGGTTTCGACCCCGGCCCTCGCGCTGGTTTTCGAGATAATCGCGAATAACCCCAATCGCTCCCAAAATTTTCAAAGTACCGCGAGTTGTCAGAGTACATCCGCTCCATCGTCCGACCACAAAGTCGTCCGATCGTCGAAAACGACCACTGATCCTTGCGAGTCGCGACATTGCGATCTATTCTAATTAAGGTTTCGACACCGGCCCTCGCGCTGGTTTTCGAGATAATCGCGAATAACCCCAATCGCTCCCAAAATTTTCAAAGTACCGCGAGTTTTCAGAGTCCTTCCGCAACATCGTCCGAACACAAAGTCGTCCGATCGTCGAAAACGACCCCTGATCCTTGCGAGTCGCGACATTGCGATCAATTCATATTAAGGTTTCGTCCCCGGTCGTCGGGCTGGTTTTCGAGGTAATCGCGAATAACCCCAAACGCTCCCAAAATTTTCAAAGTACCGCGAGTTGTCAGAGTCCATCCGCTCCATCGTCCGAACACAAAGTCGTCCGATCTTCGACAACAACCGCTGATCCTTGCGTGTCGCGACATTGCGATCAATTCATATTAAGGTTTCGACCCCGGCCCTCGCGCTAGTTTTCGAGATAATCGCCAATAACCCCAATCGCTCCCAAAATTTTCAAAGTGCCGCGAGTTTTCAGAGTGCTTCCGCACCATCTTCCGAACACAAAGTCGTCCGAACGTCGAAAACGACCACTGATCCTTGCATGTCGCGACATTGCGATCAATTCATATTAAGGTTTCGACCCCGGCCCTCGCGCTGGTTTTCGAGATAATCGCGAATAACCCCAATCGCTCCCAAAATTTTCAAAGTACCGCGAGTTTTCAGAGGGCTTCCGCTCCATCGTCCGACCACAAAGTCGTCCGATCGTCGAAAACGACCACTGATCCTTGCGAGTCGCGACATTGCGATCTATTCTAATTAAGATTTCGACCACGGCCCTCGCGCTAGTTTTCGAGATAATCGCCAATAACCCCAATCGCTCCCAAAATTTTCAAAGTACCGCGAGTTTTCAGAGTGCTTCCGCACCATCTTCCGAACACAAAGTCGTCCGAACTTCGAAAACGACCACTGATCCTTGCATGTCGCGACATTGCGATCAATTCATATTAAGGTTTCGACCTCGGCCCTCGCGCTTGTTTTCGAGATAATCGCGAATAACCCCAATCGCTCCCAAAATTTTCAAAGTACCGCGAGTTGTCAGAGGGCTTCCGCTCCATCGTCCGACCACAAAGTCGTCCGATCGTCGAAAACGACCACTGATCCTTGCGAGTCGCGACATTGTGATCAATTCATATTAAGGTTTCGACCCCGGCCCTCGCGCTGGTTTTCGAGATAATCGCGAATAACCCCAACCGCTCCCAAAATTTTCAAAGTACCGCGAATTGTCAGAGTCCATCCGCTCCATCGTCCGACCACAAAGTCGTCCGATCGTCGAAAACGACCACTGATCCTTGCATGTCGCGACATTGCGATCAATTCATATTAAGGTTTCGACCCCGGCCCTCGCGCTGGTTTTCGAGATAATCGCGAATAACCCCAATCGCTCCCAAAATTTTCAAAGTACCGCGAGTTGTCAGAGGGCTTCCGCTCCATCGTCCGACCACAAAGTCGTCCGATCGTCGAAAACGACCACTGATCCTTGCGAGTCGCGACATTGTGATCAATTCATATTAAGGTTTCGACCCCGGCCCTCGCGCTGGTTTTCGAGATAATCGCGAATAACCCCAACCGCTCCCAAAATTTTCAAAGTACCGCGAATTGTCAGAGTCCATCCGCTCCATCGTCCGACCACAAAGTCGTCCGATCGTCGAAAACGACCACTGATCCTTGCGAGTCGCGACATTGCGATCAATTCATATTAAGGTTTCGTCCCCGGTCGTCGGGCTGGTTTTCGAGGTAATCGCGAATAACCCCAAACGCTCCCAAAATTTTCAAAGTACCGCGAGTTGTCAGAGTCCATCCGCTCCATCGTCCGAACACAAAGTCGTCCGATCTTCGACAACAGCCGCTGATCCTTGCGTGTCGCGACATTGCGATCAATTCATATTAAGGTTTCGACCCCGGCCCTCGCGTTAGTTTTCGAGATAATCGCCAATAACCCCAATCGCTCCCAAAATTTTCAAAGTACCGCGAGTTTTCAGAGTGCTTCCGCACCATCTTCCGAACACAAAGTCGTCCGAACGTCGAAAACGACCACTGATCCTTGCATGTCGCGACATTGCGATCAATTCATATTAAGGTTTCGACCCCGACCCTCGCGCTGGTTTTCGAGATAATCGCGAATAACCCCAATCGCTCCCAAAATTTTCAAAGTACCGCGAGTTTTCAGAGTGCTTCCGCACCATCTTCCGAACACAAAGTCGTCCGAACTTCGAAAACGACCACTGATCCTTGCATGTCGCGACATTGCGATCAATTCATATTAAGGTTTCGACCCCGGCCCTCGCGCTGGTTTTCGAGATAATCGCGAATAACCCCAATCGCTCCCAAAATTTTCAAAGTACCGCGAGTTTTCAGAGGTCTTCCGCACCATCTTCCGAACACAAAGTCGTCCGATCGTCGAAAACGACCACTGATCCTTGCGAGTCGCGACATTGCGATCAATTCATATTAAGGTTTCGTCCCCGGTCGTCGGGCTGGTTTTCGAGGTAATCGCGAATAACCCCAAACGCTCCCAAAATTTTCAAAGTACCGCGAGTTGTCAGAGTCCATCCGCTCCATCGTCCGAACACAAAGTCGTCCGATCTTCGACAACAACCGCTGATCCTTGCGTGTCGCGACATTGAGATCAATTCATATTAAGGTTTCGACCCCGGCCCTCGCGCGAGTTTTCGAGATAATCGCCAATAACCCCAATCGCTCCCAAAATTTTCAAAGCGCCGCGAGTTTTCAGAGTGCTTCCGCACCATCTTCCGAACACAAAGTCGTCCGAACGTCGAAAACGACCACTGATCCTTGCATGTCGCGACATTGCGATTAATTCATATTAAGGTTTCGACCCCGACCCTCGCGCTGGTTTTCGAGATAATCGCGAATAACCCCAATCGCTCCCAAAATTTTCAAAGTACCGCGAGTTTTCAGAGTGCTTCCGCACCATCTTCCGAACACAAAGTCGTCCGATCTTCGACAACAACCACTGATCCTTGCATGTCGCGACATTGCGATCAATTCATATTAAGGTTTCGTCCCCGGTCGTCGGGCTGGTTTTCGAGGTAATCGCGAATAACCCCAAACGCTCCCAAAATTTTCAAAGTACCGCGAGTTGTCAGAGTCCATCCGCTCCATCGTCCGAACACAAAGTCATCCGATCTTCGACAACAACCGCTGATCCTTGCGTGTCGCGACATTGCGATCAATTCATATTAAGGTTTCGACCCCGGCCCTCGCGCTAGTTTTCGAGATAATCGCCAATAACCCCAATCGCTCCCAAAATTTTCAAAGTACCGCGAGTTTTCAGAGTGCTTCCGCACCATCTTCCGAACACAAAGTCGTCGGAACGTCGAAAACGACCACTGATCCTTGCATGTCGCGACATTGCGAACAATTCATATTAAGATTTCGACCCCGGCCCCCGCGCTGGTTTTCGAGATAATCGCGAATAACCCCAATCGCTCACAAAATTTTCAAAGTACCGCGAGTTTTCAGAGTGCTTCCGCACCATCTTCCGAACACAAAGTCGTCCGAACGTCGAAAACGACTACTGATCCTTGCATGTCGCGACATTGCGATCAATTCATATTAAGGTTTCGACCCCGGCCCTCGCGCTGGTTTTCGAGATAATCGCGAATAACCCCAATCGCTCCCAAAATTTTCAAAGTACCGCGAGTTTTCAGAGGGCTTCCGCACCATCTTCCGAACACAAAGTCGTCCGATCGTCGAAAACGACCACTGATCCTTGCGTGTCGCGACATTGCGATAAATTCATATTAAAGTTTCGACCCCGGTCGTCGCGCTGGTTTTCGAGATAATCGCGAATAACCCCAATCGCTCCCAAAATTTTCAAAGTACCGCGAGTTTTCAGAGGGCTTCCGCACCATCTTCCGAACACAAAGTCGTCCGATCGTCGAAAACGACCACTGATCCTTGCGTGTCGCGACATTGCGATATATTCATATTAATGTTTCGACACCGGTCGTCGCGCTGGTTTTCGAGATAATCGCGAATAACCCCAATCGCTCCGAAAATTTTCAAAGTACCGCGAATTGTCAGAGTCCATCCGCTCCATCGTCCGACCACAAAGTCGTCCGATCGTCGAAAACGACCACTGAACCTTACGAGTTGCGACATTGCGATCTATTCTAATTAAGGTTTCGACCCCGGCCCTCGCGCTGGTTTTCGAGATAATCGCGAAGAACCCCAATCGCTCCCAAAATTTTCAAAGTACCGCGAGTTTTCAGAGTGCTTCCGCACCATCTTCCGAACACAAAGTCGTCCGAACTTCGAAAACGACCACTGATCCTTGCATGTCGCGACATTGCGATCAATTCATATTAAGGTTTCGACCCCGGCACTCGCGCTGGTTTTCGAGATAATCGCGAATAACCCCAATCGCTCCCAAAATTTTCAAAGTACCGCGAGTTGTCAGAGGGCTTCCGCTCCATCGTCCGACCACAAAGTCGTCCGATCGTCGAAAACGACCACTGATCCTTGCGAGTCGCGACATTGCGATCTATTCTAATTAAGGTGTCGACCACGGCCCTCGCGTTGGTTTTCGAGATAATCGCGAATAACCCCAACCGCTCCCAAAATTTTCAAAGTACCGCGAATTGTCAGAGTACATCCGCTCCATCGTCCGACCACAAAGTCGTCCGATCGTCGAAAACGATCACTGATCCTTGCGAGTCGCGACATTGCGATCTATTCTAATTAAGGTTTCGACACCGGCCCTCGCGCTGGTTTTCGAGATAATCGCGAATAACCCCAATCGCTCCCAAAATTTTCAAAGTACCGCGAGTTTTCAGAGTGCTTCCGCACCATCTTCCGAACACAAAGTCGTCCGAACGTCGAAAACGACCACTGATCCTTGCATGTCGCGACATTGCGAACAATTCATATTAAGATTTCGACCCCGGCCCCCGCGCTGGTTTTCGAGATAATCGCGAATAACCCCAATCGCTCCCAAAATTTTCAAAGTACCGCGAGTTTTCAGAGTGCTTCCGCACCATCTTCCGAACACAAAGTCGTCCGAACGTCGAAAACGACTACTGATCCTTGCATGTCGCGACATTGCGATCAATTCATATTAAGGTTTCGACCCCGGCCCTCGCGCTGGTTTTCGAGATAATCGCGAATAACCCCAATCGCTCCCAAAATTTTCAAAGTACCGCGAGTTTTCAGAGGGCTTCCGCACCATCTTCCGAACACAAAGTCGTCCGAACGTCGAAAACGACCACCGATCCTTGCATGTCGCGACATTGCGATTAATTCATATTAAGGTTTCGACCCCGACCCTCGCGCTGGTTTTCGAGATAATCGCGAATAACCCCAATCGCTCCCAAACTTTTCAAAGTACCGCGAGTTTTCAGAGTGCTTCCGCACCATCTTCCGAACACAAAGTCGTCCGATCTTCGACAACAACCACTGATCCTTGCATGTCGCGACATTGCGATCAATTCATATTAAGGTTTCGACCCCGGCCCTCGCGCTGGTTTTCGAGATAATCGCGAATAACCCCAATCGCTCCCAAAATTTTCAAAGTACCGCGAGTTTTCAGAGGGCTTCCGCTCCATCGTCCGACCACAAAGTCGTCCGATCGTCGAAAACGACCACTGATCCTTGCGATTCGCGACATTGCGATCTATTCTAATTAAGGTTTCGACCACGGCCCTCGCGCTGGTTTTCGAGATAATCGCGAATAACCCCAACCGCTCCCAAAATTTTCAAAGTACCGCGAGTTGTCAGAGTACATCCGCTCCATCGTCCGACCACAAAGTCCTCCGATCGTCGAAAACGACCACTGATCCTTCCGAGTCATGACATTGCGATCAATTCATATTAAGGGTTCGACGCCGGTCGTCGCGCTGGTTTTCGAGGTAATCGCGAATAACCCCAAACGCTCCCAAAATTTTCAAAGTACCGCGAGTTTTCAGAGTCCTTCCGCACCATCGTCCGAACACAAAATCGTCCGATCGTCGAAAACGATCACTGATCCTTGCGAGTCGCGACATTGCGATCTATTCTAATTAAGGTTTCGACCCCGGCCCTCGCGCTGGTTTTCGAGATAATCGCGAATAACCCCAATCGCTCCCAAAATTTTCAAAGTACCGCGAGTTTTCAGAGTGCTTCCGCACCATCTTCCGAACACAAAGTCGTCCGAACTTCGAAAACGACCACTGATCCTTGCATGTCGCGACATTGCGATCAATTCATATTAAGGTTTCGACCCCGGCACTCGCGCTGGTTTTCGAGATAATCGCGAATAACCCCAATCGCTCCCAAAATTTTCAAAGTACCGCGAGTTGTCAGAGGGCTTCCGCTCCATCGTCCGACCACAAAGTCGTCCGATCGTCGAAAACGACCACTGATCCTTGCGAGTCGCGACATTGCGATCTATTCTAATTAAGGTGTCGACCACGGCCCTCGCGCTGGTTTTCGAGATAATCGCGAATAATACCAACCGCTCCCAAAATTTTCAAAGTACCGCGAATTGTCAGAGTACATCCGCTCCATCGTCCGACCACAAAGTCGTCCGATCGTCGAAAACGATCACTGATCCTTGCGAGTCGCGACATTGCGATCTATTCTAATTAAGGTTTCGACACCGGCCCTCGCGCTGGTTTTCGAGATAATCGCGAATAACCCCAATCGCTCCAAAATTTTCAAAGTACCGCGAATTTTCAGAGTGCTTCCGCACCATCTTCCGAACACAAAGTCGTCCGAACGTCGAAAACGACCACTGATTTTTGCGAGTCGCGACATTGCGATCAATTCATATTAAGGTTTCGACCCCGGTCGTCGCGCTGGTTTTCGAGGTAATCGCGAATAACCCCAAACGCTCCCAAAATTTTAAAAGTACCGCGAGTTTTCAGAGTCCTTCCGCAACATCGTCCGAACACAAAGTCGTCCGATCGTCGAAAACGACCACTGATCCTTGCGAGTCGCGACATTGCGATCAATTCATATTAAGGTTTCGTCCCCGGTCGTCGGGCTGGTTTTCGAGGTAATCGCGAATAACCCCAAACGCTCCCAAAATTTTCAAAGTACCGCGAGTTGTCAGAGTCCATCCGCTCCATCGTCCGAACACAAAGTCGTCCGATCTTCGACAACAACCGCTGATCCTTGACATGTCGCGACATTGCGATCAATTCATATTAAGGTTTCGACCCCGGCCCTCGCGCTGGTTTTCGAGATAATCGCGAATAACCCCAATCGCTCCCAAAATTTTCCAAGTACCGCGATTTTTCAGAGTGCTTCCGCACCATCTTCCGAACACAAAGTCGTCCGATCGTCGAAAACGACCACTGATCCTTGCGAGTCGCGACATTGCGATCAATTCATATTAAGGTTTCGTCCCCGGTCGTCGGGCTGGTTTTCGAGGTAATCGCGAATAACCCCAAACGCTCCAAAAATTTTCAAAGTACCGCGAGTTGTCAGAGTCCATCCGCTCCATCGTCCGAACACAAAGTCGTCCGATCTTCGACAACAACCGCTGATCCTTGCATGTCGCGACATTGCGATCAATTCATATTAAGGTTTCGACCCCGGCCCTCGCGCTTGTTTTCGAGATAATCGCGAATAACCCCAATCGCTCCCAAAATTTTCAAAGTACCGCGAGTTGTCAGAGGGCTTCCGCTCCATCGTCCGACCACAAAGTCGTCCGATCGTCGAAAACGACCACTGATCCTTGCGAGTCGCGACTTTGTGATCAATTCATATTAAGGTTTCGACCCCGGCCCTCGCGCTGGTTTTCGAGATAATCGCGAATAACCCCAACCGCTCCCAAAATTTTCAAAGTACCGCGAATTGTCAGAGTACATCCGCTCCATCGTCCGACCACAAAGTCCTCCGATCGTCGAAAACGACCACTGATCCTTCCGAGTCATGACATTGCGATCAATTCATATTAAGGGTTCGACGCCGGTCGTCGCGCTGGTTTTCGAGGTAATCGCGAATAACCCCAAACGCTCCCAAAATTTTCAAAGTACCGCGAGTTTTCAGAGTGCTTCCGCACCATCTTCCGAACACAATGTCGTCCGAACGTCGAAAACGACCACTGATTTTTGCGAGTCGCGACATTGCGATCAATTCATATTAAGGTTTCGACCCCGGCCCTCGCGCTGGTTTTCGAGATAATCGCGAATAACCCCAATCGCTCCCAAAATTTTCAAAGTACCGCGAGTTTTCAGAGTGCTTCCGCACCATCTTCCGAACACAAAGTCGTCCGAACTTCGAAAACGACCACTGATCCTTGCATGTCGCGACATTGTGATCAATTCATATTAAGGTTTCGACCCCGGCCCTCGCGCTGGTTTTCGAGATAATCGCGAATAACCCCAATCGCTCCCAAAATTTTCAAAGTACTGCGAGTTTTCAGAGTGCTTCCGCACCATCTTCCGAACACAAAGTCGTCCGAACTTCGAAAAGGACCACTGATCCTTGCATGTCGCGACATTGCGATCAATTCATATTAAGATTTCGACCCGGCCCTCGCGCTGGTTTTCGAGATAATCGTGAATAACCCCAATCGCTCCCAAAATTTTCAAAGTACCGCGAGTTTTCAGAGTGCTTCCGCACCATCTTGCGAACACAAAGTCGTCCGAACGTCGAAAACGACCACTGATTTTTGCGAGTCGCGACATTGCGATCAATTCATATTAAGGTTTCGACCCCGGCCCTCGCGCTGGTTTTCGAGATAATCGCGAATAACCCCAATCGCTCCCAAAATTTTCAAAGTACCGCGAGTTTTCAGAGGGCTTCCGCACCATCTTCCGAACACAAAGTCGTCCGATCGTCGAAAACGACCACTGATCCTTGCGTGTCGCGACATTGGGATAAATTCATATTAATGTTTCGACCCCGGTCGTCGCGCTGGTTTTCGAGATAATCGCGAATAACCCCAATCGCTCCGAAAATTTTCAAAGTAACGCTAATTGTCAGAGTCCATCCGCTCCATCGTCCGACCACAAAGTCGTCCGATCGTCGAAAACGACCACTGAACCTTACGAGTCGCGACATTGCGATCTATTCTAATTAAGGTTTCGACCCCGGCCCTCGCGCTGGTTTTCGAGATAATCGCGAATAACCCCAATCGCTCCCAAAATTTTCAAAGTACCGCGAGTTGTCAGAGTACATCCGCTCCATCGTCCGACCACAAAGTCGTCCGATCGTCGAAAACGACCACTGATCCTTGCGAGTCGCGACATTGCGATCTATTCTAATTAAGGTTTCGACACCGGCCCTCGCGCTGGTTTTCGAGATAATCGCGAATAACCCCAATCGCTCCCAAAATTTTCAAAGTACCGCGAGTTTTCAGAGTCCTTCCGCAACATCGTCCGAACACAAAGTCGTCCGATCGTCGAAAACGACCACTGATCCTTGCGAGTCGCGACATTGCGATCAATTCATATTAAGGTTTCGTCCCCGGTCGTCGGGCTGGTTTTCGAGGTAATCGCGAATAACCCCAAACGCTCCCAAAATTTTCAAAGTACCGCGAGTTGTCAGAGTCCATCCGCTCCATCGTCCGAACACAAAGTCGTCCGATCTTCGACAACAACCGCTGATCCTTGCGTGTCGCGACATTGCGATCAATTCATATTAAGGTTTCGACCCCGGCCCTCGCGCTAGTTTTCGAGATAATCGCCAATAACCCCAATCGCTCCCAAAATTTTCAAAGTGCCGCGAGTTTTCAGAGTGCTTCCGCACCATCTTCCGAACACAAAGTCGTCCGAACGTCGAAAACGACCACTGATCCTTGCATGTCGCGACATTGCGATCAATTCATATTAAGGTTTCGACCCCGGCCCTCGCGCTGGTTTTCGAGATAATCGCGAATAACCCCAATCGCTCCCAAAATTTTCAAAGTACTGCGAGTTTTCAGAGGGCTTCCGCTCCATCGTCCGACCACAAAGTCGTCCGATCGTCGAAAACGACCACTGATCCTTGCGAGTCGCGACATTGCGATCTATTCTAATTAAGGTTTCGACCACGGCCCTCGCGCTGGTTTTCGAGATAATCGCGAATAACCCCAACCGCTCCCAAAATTTTCAAAGTACCGCGAGTTTTCATAGTGCTTCCGCACCATCTTCCGAACACAAAGTCGTCCGAACTTCGAAAACGACCACTGATCCTTGCATGTCGCGACATTGCGATCAATTCATATTAAGATTTCGACCCGGCCCTCGAGCTGGTTTTCGAGATAATCGTGAATAACCCCAATCGCTCCCAAAATTTTCAAAGTACCGCGAGTTTTCAGAGTGCTTCCGCACCATCTTGCGAACACAAAGTCGTCCGAACGTCGAAAACGACCACTGATTTTTGCGAGTCGCGACATTGCGATCAATTCATATTAAGGTTTCGACCCCGGCCCTCGCGCTGGTTTTCGAGATAATCGCGAATAACCCCAATCGCTCCCAAAATTTTCAAAGTACCGCGAGTTTTCAGAGGGCTTCTGCACCATCTTCCGAACACAAAGTCGTCCGATCGTCGAAAACGACCACTGATCCTTGCGTGTCGCGACATTGGGATAAATTCATATTAATGTTTCGACCCCGGTCGTCGCGCTGGTTTTCGAGATAATCGCGAATAACCCCAATCGCTCCGAAAATTTTCAAAGTAACGCGAATTGTCAGAGTCCATCCGCTCCATCGTCCGACCACAAAGTCGTCCGATCGTCGAAAACGACCACTGAACCTTACGAGTCGCGACATTGCGATCTATTCTAATTAAGGTTTCGACCCCGGCCCTCGCGCTGGTTTTCGAGATAATCGCGAATAACCCCAATCGCTCCCAAAATTTTCAAAGTACCGCGAGTTGTCAGAGTACATCCGCTCCATCGTCCGACCACAAAGTCGTCCGATCGTCGAAAACGACCACTGATCCTTGCGAGTCGCGACATTGCGATCTATTCTAATTAAGGTTTCGACACCGGCCCTCGCGCTGGTTTTCGAGATAATCGCGAATAACCCCAATCGCTCCCAAAATTTTCAAAGTACCGCGAGTTTTCAGAGTCCTTCCGCAACATCGTCCGAACACAAAGTCGTCCGATCGTCGAAAACGACCCCTGATCCTTGCGAGTCGCGACATTGCGATCAATTCATATTAAGGTTTCGTCCCCGGTCGTCGGGCTGGTTTTCGAGGTAATCGCGAATAACCCCAAACGCTCCCAAAATTTTCAAAGTACCGCGAGTTGTCAGAGTCCATCCGCTCCATCGTCCGAACACAAAGTCGTCCGATCTTCGACAACAACCGCTGATCCTTGCGTGTCGCGACATTGCGATCAATTCATATTAAGGTTTCGACCCCGGCCCTCGCGCTAGTTTTCGAGATAATCGCCAATAACCCCAATCGCTCCCAAAATTTTCAAAGTGCCGCGAGTTTTCAGAGTGCTTCCGCACCATCTTCCGAACACAAAGTCGTCCGAACGTCGAAAACGACCACTGATCCTTGCATGTCGCGACATTGCGATCAATTCATATTAAGGTTTCGACCCCGGCCCTCGCGCTGGTTTTCGAGATAATCGCGAATAACCCCAATCGCTCCCAAAATTTTCAAAGTACCGCGAGTTTTCAGAGGGCTTCCGCTCCATCGTCCGACCACAAAGTCGTCCGATCGTCGAAAACGACCACTGATCCTTGCGAGTCGCGACATTGCGATCTATTCTAATTAAGATTTCGACCACGGCCCTCGCGCTAGTTTTCGAGATAATCGCCAATAACCCCAATCGCTCCCAAAATTTTCAAAGTACCGCGAGTTTTCAGAGTGCTTCCGCACCATCTTCCGAACACAAAGTCGTCCGAACTTCGAAAACGACCACTGATCCTTGCATGTCGCGACATTGCGATCAATTCATATTAAGGTTTCGACCTCGGCCCTCGCGCTTGTTTTCGAGATAATCGCGAATAACCCCAATCGCTCCCAAAATTTTCAAAGTACCGCGAGTTGTCAGAGGGCTTCCGCTCCATCGTCCGACCACAAAGTCGTCCGATCGTCGAAAACGACCACTGATCCTTGCGAGTCGCGACATTGTGATCAATTCATATTAAGGTTTCGACCCCGGCCCTCGCGCTGGTTTTCGAGATAATCGCGAATAACCCCAACCGCTCCCAAAATTTTCAAAGTACCGCGAATTGTCAGAGTCCATCCGCTCCATCGTCCGACCACAAAGTCGTCCGATCGTCGAAAACGACCACTGATCCTTGCATGTCGCGACATTGCGATCAATTCATATTAAGGTTTCGACCCCGGCCCTCGCGCTGGTTTTCGAGATAATCGCGAATAACCCCAATCGCTCCCAAAATTTTCTAAGTACCGCGAGTTTTCAGAGGGCTTCCGCTCCATCGTCCGACCACAAAGTCGTCCGATCGTCGAAAACGACCACTGATCCTTGCGAGTCGCGACATTGCGATCTATTCTAATTAAGGTTTCGACCACGGCCCTCGCGCTGGTTTTCGAGATAATCGCGAATAACCCCAACCGCTCCCAAAATTTTCAAAGTACCGCGAGTTTTCAGAGTGCTTCCGCACCATCTTCCGAACACAAAGTCGTCCGAACTTCGAAAACGACCACTGATCCTTGCATGTCGCGACATTGCGATCAATTCATATTAAGATTTCGACCCGGCCCTCGCGCTGGTTTTCGAGATAATCGTGAATAACCCCAATCGCTCCCAAAATTTTCAAAGTACCGCGAGTTTTCAGAGTGCTTCCGCACCATCTTGCGAACACAAAGTCGTCCGAACGTCGAAAACGACCACTGATTTTTGCGAGTCGCGACATTGCGATCAATTCATATTAAGGTTTCGACCCCGGCCCTCGCGCTGGTTTTCGAGATAATCGCGAATAACCCCAATCGCTCCCAAAATTTTCAAAGTACCGCGAGTTTTCAGAGGGCTTCCGCACCATCTTCCGAACACAAAGTCGTCCGATCGTCGGAAACGACCACTGATCCTTGCGTGTCGCGACATTGGGATAAATTCATATTAATGTTTCGTCCCGGTCGTCGCGCTGGTTTTCGAGATAATCGCGAATAACCCCAATCGCTCCGAAAATTTTCAAAGTAACGCGAATTGTCAGAGTCCATCCGCTCCATCGTCCGACCACAAAGTCGTCCGATCGTCGAAAACGACCACTGAACCTTACGAGTCGCGACATTGCGATCTATTCTAATTAAGGTTTCGACCCCGGCCCTCGCGCTGGTTTTCGAGATAATCGCGAATAACCCCAATCGCTCCCAAAATTTTCAAAGTACCGCGAGTTTTCAGAGTCCTTCCGCAACATCGTCCGAACACAAAGTCGTCCGATCGTCGAAAACGACCACTGATCCTTGCGAGTCGCGACATTGCGATCAATTCATATTAAGGTTTCGTCCCCGGTCGTCGGGCTGGTTTTCGAGGTAATCGCGAATAACCCCAAACGCTCCCAAAATTTTCAAAGTACCGCGAGTTGTCAGAGTCCATCCGCTCCATCGTCCGAACACAAAGTCGTCCGATCTTCGACAACAACCGCTGATCCTTGCGTGTCGCGACATTGCGATCAATTCATATTAAGGTTTCGACCCCGGCCCTCGCGCTAGTTTTCGAGATAATCGCCAATAACCCCAATCGCTCCCAAAATTTTCAAAGTGCCACGAGTTTTCAGAGTGCTTCCGCACCATCTTCCGAACACAAAGTCGTCCGAACGTCGAAAACGACCACTGATCCTTGCATGTCGCGACATTGCGATCAATTCATATTAAGGTTTCGACCCCGGCCCTCGCGCTGGTTTTCGAGATAATCGCGAATAACCCCAATCGCTCCCAAAATTTTCAAAGTACTGCGAGTTTTCAGAGGGCTTCCGCTCCATCGTCCGACCACAAAGTCGTCCGATCGTCGAAAACGACCACTGATCCTTGCGAGTCGCGACATTGCGATCTATTCTAATTAAGGTTTCGACCACGGCCCTCGCGCTGGTTTTCGAGATAATCGCGAATAACCCCAACCGCTCCCAAAATTTTCAAAGTACCGCGAGTTTTCATAGTGCTTCCGCACCATCTTCCGAACACAAAGTCGTCCGAACTTCGAAAACGACCACTGATCCTTGCATGTCGCGACATTGCGATCAATTCATATTAAGATTTCGACCCGGCCCTCGAGCTGGTTTTCGAGATAATCGTGAATAACCCCAATCGCTCCCAAAATTTTCAAAGTACCGCGAGTTTTCAGAGTGCTTCCGCACCATCTTGCGAACACAAAGTCGTCCGAACGTCGAAAACGACCACTGATTTTTGCGAGTCGCGACATTGCGATCAATTCATATTAAGGTTTCGACCCCGGCCCTCGCGCTGGTTTTCGAGATAATCGCGAATAACCCCAATCGCTCCCAAAATTTTCAAAGTACCGCGAGTTTTCAGAGGGCTTCTGCACCATCTTCCGAACACAAAGTCGTCCGATCGTCGAAAACGACCACTGATCCTTGCGTGTCGCGACATTGGGATAAATTCATATTAATGTTTCGACCCCGGTCGTCGCGCTGGTTTTCGAGATAATCGCGAATAACCCCAATCGCTCCGAAAATTTTCAAAGTAACGCGAATTGTCAGAGTCCATCCGCTCCATCGTCCGACCACAAAGTCGTCCGATCGTCGAAAACGACCACTGAACCTTACGAGTCGCGACATTGCGATCTATTCTAATTAAGGTTTCGACCCCGGCCCTCGCGCTGGTTTTCGAGATAATCGCGAATAACCCCAATCGCTCCCAAAATTTTCAAAGTACCGCGAGTTGTCAGAGTACATCCGCTCCATCGTCCGACCACAAAGTCGTCCGATCGTCGAAAACGACCACTGATCCTTGCGAGTCGCGACATTGCGATCTATTCTAATTAAGGTTTCGACACCGGCCCTCGCGCTGGTTTTCGAGATAATCGCGAATAACCCCAATCGCTCCCAAAATTTTCAAAGTACCGCGAGTTTTCAGAGTCCTTCCGCAACATCGTCCGAACACAAAGTCGTCCGATCGTCGAAAACGACCACTGATCCTTGCGAGTCGCGACATTGCGATCAATTCATATTAAGGTTTCGTCCCCGGTCGTCGGGCTGGTTTTCGAGGTAATCGCGAATAACCTCAAACGCTCCCAAAATTTTCAAAGTACCGCGAGTTGTCAGAGTCCATCCGCTCCATCGTCCGAACACAAAGTCGTCCGATCTTCGACAACAACCGCTGATCCTTGCGTGTCGCGACATTGCGATCAATTCATATTAAGGTTTCGACCCCGGCCCTCGCGCTAGTTTTCGAGATAATCGCCAATAACCCCAATCGCTCCCAAAATTTTCAAAGTGCCGCGAGTTTTCAGAGTGCTTCCGCACCATCTTCCGAACACAAAGTCGTCCGAACGTCGAAAACGACCACTGATCCTTGCATGTCGCGACATTGCGATCAATTCATATTAAGGTTTCGACCCCGGCCCTCGCGCTGGTTTTCGAGATAATCGCGAATAACCCCAATCGCTCCCAAAATTTTCAAAGTACCGCGAGTTTTCAGAGGGCTTCCGCTCCATCGTCCGACCACAAAGTCGTCCGATCGTCGAAAACGACCACTGATCCTTGCGAGTCGCGACATTGCGATCTATTCTAATTAAGATTTCGACCACGGCCCTCGCGCTAGTTTTCGAGATAATCGCCAATAACCCCAATCGCTCCCAAAATTTTCAAAGTACCGCGAGTTTTCAGAGTGCTTCCGCACCATCTTCCGAACACAAAGTCGTCCGAACTTCGAAAACGACCACTGATCCTTGCATGTCGCGACATTGCGATCAATTCATATTAAGGTTTCGACCTCGGCCCTCGCGCTTGTTTTCGAGATAATCGCGAATAACCCCAATCGCTCCCAAAATTTTCAAAGTACCGCGAGTTGTCAGAGGGCTTCCGCTCCATCGTCCGACCACAAAGTCGTCCGATTGTCGAAAACGACCACTGATCCTTGCGAGTCGCGACATTGTGATCAATTCATATTAAGGTTTCGACCCCGGCCCTCGCGCTGGTTTTCGAGATAATCGCGAATAACCCCAACCGCTCCCAAAATTTTCAAAGTACCGCGAATTGTCAGAGTCCATCCGCTCCATCGTCCGACCACAAAGTCGTCCGATCGTCGAAAACGACCACTGATCCTTGCATGTCGCGACATTGCGATCAATTCATATTAAGGTTTCGACCCCGGCCCTCGCGCTGGTTTTCGAGATAATCGCGAATAACCCCAATCGCTCCCAAAATTTTCTAAGTACCGCGAGTTTTCAGAGGGCTTCCGCTCCATCGTCCGACCACAAAGTCGTCCGATCGTCGAAAACGACCACTGATCCTTGCGAGTCGCGACATTGCGATCTATTCTAATTAAGGTTTCGACCACGGCCCTCGCGCTGGTTTTCGAGATAATCGCGAATAACCCCAACCGCTCCCAAAATTTTCAAAGTACCGCGAGTTTTCAGAGTGCTTCCGCACCATCTTCCGAACACAAAGTCGTCCGAACTTCGAAAACGACCACTGATCCTTGCATGTCGCGACATTGCGATCAATTCATATTAAGATTTCGACCCGGCCCTCGCGCTGGTTTTCGAGATAATCGTGAATAACCCCAATCGCTCCCAAAATTTTCAAAGTACCGCGAGTTTTCAGAGTGCTTCCGCACCATCTTGCGAACACAAAGTCGTCCGAACGTCGAAAACGACCACTGATTTTTGCGAGTCGCGACATTGCGATCAATTCATATTAAGGTTTCGACCCCGGCCCTCGCGCTGGTTTTCGAGATAATCGCGAATAACCCCAATCGCTCCCAAAATTTTCAAAGTACCGCGAGTTTTCAGAGGGCTTCCGCACCATCTTCCGAACACAAAGTCGTCCGATCGTCGAAAACGACCACTGATCCTTGCGTGTCGCGACATTGGGATAAATTCATATTAATGTTTCGTCCCGGTCGTCGCGCTGGTTTTCGAGATAATCGCGAATAACCCCAATCGCTCCGAAAATTTTCAAAGTAACGCGAATTGTCAGAGTCCATCCGCTCCATCGTCCGACCACAAAGTCGTCCGATCGTCGAAAACGACCACTGAACCTTACGAGTCGCGACATTGCGATCTATTCTAATTAAGGTTTCGACCCCGGCCCTCGCGCTGGTTTTCGAGATAATCGCGAATAACCCCAATCGCTCCCAAAATTTTCAAAGTACCGCGAGTTGTCAGAGTCCATCCGCTCCATCGTCCGAACACAAAGTCGTCCGATCTTCGACAACAACCGCTGATCCTTGCGTGTCGCGACATTGCGATCAATTCATATTAAGGTTTCGACCCCGGCCCTCGCGCTAGTTTTCGAGATAATCGCCAATAACCCCAATCGCTCCCAAAATTTTCAAAGTGCCGCGAGTTTTCAGAGTGCTTCCGCACCATCTTCCGAACACAAAGTCGTCCGAACGTCGAAAACGTCCACTGATCCTTGCATGTCGCGACATTGCGATCAATTCATATTAAGGTTTCGACCCCGGCCCTCGCGCTGGTTTTCGAGATAATCGCGAATAACCCCAATCGCACCCAAAATTTTCAAAGTACCGCGAGTTTTCAGAGGGCTTCCGCTCCATCGTCCGACCACAAAGTCGTCCGATCGTCGAAAACGACCACTGATCCTTGCGAGTCGCGACATTGCGATCTATTCTAATTAAGATTTCGACCACGGCCCTCGCGCTGGTTTTCGAGATAATCGCGAATAACCCCAACCGCTCCCAAAATATTCAAAGTACCGCGAGTTTTCAGAGTCCTTCCGCAACATCGTCCGAACACAAAGTCGTCCGATCGTCGAAAACGACCACTGATCCTTGCGAGTCGCGACATTGCGATCAATTCATATTAGGGTTTCGACCCCGGCCCTCGCGCAGGTTTTCGAGATAATCGCGAATAACCCCAATCGCTCCCAAAATTTTCTAAGTACCGCGAGTTTTCAGAGGGCTTCCGCTCCATCGTCCGACCACAAAGTCGTCCGATCGTCGAAAACGACCACTGATCCTTGCGAGTCGCGACATTGCGATCTATTCTAATTAAGGTTTCGACCACGGCCCTCGCGCTGGTTTTCGAGATAATCGCGAATAACCCCAACCGCTCCCAAAATTTTAAAAGTACCGCGAGTTTTCAGAGTGCTTCCGCACCATCTTCCGAACACAACGTCGTCCGAACTTCGAAAACGACCACTGATCCTTGCATGTCGCGACATTGCGATCAATTCATATTAAGATTTCGACCCGGCCCTCGCGCTGGTTTTCGAGATAATCGTGAATAACCCCAATCGCTCCCAAAATTTTCAAAGTACCGCGAGTTTTCAGAGTGCTTCCGCACCATCTTGCGAACACAAAGTCGTCCGAACGTCGAAAACGACCACTGATTTTTGCGAGTCGCGACATTGCGATCAATTCATATTAAGGTTTCGACCCCGGCCCTCGCGCTGGTTTTCGAGATAATCGCGAATAACCCCAATCGCTCCCAAAATTTTCAAAGTACCGCGAGTTTTCAGAGGGCTTCCGCACCATCTTCCGAACACAAAGTCGTCCGATCGTCGAAAACGACCACTGATCCTTGAGTGTCGCGACATTGAGATAAATTCATATTAATGTTTCGTCCCGGTCGTCGCGCTGGTTTTCGAGATAATCGCGAATAACCCCAATCGCTCCGAAAATTTTCAAAGTAACGCGAATTGTCAGAGTCCATCCGCTCCATCGTCCGACCACAAAGTCGTCCGATCGTCGAAAACGACCACTGAACCTTACGAGTCGCGACATTGCGATCTATTCTAATTAAGGTTTCGACCCCGGCCCTCGCGCTGGTTTTCGAGATAATCGCGAATAACCCCAATCGCTCCCAAAATTTTCAAAGTACCGCGAGTTGTCAGAGTCCATCCGCTCCATCGTCCGAACACAAAGTCGTCCGATCTTCGACAACAACCGCTGATCCTTGCGTGTCGCGACATTGCGATCAATTCATATTAAGGTTTCGACCCCGGCCCTCGCGCTAGTTTTCGAGATAATCGCCAATAACCCCAATCGCTCCCAAAATTTTCAAAGTGCCGCGAGTTTTCAGAGTGCTTCCGCACCATCTTCCGAACACAAAGTCGTCCGAACGTCGAAAACGTCCACTGATCCTTGCATGTCGCGACATTGCGATCAATTCATATTAAGGTTTCGACCCCGGCCCTCGCGCTGGTTTTCGAGATAATCGCGAATAACCCCAATCGCACCCAAAATTTTCAAAGTACCGCGAGTTTTCAGAGGGCTTCCGCTCCATCGTCCGACCACAAAGTCGTCCGATCGTCGAAAACGACCACTGATCCTTGCGAGTCGCGACATTGCGATCTATTCTAATTAAGATTTCGACCACGGCCCTTGCGCTGGTTTTCGAGATAATCGCGAATAACCCCAACCGCTCCCAAAATTTTCAAAGTACCGCGAGTTTTCAGAGTCCTTCCGCAACATCGTCCGAACACAAAGTCGTCCGATCGTCGAAAACGACCACTGATCCTTGCGAGTCGCGACATTGCGATCAATTCATATTAAGGTTTCGTCCCCGGTCGTCGGGCTGGTTTTCGAGGTAATCGCGAATAACCCCAAACGCTCCCAAAATTTTCAAAGTACCGCGAGTTGTCAGAGTCCATCCGCTCCATCGTCCGAACACAAAGTCGTCCGATCTTCGACAACAACCGCTGATCCTTGCGTGTCGCGACATTGCGATCAATTCATATTAAGGTTTCGACCCCGGCCCTCGCGCTAGTTTTCGAGATAATCGCCAATAACCCCAATCGCTCCCAAAATTTTCAAAGTGCCGCGAGTTTTCAGATTGCTTCCGCACCATCTTCCGAACACAAAGTCGTCCGAACGTCGAAAACGACCACTGATCCTTGCATGTCGCGACATTGCGATCAATTCATATTAAGGTTTCGACCCCGGCCCTCGCGCTGGTTTTCGAGATAATCGCGAATAACCCCAATCGCTCCCAAAATTTTCAAAGTACCGCGAGTTTTCAGAGGGCTTCCGCTCCATCGTCCGACCACAAAGTCGTCCGATCGTCGAAAACGACCACTGATCCTTGCGAGTCGCGACATTGCGATCTATTCTAATTAAGATTTCGACCACGGCCCTCGCGCTAGTTTTCGAGATAATCGCCAATAACCCCAATCGCTCCCAAAATTTTCAAAGTACCGCGAGTTTTCAGAGTGCTTCCGCACCATCTTCCGAACACAAAGTCGTCCGAACTTCGAAAACGACCACTGATCCTTGCATGTCGCGACATTGCGATCAATTCATATTAAGGTTTCGACCTCGGCCCTCGCGCTTGTTTTCGAGATAATCGCGAATAACCCCAATCGCTCCCAAAATTTTCAAAGTACCGCGAGTTGTCAGAGGGCTTCCGCTCCATCGTCCGACCACAAAGTCGTCCGATCGTCGAAAACGACCACTGATCCTTGCGAGTCGCGACATTGTGATCAATTCATATTAAGGTTTCGACCCCGGCCCTCGCGCTGGTTTTCGAGATAATCGCGAATAACCCCAACCGCTCCCAAAATTTTCAAAGTACCGCGAATTGTCAGAGTACATCCGCTCCATCGTCCGACCACAAAGTCCTCCGATCGTCGAAAACGACCACTGATCCTTCCGAGTCATGACATTGCGATCAATTCATATTAAGGGTTCGACGCCGGTCGTCGCGCTGGTTTTCGAGGTAATCGCGAATAACCCCAAACGCTCCCAAAATTTTCAAAGTACCGCGAGTTTTCAGAGTGCTTCCGCACCATCTTCCGAACACAATGTCGTCCGAACGTCGAAAACGACCACTGATTTTTGCGAGTCGCGACATTGCGATCAATTCATATTAAGGTTTCGACCCCGGCCCTCGCGCTGGTTTTCGAGATAATCGCGAATAACCCCAATCGCTCCCAAAATTTTCAAAGTACCGCGAGTTGTCAGAGTCCATCCGCTCCATCGTCCGAACACAAAGTCGTCCGATCTTCGACAACGACCGCTGATCCTTGCGTGTCGCGACATTGCGATCAATTCATATTAAGGTTTCGACCCCGGCCCTCGCGCTGGTTTTCGAGATAATCGCGAATAACCCCAATCGCTCCCAAAATTTTCAAAGTACCGCGAGTTTTCAGAGTGCTTCCGCACCATCTTCCGAACACAAAGTCGTCCGAACTTCGAAAACGACCACTGATCCTTGCATGTCGCGACATTGCGATCAATTCATATTAAGATTTCGACCCGGCCCTCGCGCTGGTTTTCGAGATAATCGTGAATAACCCCAATCGCTCCCAAAATTTTCAAAGTACCACGAGTTTTCAGAGTGCTTCCGCACCATCTTGCGAACACAAAGTCGTCCGAACGTCGAAAACGACCACTGATTTTTGCGAGTCGCGACATTGCGATCAATTCATATTAAGGTTTCGACCCCGGCCCTCGCGCTGGTTTTCGAGATAATCGCGAATAACCCCAATCGCTCCGAAAATTTTCAAAGTAACGCGAATTGTCAGAGTCCATCCGCTCCATCGTCCGACCACAAAGTCGTCCGATCGTCGAAAACGACCACTGAACCTTACGAGTCGCGACATTGCGATCTATTCTAATTAAGGTTTCGACCCCGGCCCTCGCGCTGGTTTTCGAGATAATCGCGAATAACCCCAATCGCTCCCAAAATTTTCAAAGTACCGCGAGTTTTCAGAGTGCTTCCGCTCCATCGTCCGACCAAAAAGTCGTCCGATCGTCGAAAACGACCACTGATCCTTGCGAGTCGCGACATTGCGATCTATTCTAATTAAGGTTTCGACACCGGCCCTCGCGCTGGTTTTCGAGATAATCGCGAATAACCCCAATCGCTCCCAAAATTTTCAAAGTACCGCGAGTTTTCAGAGTCCTTCCGCAACATCGTCCGAACACAAAGTCGTCCGATCGTCGAAAACGACCACTGATCCTTGCGAGTCGCGACATTGCGATCAATTCATATTAAGGTTTCGTCCCCGGTCGTCGGGCTGGTTTTCGAGGTAATCGCGAATAACCCCAACCGCTCCCAAAATTTTCAAAGTACCGCGAGTTGTCAGAGTCCATCCGCTCCATCGTCCGAACACAAAGTCGTCCGATCTTCGACAACAACCGCTGATCCTTGCGTGTCGCGACATTGCGATCAATTCATATTAAGGTTTCGACCCCGGCCCTCGCGCTAGTTTTCGAGATAATCGCCAATAACCCCAATCGCTCCCAAAATTTTCAAAGTGCCGCGAGTTTTCAGAGTGCTTCCGCACCATCTTCCGAACACAAAGTCGTCCGAACGTCGAAAACGACCACTGATCCTTGCATGTCGCGACATTGCGATCAATTCATATTAAGGTTTCGACGCCGGCCCTCGCGCTGATTTTCGAGATAATCGCGAATAACCCCAATCGCTCCCAAAATTTTCTAAGTACCGCGAGTTTTCAGAGGGCTTCCGCTCCATCGTCCGACCACAAAGTCGTCCGATCGTCGAAAACGACCACTGATCCTTGCGAGTCGCGACATTGCGATCTATTCTAATTAAGGTTTCGACCACGGCCCTCGCGCTGGTTTTCGAGATAATCGCGAATAACCCCAACCGCTCCCAAAATTTTAAAAGTACCGCGAGTTTTCAGAGTGCTTCCGCACCATCTTCCGAACACAAAGTCGTCCGAACTTCGAAAACGACCACTGATCCTTGCATGTCGCGACATTGCGATCAATTCATATTAAGATTTCGACCCGGCCCTCGCGCTGGTTTTCGAGATAATCGTGAATAACCCCAATCGCTCCCAAAATTTTCAAAGTACCGCGAGTTTTCAGAGTGCTTCCGCACCATCTTGCGAACACAAAGTCGTCCGAACGTCGAAAACGACCACTGATTTTTGCGAGTCGCGACATTGCGATCAATTCATATTAAGGTTTCGACCCCGGCCCTCGCGCTGGTTTTCGAGATAATCGCGAATAACCCCAATCGCTCCCAAAATTTTCAAAGTACCGCGAGTTTTCAGAGGGCTTCCGCACCATCTTCCGAACACAAAGTCGTCCGATCGTCGAAAACGACCACTGATCCTTGCGTGTCGCGACATTGGGATAAATTCATATTAATGTTTCGTACCGGTCGTCGCGCTGGTTTTCGAGATAATCGCGAATAACCCCAATCGCTCCGAAAATTTTCAAAGTAACGCGAATTGTCAGAGTCCATCCGCTCCATCGTCCGACCACAAAGTCGTCCGATCGTCGAAAACGACCACTGAACCTTACGAGTCGCGACATTGCGATCTATTCTAATTAAGGTTTCGACCCCGGCCCTCGCGCTGGTTTTCGAGATAATCGCGAATAACCCCAATCGCTCCCAAAATTTTCAAAGTACCGCGAGTTGTCAGAGTCCATCCGCTCCATCGTCCGAACACAAAGTCGTCCGATCTTCGACAACAACCGCTGATCCTTGCGTGTCGCGACATTGCGATCAATTCATATTAAGGTTTCGACCCCGGCCCTCGCGCTAGTTTTCGAGATAATCGCCAATAACCCCAATCGCTCCCAAAATTTTCAAAGTGCCGCGAGTTTTCAGAGTGCTTCCGCACCATCTTCCGAACACAAAGTCGTCCGAACGTCGAAAACGTCCACTGATCCTTGCATGTCGCGACATTGCGATCAATTCATATTAAGGTTTCGACCCCGGCCCTCGCGCTGGTTTTCGAGATAATCGCGAATAACCCCAATCGCTCCCAAAATTTTCAAAGTACCGCGAGTTTTCAGAGTGCTTCCGCACCATCTTCCGAACACAAAGTCGTCCGAACTTCGAAAACGACCACTGATCCTTGCATGTCGCGACATTGTGATCAATTCATATTAAGGTTTCGACCCCGGCCCTCGCGCTGGTTTTCGAGATAATCGCGAATAACCCCAATCGCTCCCAAAATTTTCAAAGTACCGCGAGTTTTCAGAGTGCTTCCGCACCATCTTCCGAACACAAAGTCGTCCGAACTTCGAAAACGACCACTGATCCTTGCATGTCGCGACATTGCGATCAATTCATATTAAGATTTCGACCCGGCCCTCGCGCTGGTTTTCGAGATAATCGTGAATAACCCCAATCGCTCCCAAAATTTTCAAAGTACCGCGAGTTTTCAGAGTGCTTCCGCACCATCTTGCGAACACAAAGTCGTCCGAACGTCGAAAACGACCACTGATTTTTGCGAGTCGCGACATTGCGATCAATTCATATTAAGGTTTCGACCCCGGCCCTCGCGCTGGTTTTCGAGATAATCGCGAATAACCCCAATCGCTCCCAAAATTTTCAAAGTACCGCGAGTTTTCAGAGGGCTTCCGCACCATCTTCCGAACACAAAGTCGTCCGATCGTCGAAAACGACCACTGATCCTTGCGTGTCGCGACATTGGGATAAATTCATATTAATGTTTCGACCCCGGTCGTCGCGCTGGTTTTCGAGATAATCGCGAATAACCCCAATCGCTCCGAAAATTTTCAAAGTAACGCGAATTGTCAGAGTCCATCCGCTCCATCTTCCGACCACAAAGTCGTCCGATCGTCGAAAACGACCACTGAACCTTACGAGTCGCGACATTGCGATCTATTCTAATTAAGGTTTCGACCCCGGCCCTCGCGCTGGTTTTCGAGATAATCGCGAATAACCCCAATCGCTCCCAAAATTTTCAAAGTACCGCGAGTTGTCACAGTACATCCGCTCCATCGTCCGACCACAAAGTCGTCCGATCGTCGAAAACGACCACTGATCCTTGCGAGTCGCGACATTGCGATCTATTCTAATTAAGGTTTCGACACCGGCCCTCGCGCTGGTTTTCGAGATAATCGCGAATAACCCCAATCGCTCCCAAAATTTTCAAAGTACCGCGAGTTTTCAGAGTCCTTCCGCAACATCGTCCGAACACAAAGTCGTCCGATCGTCGAAAACGACCACTGATCCTTGCGAGTCGCGACATTGCGATCAATTCATATTAAGGTTTCGTCCCCGGTCGTCGGGCTGGTTTTCGAGGTAATCGCGAATAACCCCAAACGCTCCCAAAATTTTCAAAGTACCGCGAGTTGTCAGAGTCCATCCGCTCCATCGTCCGAACACAAAGTCGTCCGATCTTCGACAACAACCGCTGATCCTTGCGTGTCGCGACATTGCGATCAATTCATATTAAGGTTTCGACCCCGGCCCTCGCGTTAGTTTTCGAGATAATCGCCAATAACCCCAATCGCTCCCAAAATTTTCAAAGTACCGCGAGTTTTCAGAGTGCTTCCGCACCATCTTCCGAACACAAAGTCGTCCGAACGTCGAAAACGACCACTGATCCTTGCATGTCGCGACATTGCGATCAATTCATATTAAGATTTCGACCCCGGCCCTCGCGCTGGTTTTCGAGATAATCGCGAATAACCCCAATCGCTCCCAAAATTTTCAAAGTACCGCGAGTTTTCAGAGTGCTTCCGCACCATCTCCCGAACACAAAGTCGTCCGAACGTCGAAAACGACCACTGATTTTTGCGAGTCGCGACATTGCGATCAATTCATATTAAGGTTTCGACCCCGGCCCTCGCGCTGGTTTTCGAGATAATCGCGAATAACCCCAATCGCTCCCAAAATTTTCAAAGTACCGCGAGTTTTCAGAGGGCTTCCGCACCATCTTCCGAACACAAAGTCGTCCGATCGTCGAAAACGACCACTGATCCTTGCGTGTCGCGACATTGCGATAAATTCATATTAATGTTTCGACCCCGGTCGTCGCGCTGGTTTTCGAGATAATCGCGAATAACCCCAATCGCTCCCAAAATTTTCAAAGGACCGCGAGTTTTCAGAGGGCTTCCGCACCATCTTCCGAACACAAAGTCGTCCGATCGTCGAAAACGACCACTGATCCTTGCATGTCGCGACATTGCGATCAATTCATATTAAGGTTTCGACCCCGGCCCTCGCGCTGGTTTTCGAGATAATCGCGAATAACCCCAATCGCTCCCAAAATTTTCTAAGTACCGCGAGTTTTCAGAGGGCTTCCGCTCCATCGTCCGACCACAAAGTCGTCCGATCGTCGAAAACGACCACTGATCCTTGCGAGTCGCGACATTGCGATCTATTCTAATTAAGGTTTCGACCACGGCCCTCGCGCTGGTTTTCGAGATAATCGCGAATAACCCCAACCGCTCCCAAAATTTTAAAAGTACCGCGAGTTTTCAGAGTGCTTCCGCACCATCTTCCGAACACAAAGTCGTCCGAACTTCGAAAACGACCACTGATCCTTGCATGTCGCGACATTGCGATCAATTCATATTAAGATTTCGACCCGGCCCTCGCGCTGGTTTTCGAGATAATCGTGAATAACCCCAATCGCTCCCAAAATTTTCAAAGTACCGCGAGTTTTCAGAGTGCTTCCGCACCATCTTGCGAACACAAAGTCGTCCGAACGTCGAAAACGACCACTGATTTTTGCGAGTCGCGACATTGCGATCAATTCATATTAAGGTTTCGACCCCGGCCCTCGCGCTGGTTTTCGAGATAATCGCGAATAACCCCAATCGCTCCCAAAATTTTCAAAGTACCGCGAGTTTTCAGAGGGCTTCCGCACCATCTTCCGAACACAAAGTCGTCCGATCGTCGAAAACGACCACTGATCCTTGCGTGTCGCGACATTGGGATAAATTCATATTAATGTTTCGACCCCGGTCGTCGCGCTGGTTTTCGAGATAATCGCGAATAACCCCAATCGCTCCGAAAATTTTCAAAGTAACGCGAATTGTCAGAGTCCATCCGCTCCATCGTCCGACCACAAAGTCGTCCGATCGTCGAAAACGACCACTGAACCTTACGAGTCGCGACCTTGCGATCTATTCTAATTAAGGTTTCGACCCCGGCCCTCGCGCTGGTTTTCGAGATAATCGCGAATAACCCCAATCGCTCCCAAAATTTTCAAAGTACCGCGAGTTTTCAGAGTGCTTCCGCTCCATCGTCCGACCAAAAAGTCGTCCGATCGTCGAAAACGACCACTGATCCTTGCGAGTCGCGACATTGCGATCTATTCTAATTAAGGTTTCGACACCGGCCCTCGCGCTGGTTTTCGAGATAATCGCGAATAACCCCAATCGCTCCCAAAATTTTCAAAGTACCGCGAGTTTTCAGAGTCCTTCCGCAACATCGTCCGAACACAAAGTCGTCCGATCGTCGAAAACGACCACTGATCCTTGCGAGTCGCGACATTGCGATCAATTCATATTAAGGTTTCGTCCCCGGTCGTCGGGCTGGTTTTCGAGGTAATCGCGAATAACCCCAACCGCTCCCAAAATTTTCAAAGTACCGCGAGTTGTCAGAGTCCATCCGCTCCATCGTCCGAACACAAAGTCGTCCGATCTTCGACAACAACCGCTGATCCTTGCGTGTCGCGACATTGCGATCAATTCATATTAAGGTTTCGACCCCGGCCCTCGCGCTAGTTTTCGAGATAATCGCCAATAACCCCAATCGCTCCCAAAATTTTCAAAGTGCCGCGAGTTTTCAGAGTGCTTCCGCTCCATCGTCCGACCACAAAGTCGTCCGATCGTCGAAAACGACCACTGATCCTTGCGAGTCGCGACATTGCGATCTATTCTAATTAAGGTTTCGACCACGGCCCTCGCGCTGGTTTTCGAAATAATCGCGAATAACCCCAACCGCTCCCAAAATTTTAAAAGTACCGCGAGTTTTCAGAGTGCTTCCGCACCATCTTCCGAACACAAAGTCGTCCGAACTTCGAAAACGACCACTGATCCTTGCATGTCGCGACATTGCGATCAATTCATATTAAGATTTCGACCCGGCCCTCGCGCTGGTTTTCGAGATAATCGGGAATAACCCCAATCGCTCCCAAAATTTTCAAAGTACCGCGAGTTTTCAGAGTGCTTCCGCACCATCTTGCGAACACAAAGTCGTCCGAACGTCGAAAACGACCACTGATTTTTGCGAGTCGCGACATTGCGATCAATTCATATTAAGGTTTCGACCCCGGCCCTCGCGCTGGTTTTCGAGATAATCGCGAATAACCCCAATCGCTCCCAAAATTTTCAAAGTACCGCGAGTTTTCAGAGGGCTTCCGCACCATCTTCCGAACACAAAGTCGTCCGATCGTCGAAAACGACCACTGATCCTTGCGTGTCGCGACATTGGGATAAATTCATATTAATGTTTCGTCCCGGTCGTCGCGCTGGTTTTCGAGATAATCGCGAATAACCCCAATCGCTCCGAAAATTTTCAAAGTAACGCGAATTGTCAGAGTCCATCCGCTCCATCGTCCGACCACAAAGTCGTCCGATCGTCGAAAACGACCACTGAACCTTACGAGTCGCGACATTGCGATCTATTCTAATTAAGGTTTCGACCCCGGCCCTCGCGCTGGTTTTCGAGATAATCGCGAATAACCCCAATCGCTCCCAAAATTTTCAAAGTACCGCGAGTTGTCAGAGTCCATCCGCTCCATCGTCCGAACACAAAGTCGTCCGATCTTCGACAACAACCGCTGATCCTTGCGTGTCGCGACATTGCGATCAATTCATATTAAGGTTTCGACCCCGGCCCTCGCGCTAGTTTTCGAGATAATCGCCAATAACCCCAATCGCTCCCAAAATTTTCAAAGTGCCGCGAGTTTTCAGAGTGCTTCCGCACCATCTTCCGAACACAAAGTCGTCCGAACGTCGAAAACGTCCACTGATCCTTGCATGTCGCGACATTGCGATCAATTCATATTAAGGTTTCGACCCCGGCCCTCGCGCTGGTTTTCGAGATAATCGCGAATAACCCCAATCGCTCCCAAAATTTTCAAAGTACCGCGAGTTTTCAGAGTGCTTCCGCACCATCTTGCGAACACAAAGTCGTCCGAACGTCGAAAACGACCACTGATTTTTGCGAGTCGCGACATTGCGATCAATTCATATTAAGGTTTCGACCCCGGCCCTCGCGCTGGTTTTCGAGATAATCGCGAATAACCCCAATCGCTCCCAAAATTTTCAAAGTACCGCGAGTTTTCAGAGGGCTTCCGCACCATCTTCCGAACACAAAGTCGTCCGATCGTCGAAAACGACCACTGATCCTTGCGTGTCGCGACATTGGGATAAATTCATATTAATGTTTCGACCCCGGTCGTCGCGCTGGTTTTCGAGATAATCGCGAATAACCCCAATCGCTCCGAAAATTTTCAAAGTAACGCGAATTGTCAGAGTCCATCCGCTCCATCGTCCGACCACAAAGTCGTCCGATCGTCGAAAACGACCACTGAACCTTACGAGTCGCGACATTGCGATCTATTCTAATTAAGGTTTCGACCCCGGCCCTCGCGCTGGTTTTCGAGATAATCGCGAATAACCCCAATCGCTCCCAAAATTTTCAAAGTACCGCGAGTTGTCACAGTACATCCGCTCCATCGTCCGACCACAAAGTCGTCCGATCGTCGAAAACGACCACTGATCCTTGCGAGTCGCGACATTGCGATCTATTCTAATTAAGGTTTCGACACCGGCCCTCGCGCTGGTTTTCGAGATAATCGCGAATAACCCCAATCGCTCCCAAAATTTTCAAAGTACCGCGAGTTTTCAGAGTCCTTCCGCAACATCGTCCGAACACAAAGTCGTCCGATCGTCGAAAACGACCACTGATCCTTGCGAGTCGCGACATTGCGATCAATTCATATTAAGGTTTCGTCCCCGGTCGTCGGGCTGGTTTTCGAGGTAATCGCGAATAACCCCAAACGCTCCCAAAATTTTCAAAGTACCGCGAGTTGTCAGAGTCCATCCGCTCCATCGTCCGAACACAAAGTCGTCCGATCTTCGACAACAACCGCTGATCCTTGCGTGTCGCGACATTGCGATCAATTCATATTAAGGTTTCGACCCCGGCCCTCGCGTTAGTTTTCGAGATAATCGCCAATAACCCCAATCGCTCCCAAAATTTTCAAAGTACCGCGAGTTTTCAGAGTGCTTCCGCACCATCTTCCGAACACAAAGTCGTCCGAACGTCGAAAACGACCACTGATCCTTGCATGTCGCGACATTGCGATCAATTCATATTAAGATTTCGACCCCGGCCCTCGCGCTGGTTTTCGAGATAATCGCGAATAACCCCAATCGCTCCCAAAATTTTCAAAGTACCGCGAGTTTTCAGAGTGCTTCCGCACCATCTTCCGAACACAAAGTCGTCCGAACGTCGAAAACGACCACTGATTTTTGCGAGTCGCGACATTGCGATCAATTCATATTAAGGTTTCGACCCCGGCCCTCGCGCTGGTTTTCGAGATAATCGCGAATAACCCCAATCGCTCCCAAAATTTTCAAAGTACCGCGAGTTTTCAGAGGGCTTCCGCACCATCTTCCGAACACAAAGTCGTCCGATCGTCGAAAACGACCACTGATCCTTGCGTGTCGCGACATTGCGATAAATTCATATTAATGTTTCGACCCCGGTCGTCGCGCTGGTTTTCGAGATAATCGCGAATAACCCCAATCGCTCCCAAAATTTTCAAAGTACCGCGAGTTTTCAGAGGGCTTCCGCACCATCTTCCGAACACAAAGTCGTCCGATCGTCGAAAACGACCACTGATCCTTGCGTGTCGCGACATTGCGATAAATTCATATTAATGTTTCGACCCCGGCCCTCGCGCTGGTTTTCGAGATAATCGCGAATAACCCCAATCGCTCCCAAAATTTTCAAAGTACCGCGAGTTTTCAGAGTGCTTCCGCACCATCTTCCGAACACAAAGTCGTCCTATCTTCGAAAACGACTACTGATCCTTGCGAGTCGCGACATTGCGATCAATTCATATTAAGGTTTCGTCCCCGGTCGTCGCGCTGGTTTTCGAGGTAATCGCGAATAACCCCAAACGCTCCCAAAATTTTCAAAGTACCGCGAGTTGTCAGAGTCCATCCGCTCCATCGTCCGAACACAAAGTCGTCCGATCTTCGACAACAACCGCTGATCCTTGCGTGTCGCGACATTGCGATCAATTCATATTAAGGTTTCGACCCCGGCCCTCGCGTTAGTTTTCGAGATAATCGCCAATAACCCCAATCGCTCCCAAAATTTTCAAAGTACCGCGAGTTTTCAGAGTGCTTCCGCGCCATCTTCCGAACACAAAGTCGTCCGAACGTCGAAAACGACCACTAATCCTTGCGTGTCGCGACATTGCGATAAATTCATATTAATGTTTCGACCCCGGTCGTCGCGCTGGTTTTCGAGATAATCGCGAATAACCCCAATCGCTCCCAAAATTTTCAAAGTACCGCGAGTTTTCAGAGTGCTTCCGCACCATCTTCCGAACACAAAGTCGTCCGAACTTCGAAAACGACCACTGATCCTTGCATGTCGCGACATTGCGATCAATTCATATTAAGGTTTCGACCCCGGCCCTCGCGCTTGTTTTCGAGATAATCGCGAATAACCCCAATCGCTCCCAAAATTTTCAAAGTACCGCGAGTTGTCAGAGGGCTTCCGCTCCATCGTACGACCACAAAGTCGTCCGAACGTCGAAAACGACCACTGATTTTTGCGAGTCGCGACATTGCGATCAATTCATATTAAGGTTTCGACCCCGGCCCTCGCGCTGGTTTTCGAGATAATCGCGAATAACCCCAATCGCTCCCAAAATTTTCAAACTACCGCGAGTTTTCAGAGTGCTTCCGCACCATCTTCCGAACACAAAGTCGTCCGAACTTCGAAAACGACCACTGATCCTTGCATGTCGCGACATTGCGATCAATTCATATTAAGATTTCGACCCGGCCCTCGCGCTGGTTTTCGAGATAATCGTGAATAACCCCAATCGCTCCCAAAATTTTCAAAGTACCACGAGTTTTCAGAGTGCTTCCGCACCATCTTGCGAACACAAAGTCGTCCGAACGTCGAAAACGACCACTGATTTTTGCGAGTCGCGACATTGCGATCAATTCATATTAAGGTTTCGACCCCGGCCCTCGCGCTGGTTTTCGAGATAATCGCGAATAACCCCAATCGCTCCCAAAATTTTCAAAGTACCGCGAGTTTTCAGAGGGCTTCCGCACCATCTTCCGAACACAAAGTCGTCCGATCGTCGAAAACGACCACTGATCCTTGCGTGTCGCGACATTGGGATAAATTCATATTAATGTTTCGACCCCGGTCGTCGCGCTGGTTTTCGAGATAATCGCGAATAACCCCAATCGCTCCGAAAATTTTCAAAGTAACGCGAATTGTCAGAGTCCATCCGCTCCATCGTCCGACCACAAAGTCGTCCGATCGTCGAAAACGACCACTGAACCTTACGAGTCGCGACATTGCGATCTATTCTAATTAAGGTTTCGACCCCGGCCCTCGCGCTGGTTTTCGAGATAATCGCGAATAACCCCAATCGCTCCCAAAATTTTCAAAGTACCGCGAGTTTTCAGAGTGCATCCGCACCATCTTCCGAACACAAAGTCGTCCGAACTTCGAAAACGACCACTGATCCTTGCATGTCGCGACATTGCGATCAATTCATATTAAGGTTTCGACCCCGGCCCTCGCGCTGGTTTTCGAGATAATCGCGAATAACCCCAATCGCTCCCAAAATTTTCAAAGTACCGCGAGTTTTCAGAGTGCTTCCGCACCATCTTCCGAACACAAAGTCGTCCTATCGTCGAAAACGACTACTGATCCTTGCGAGTCGCGACATTGCGATCAATTCATATTAAGGTTTCGTCCCCGGTCGTCGCGCTGGTTTTCGAGGTAATCGCGAATAACCCCAAACGCTCCCAAAATTTTCAAAGTACCGCGAGTTGTCAGAGTCCATCCGCTCCATCGTCCGAACACAAAGTCGTCCGATCTTCGACAACAACCGCTGATCCTTGCGTGTCGCGACATTGCGATCAATTCATATTAAGGTTTCGACCCCGGCCCTCGCGTTAGTTTTCGAGATAATCGCCAATAACCCCAATCGCTCCCAAAATTTTCAAAGTACCGCGAGTTTTCAGAGTGCTTCCGCACCATCTTCCGAACACAAAGTCGTCCGAACGTCGAAAACGACCACTGATCCTTGCGTGTCGCGACATTGCGATAAATTCATATTAATGTTTCGACCCCGGTCGTCGCGCTGGTTTTCGAGATAATCGCGAATAACCCCAATCGCTCCCAAAATTTTCAAAGTACCGCGAGTTTTCAGAGTGCTTCCGCACCATCTTCCGAACACAAAGTCGTCCGAACTTCGAAAACGACCACTGATCCTTGCATGTCGCGACATTGCGATCAATTCATATTAAGGTTTCGACCCCGGCCCTCGCGCTTGTTTTCGAGATAATCGCGAATAACCCCAATCGCTCCCAAAATTTTCAAAGTACCGCGAGTTGTCAGAGGGCTTCCGCTCCATCGTACGACCACAAAGTCGTCCGATCGTCGAAAACGACCACTGATCCTTGCGAGTCGCGACATTGTGATCAATTCATATTAAGGTTTCGACCCCGGCCCTCGCGCTGGTTTTCGAGATAATCGCGAATAACCCCAACCGCTCCCAAAATTTTCAAAGTACCGCGAATTGTCAGAGTACATCCGCTCCATCGTCCGACCACAAAGTCCTCCGATCGTCGAAAACGACCACTGATCCTTCCGAGTCATGACATTGCGATCAATTCATATTAAGGGTTCGACGCCGGTCGTCGCGCTGGTTTTCGAGGTAATCGCGAATAACCCCAAACGCTCCCAAAATTTTCAAAGTACCGCGAGTTTTCAGAGTGCTTCCGCACCATCTTCCGAACACAATGTCGTCCGAACGTCGAAAACGACCACTGATTTTTGCGAGTCGCGACATTGCGATCAATTCATATTAAGGTTTCGACCCCGGCCCTCGCGATGGTTTTCGAGATAATCGCGAATAACCCCAGTCGCTCCCAAAATTTTCAAAGTACCGCGAGTTTTCAGAGTGCTTCCGCACCATCTTCCGATCACAAAGTCGTCCGAACTTCGAAAACGACCACTGATCCTTGCATGTCGCGACATTGTGATCAATTCATATTAAGGTTTCGACCCCGGCCCTCGCGCTGGTTTTCGAGATAATCGCGAATAACCCCAATCGCTCCCAAAATTTTCAAAGTACCGCGAGTTTTCAGAGTGCTTCCGCACCATCTTCCGAACACAAAGTCGTCCGAACTTCGAAAACGACCACTGATCCTTGCATGTCGCGACATTGCGATCAATTCATATTAAGATTTCGACCCGGCCCTCGCGCTGGTTTTCGAGATAATCGTGAATAACCCCAATCGCTCCTAAAATTTTCAAAGTACCGCGAGTTTTCAGAGTGCTTCCGCACCATCTTGCGAATACAAAGTCGTCCGAACGTCGAAAACGACCACTGATTTTTGCGAGTCGCGACATTGCGATCAATTCATATTAAGGTTTCGACCCCGGCCCTCGCGCTGGTTTTCGAGATAATCGCGAATAACCCCAATCGCTCCCAAAATTTTCAAAGTACCGCGAGTTTTCAGAGGGCTTCCGCACCATCTTCCGAACACAAAGTCGTCCGATCGTCGAAAACGACCACTGATCCTTGCGTGTCGCGACATTGGGATAAATTCATATTAATGTTTCGACCCCGGTCGTCGCGCTGGTTTTCGAGATAATCGCGAATAACCCCAATCGCTCCGAAAATTTTCAAAGTAACGCGAATTGTCAGAGTCCATCCGCTCCATCGTCCGACCACAAAGTCGTCCGATCGTCGAAAACGACCACTGAACCTTACGAGTCGCGACATTGCGATCTATTCTAATTAAGGTTTCGACCCCGGCCCTCGCGCTGGTTTTCGAGATAATCGCGAATAACCGCAATCGCTCCCAAAATTTTCAAAGTACCGCGAGTTGTCAGAGTACATCCGCTCCATCGTCCGACCACAAAGTCGTCCGATCGTCGAAAACGACCACTGATCCTTGCGAGTCGCGACATTGCGATCTATTCTAATTAAGGTTTCGACACCGGCCCTCGCGCTGGTTTTCGAGATAATCGCGAATAACCCCAATCGCTCCCAAAATTATCAAAGTACCGCGAGTTTTCAGAGTCCTTCCGCAACATCGTCCGAACACAAAGTCGTCCGATCGTCGAAAACGACCACTGATCCTTGCGAGTCGCGACATTGCGATCAATTCATATTAAGGTTTCGTCCCCGGTCGTCGGGCTGGTTTTCGAGGTAATCGCGAATAACCCCAAACGCTCCCAAAATTTTCAAAGTACCGCGAGTTGTCAGAGTCCATCCGCTCCATCGTCCGAACACAAAGTCGTCCGATCTTCGACAACAACCGCTGATCCTTGCGTGTCGCGACATTGCGATCAATTCATATTAAGGTTTCGACCCCGGCCCTCGCGCTAGTTTTCGAGATAATCGCCAATAACCCCAATCGCTCCCAAAATTTTCAAAGTGCCGCGAGTTTTCAGAGTGCTTCCGCACCATCTTCCGAACACAAAGTCGTCCGAACGTCGAAAACGACCACTGATCCTTGCATGTCGCGACATTGCGATCAATTCATATTAAGGTTTCGACCCCGGCCCTCGCGCTGGTTTTCGAGATAATCGCGAATAACCCCAATCGCTCCCAAAATTTTCAAAGTACCGCGAGTTTTCAGAGGGCTTCCGCTCCATCGTCCGACCACAAAGTCGTCCGATCGTCGAAAACGACCACTGATCCTTGCGAGTCGCGACATTGCGATCTATTCTAATTAAGATTTCGACCACGGCCCTCGCGCTAGTTTTCGAGATAATCGCCAATAACCCCAATCGCTCCCAAAATTTTCAAAGTACCGCGAGTTTTCAGAGTGCTTCCGCACCATCTTCCGAACACAAAGTCGTCCGAACTTCGAAAACGACCACTGATCCTTGCATGTCGCGACATTGCGATCAATTCATATTAAGGTTTCGAGCCCGGCCCTCGCGCTTGTTTTCGAGATAATCGCGAATAACCCCAATCGCTCCCAAAATTTTCAAAGTACCGCGAGTTGTCAGAGGGCTTCCGCTCCATCGTCCGACCACAAAGTCGTCCGATCGTCGAAAACGACCACTGATCCTTGCGAGTCGCGACATTGTGATCAATTCATATTAAGGTTTCGACCCCGGCCCTCGCGCTGGTTTTCGAGATAATCGCGAATAACCCCAATCGCTCCGAAAATTTTCAAAGTACCGCGAGTTTTCAGAGTGCTTCCGCACCATCTTCCGAACACAAAGTCGTCCGAACTTCGAAAACGACCACTGATCCTTGCATGTCGCGACATTGCGATCAATTCATATTAAGGTTTCGAGCCCGGCCCTCGCGCTTGTTTTCGAGATAATCGCGAATAACCCCAATCGCTCCCAAAATTTTCAAAGTACCGCGAGTTGTCAGAGGGCTTCCGCTCCATCGTCCGACCACAAAGTCGTCCGATCGTCGAAAACGACCACTGATCCTTGCGTGTCGCGACATTGGGATAAATTCATATTAATGTTTCGACCCCGGTCGTCGCGCTGGTTTTCGAGATAATCGCGAATAACCCCAATCGCTCCGAAAATTTTCAAAGTAACGCGAATTGTCAGAGTCCATCCGCTCCATCGTCCGACCACAAAGTCGTCCGATCGTCGAAAACGACCACTGAACCTTACGAGTCGCGACATTGCGATCTATTCTAATTAAGGTTTCGACCCCGGCCCTCGCGCTGGTTTTCGAGATAATCGCGAATAACCCCAATCGCTCCCAAAATTTTCAAAGTACCGCGAGTTGTCACAGTACATCCGCTCCATCGTCCGACCACAAAGTCGTCCGATCGTCGAAAACGACCACTGATCCTTGCGAGTCGCGACATTGCGATCTATTCTAATTAAGGTTTCGACACCGGCCCTCGCGCTGGTTTTCGAGATAATCGCGAATAACCCCAATCGCTCCCAAAATTTTCAAAGTACCGCGAGTTTTCAGAGTCCTTCCGCAACATCGTCCGAACACAAAGTCGTCCGATCGTCGAAAACGACCACTGATCCTTGCGAGTCGCGACATTGCGATCAATTCATATTAAGGTTTCGTCCCCGGTCGTCGGGCTGGTTTTCGAGGTAATCGCGAATAACCCCAAACGCTCCCAAAATTTTCAAAGTACCGCGAGTTGTCAGAGTCCATCCGCTCCATCGTCCGAACACAAAGTCGTCCGATCTTCGACAACAACCGCTGATCCTTGCGTGTCGCGACATTGCGATCAATTCATATTAAGGTTTCGACCCCGGCCCTCGCGTTAGTTTTCGAGATAATCGCCAATAACCCCAATCGCTCCCAAAATTTTCAAAGTACCGCGAGTTTTCAGAGTGCTTCCGCACCATCTTCCGAACACAAAGTCGTCCGAACGTCGAAAACGACCACTGATCCTTGCATGTCGCGACATTGCGATCAATTCATATTAAGATTTCGACCCCGGCCCTCGCGCTGGTTTTCGAGATAATCGCGAATAACCCCAATCGCTCCCAAAATTTTCAAAGTACCGCGAGTTTTCAGAGTGCTTCCGCACCATCTTCCGAACACAAAGTCGTCCGAACGTCGAAAACGACCACTGATTTTTGCGAGTCGCGACATTGCGATCAATTCATATTAAGGTTTCGACCCCGGCCCTCGCGCTGGTTTTCGAGATAATCGCGAATAACCCCAATCGCTCCCAAAATTTTCAAAGTACCGCGAGTTTTCAGAGGGCTTCCGCACCATCTTCCGAACACAAAGTCGTCCGATCGTCGAAAACGACCACTGATCCTTGCGTGTCGCGACATTGCGATAAATTCATATTAATGTTTCGACCCCGGTCGTCGCGCTGGTTTTCGAGATAATCGCGAATAACCCCAATCGCTCCCAAAATTTTCAAAGTACCGCGAGTTTTCAGAGGGCTTCCGCACCATCTTCCGAACACAAAGTCGTCCGATCGTCGAAAACGACCACTGATCCTTGCGTGTCGCGACATTGCGATAAATTCATATTAATGTTTCGACCCCGGCCCTCGCGCTGGTTTTCGAGATAATCGCGAATAACCCCAATCGCTCCCAAAATTTTCAAAGTACCGCGAGTTTTCAGAGTGCTTCCGCACCATCTTCCGAACACAAAGTCGTCCTATCTTCGAAAACGACTACTGATCCTTGCGAGTCGCGACATTGCGATCAATTCATATTAAGGTTTCGTCCCCGGTCGTCGCGCTGGTTTTCGAGGTAATCGCGAATAACCCCAAACGCTCCCAAAATTTTCAAAGTACCGCGAGTTGTCAGAGTCCATCCGCTCCATCGTCCGAACACAAAGTCGTCCGATCTTCGACAACAACCGCTGATCCTTGCGTGTCGCGACATTGCGATCAATTCATATTAAGGTTTCGACCCCGGCCCTCGCGTTAGTTTTCGAGATAATCGCCAATAACCCCAATCGCTCCCAAAATTTTCAAAGTACCGCGAGTTTTCAGAGTGCTTCCGCGCCATCTTCCGAACACAAAGTCGTCCGAACGTCGAAAACGACCACTAATCCTTGCGTGTCGCGACATTGCGATAAATTCATATTAATGTTTCGACCCCGGTCGTCGCGCTGGTTTTCGAGATAATCGCGAATAACCCCAATCGCTCCCAAAATTTTCAAAGTACCGCGAGTTTTCAGAGTGCTTCCGCACCATCTTCCGAACACAAAGTCGTCCGAACTTCGAAAACGACCACTGATCCTTGCATGTCGCGACATTGCGATCAATTCATATTAAGGTTTCGACCCCGGCCCTCGCGCTTGTTTTCGAGATAATCGCGAATAACCCCAATCGCTCCCAAAATTTTCAAAGTACCGCGAGTTGTCAGAGGGCTTCCGCTCCATCGTACGACCACAAAGTCGTCCGAACGTCGAAAACGACCACTGATTTTTGCGAGTCGCGACATTGCGATCAATTCATATTAAGGTTTCGACCCCGGCCCTCGCGCTGGTTTTCGAGATAATCGCGAATAACCCCAATCGCTCCCAAAATTTTCAAACTACCGCGAGTTTTCAGAGTGCTTCCGCACCATCTTCCGAACACAAAGTCGTCCGAACTTCGAAAACGACCACTGATCCTTGCATGTCGCGACATTGCGATCAATTCATATTAAGATTTCGACCCGGCCCTCGCGCTGGTTTTCGAGATAATCGTGAATAACCCCAATCGCTCCCAAAATTTTCAAAGTACCACGAGTTTTCAGAGTGCTTCCGCACCATCTTGCGAACACAAAGTCGTCCGAACGTCGAAAACGACCACTGATTTTTGCGAGTCGCGACATTGCGATCAATTCATATTAAGGTTTCGACCCCGGCCCTCGCGCTGGTTTTCGAGATAATCGCGAATAACCCCAATCGCTCCCAAAATTTTCAAAGTACCGCGAGTTTTCAGAGGGCTTCCGCACCATCTTCCGAACACAAAGTCGTCCGATCGTCGAAAACGACCACTGATCCTTGCGTGTCGCGACATTGGGATAAATTCATATTAATGTTTCGACCCCGGTCGTCGCGCTGGTTTTCGAGATAATCGCGAATAACCCCAATCGCTCCGAAAATTTTCAAAGTAACGCGAATTGTCAGAGTCCATCCGCTCCATCGTCCGACCACAAAGTCGTCCGATCGTCGAAAACGACCACTGAACCTTACGAGTCGCGACATTGCGATCTATTCTAATTAAGGTTTCGACCCCGGCCCTCGCGCTGGTTTTCGAGATAATCGCGAATAACCCCAATCGCTCCCAAAATTTTCAAAGTACCGCGAGTTTTCAGAGTGCATCCGCACCATCTTCCGAACACAAAGTCGTCCGAACTTCGAAAACGACCACTGATCCTTGCATGTCGCGACATTGCGATCAATTCATATTAAGGTTTCGACCCCGGCCCTCGCGCTGGTTTTCGAGATAATCGCGAATAACCCCAATCGCTCCCAAAATTTTCAAAGTACCGCGAGTTTTCAGAGTGCTTCCGCACCATCTTCCGAACACAAAGTCGTCCTATCGTCGAAAACGACTACTGATCCTTGCGAGTCGCGACATTGCGATCAATTCATATTAAGGTTTCGTCCCCGGTCGTCGCGCTGGTTTTCGAGGTAATCGCGAATAACCCCAAACGCTCCCAAAATTTTCAAAGTACCGCGAGTTGTCAGAGTCCATCCGCTCCATCGTCCGAACACAAAGTCGTCCGATCTTCGACAACAACCGCTGATCCTTGCGTGTCGCGACATTGCGATCAATTCATATTAAGGTTTCGACCCCGGCCCTCGCGTTAGTTTTCGAGATAATCGCCAATAACCCCAATCGCTCCCAAAATTTTCAAAGTACCGCGAGTTTTCAGAGTGCTTCCGCACCATCTTCCGAACACAAAGTCGTCCGAACGTCGAAAACGACCACTGATCCTTGCGTGTCGCGACATTGCGATAAATTCATATTAATGTTTCGACCCCGGTCGTCGCGCTGGTTTTCGAGATAATCGCGAATAACCCCAATCGCTCCCAAAATTTTCAAAGTACCGCGAGTTTTCAGAGTGCTTCCGCACCATCTTCCGAACACAAAGTCGTCCGAACTTCGAAAACGACCACTGATCCTTGCATGTCGCGACATTGCGATCAATTCATATTAAGGTTTCGACCCCGGCCCTCGCGCTTGTTTTCGAGATAATCGCGAATAACCCCAATCGCTCCCAAAATTTTCAAAGTACCGCGAGTTGTCAGAGGGCTTCCGCTCCATCGTACGACCACAAAGTCGTCCGATCGTCGAAAACGACCACTGATCCTTGCGAGTCGCGACATTGTGATCAATTCATATTAAGGTTTCGACCCCGGCCCTCGCGCTGGTTTTCGAGATAATCGCGAATAACCCCAACCGCTCCCAAAATTTTCAAAGTACCGCGAATTGTCAGAGTACATCCGCTCCATCGTCCGACCACAAAGTCCTCCGATCGTCGAAAACGACCACTGATCCTTCCGAGTCATGACATTGCGATCAATTCATATTAAGGGTTCGACGCCGGTCGTCGCGCTGGTTTTCGAGGTAATCGCGAATAACCCCAAACGCTCCCAAAATTTTCAAAGTACCGCGAGTTTTCAGAGTGCTTCCGCACCATCTTCCGAACACAATGTCGTCCGAACGTCGAAAACGACCACTGATTTTTGCGAGTCGCGACATTGCGATCAATTCATATTAAGGTTTCGACCCCGGCCCTCGCGATGGTTTTCGAGATAATCGCGAATAACCCCAGTCGCTCCCAAAATTTTCAAAGTACCGCGAGTTTTCAGAGTGCTTCCGCACCATCTTCCGATCACAAAGTCGTCCGAACTTCGAAAACGACCACTGATCCTTGCATGTCGCGACATTGTGATCAATTCATATTAAGGTTTCGACCCCGGCCCTCGCGCTGGTTTTCGAGATAATCGCGAATAACCCCAATCGCTCCCAAAATTTTCAAAGTACCGCGAGTTTTCAGAGTGCTTCCGCACCATCTTCCGAACACAAAGTCGTCCGAACTTCGAAAACGACCACTGATCCTTGCATGTCGCGACATTGCGATCAATTCATATTAAGATTTCGACCCGGCCCTCGCGCTGGTTTTCGAGATAATCGTGAATAACCCCAATCGCTCCTAAAATTTTCAAAGTACCGCGAGTTTTCAGAGTGCTTCCGCACCATCTTGCGAATACAAAGTCGTCCGAACGTCGAAAACGACCACTGATTTTTGCGAGTCGCGACATTGCGATCAATTCATATTAAGGTTTCGACCCCGGCCCTCGCGCTGGTTTTCGAGATAATCGCGAATAACCCCAATCGCTCCCAAAATTTTCAAAGTACCGCGAGTTTTCAGAGGGCTTCCGCACCATCTTCCGAACACAAAGTCGTCCGATCGTCGAAAACGACCACTGATCCTTGCGTGTCGCGACATTGGGATAAATTCATATTAATGTTTCGACCCCGGTCGTCGCGCTGGTTTTCGAGATAATCGCGAATAACCCCAATCGCTCCGAAAATTTTCAAAGTAACGCGAATTGTCAGAGTCCATCCGCTCCATCGTCCGACCACAAAGTCGTCCGATCGTCGAAAACGACCACTGAACCTTACGAGTCGCGACATTGCGATCTATTCTAATTAAGGTTTCGACCCCGGCCCTCGCGCTGGTTTTCGAGATAATCGCGAATAACCGCAATCGCTCCCAAAATTTTCAAAGTACCGCGAGTTGTCAGAGTACATCCGCTCCATCGTCCGACCACAAAGTCGTCCGATCGTCGAAAACGACCACTGATCCTTGCGAGTCGCGACATTGCGATCTATTCTAATTAAGGTTTCGACACCGGCCCTCGCGCTGGTTTTCGAGATAATCGCGAATAACCCCAATCGCTCCCAAAATTATCAAAGTACCGCGAGTTTTCAGAGTCCTTCCGCAACATCGTCCGAACACAAAGTCGTCCGATCGTCGAAAACGACCACTGATCCTTGCGAGTCGCGACATTGCGATCAATTCATATTAAGGTTTCGTCCCCGGTCGTCGGGCTGGTTTTCGAGGTAATCGCGAATAACCCCAAACGCTCCCAAAATTTTCAAAGTACCGCGAGTTGTCAGAGTCCATCCGCTCCATCGTCCGAACACAAAGTCGTCCGATCTTCGACAACAACCGCTGATCCTTGCGTGTCGCGACATTGCGATCAATTCATATTAAGGTTTCGACCCCGGCCCTCGCGCTAGTTTTCGAGATAATCGCCAATAACCCCAATCGCTCCCAAAATTTTCAAAGTGCCGCGAGTTTTCAGAGTGCTTCCGCACCATCTTCCGAACACAAAGTCGTCCGAACGTCGAAAACGACCACTGATCCTTGCATGTCGCGACATTGCGATCAATTCATATTAAGGTTTCGACCCCGGCCCTCGCGCTGGTTTTCGAGATAATCGCGAATAACCCCAATCGCTCCCAAAATTTTCAAAGTACCGCGAGTTTTCAGAGGGCTTCCGCTCCATCGTCCGACCACAAAGTCGTCCGATCGTCGAAAACGACCACTGATCCTTGCGAGTCGCGACATTGCGATCTATTCTAATTAAGATTTCGACCACGGCCCTCGCGCTAGTTTTCGAGATAATCGCCAATAACCCCAATCGCTCCCAAAATTTTCAAAGTACCGCGAGTTTTCAGAGTGCTTCCGCACCATCTTCCGAACACAAAGTCGTCCGAACTTCGAAAACGACCACTGATCCTTGCATGTCGCGACATTGCGATCAATTCATATTAAGGTTTCGAGCCCGGCCCTCGCGCTTGTTTTCGAGATAATCGCGAATAACCCCAATCGCTCCCAAAATTTTCAAAGTACCGCGAGTTGTCAGAGGGCTTCCGCTCCATCGTCCGACCACAAAGTCGTCCGATCGTCGAAAACGACCACTGATCCTTGCGAGTCGCGACATTGTGATCAATTCATATTAAGGTTTCGACCCCGGCCCTCGCGCTGGTTTTCGAGATAATCGCGAATAACCCCAACCGCTCCCAAAATTTTCAAAGTACCGCGAATTGTCAGAGTACATCCGCTCCATCGTCCGACCACAAAGTCCTCCGATCGTCGAAAACGACCACTGATCCTTCCGAGTCATGACATTGCGATCAATTCATATTAAGGGTTCGACGCCGGTCGTCGCGCTGGTTTTCGAGGTAATCGCGAATAACCCCAAACGCTCCCAAAATTTTCAAAGTACCGCGAGTTTTCAGAGTGCTTCCGCACCATCTTCCGAACACAATGTCGTCCGAACGTCGAAAACGACCACTGATTTTTGCGAGTCGCGACATTGCGATCAATTCATATTAAGGTTTCGACCCCGGCCCTCGCGCTGGTTTTCGAGATAATCGCGAATAACCCCAATCGCTCCCAAAATTTTCAAAGTACCGCGAGTTTTCAGAGTGCTTCCGCACCATCTTCCGAACACAAAGTCGTCCGAACTTCGAAAACGACCACTGATCCTTGCATGTCGCGACATTGCGATCAATTCATATTAAGATTTCGACCCGGCCCTCGCGCTGGTTTTCGAGATAATCGTGAATAACCCCAATCGCTCCCAAAATTTTCAAAGTACCACGAGTTTTCAGAGTGCTTCCGCACCATCTTGCGAACACAAAGTCGTCCGAACGTCGAAAACGACCACTGATTTTTGCGAGTCGCGACATTGCGATCAATTCATATTAAGGTTTCGACCCCGGCCCTCGCGCTGGTTTTCGAGATAATCGCGAATAACCCCAATCGCTCCCAAAATTTTCAAAGTACCGCGAGTTTTCAGAGGGCTTCCGCACCATCTTCCGAACACAAAGTCGTCCGATCGTCGAAAACGACCACTGATCCTTGCGTGTCGCGACATTGGGATAAATTCATATTAATGTTTCGACCCCGGCCCTCGCGCTGGTTTTCGAGATAATCGCGAATAACCCCAATCGCTCCCAAAATTTTCAAAGTACCGCGAGTTTTCAGAGTGCTTCCGCACCATCTTCCGAACACAAAGTCGTCCGAACTTCGAAAACGACCACTGATCCTTGCATGTCGCGACATTGCGATCAATTCATATTAAGATTTCGACCCGGCCCTCGCGCTGGTTTTCGAGATAATCGTGAATAACCCCAATCGCTCCTAAAATTTTCAAAGTACCGCGAGTTTTCAGAGTGCTTCCGCACCATCTTGCGAATACAAAGTCGTCCGAACGTCGAAAACGACCACTGATTTTTGCGAGTCGCGACATTGCGATCAATTCATATTAAGGTTTCGACCCCGGCCCTCGCGCTGGTTTTCGAGATAATCGCGAATAACCCCAATCGCTCCCAAAATTTTCAAAGTACCGCGAGTTTTCAGAGGGCTTCCGCACCATCTTCCGAACACAAAGTCGTCCGATCGTCGAAAACGACCACTGATCCTTGCGTGTCGCGACATTGGGATAAATTCATATTAATGTTTCGACCCCGGTCGTCGCGCTGGTTTTCGAGATAATCGCGAATAACCCCAATCGCTCCGAAAATTTTCAAAGTAACGCGAATTGTCAGAGTCCATCCGCTCCATCGTCCGACCACAAAGTCGTCCGATCGTCGAAAACGACCACTGAACCTTACGAGTCGCGACATTGCGATCTATTCTAATTAAGGTTTCGACCCCGGCCCTCGCGCTGGTTTTCGAGATAATCGCGAATAACCGCAATCGCTCCCAAAATTTTCAAAGTACCGCGAGTTGTCAGAGTACATCCGCTCCATCGTCCGACCACAAAGTCGTCCGATCGTCGAAAACGACCACTGATCCTTGCGAGTCGCGACATTGCGATCTATTCTAATTAAGGTTTCGACACCGGCCCTCGCGCTGGTTTTCGAGATAATCGCGAATAACCCCAATCGCTCCCAAAATTATCAAAGTACCGCGAGTTTTCAGAGTCCTTCCGCAACATCGTCCGAACACAAAGTCGTCCGATCGTCGAAAACGACCACTGATCCTTGCGAGTCGCGACATTGCGATCAATTCATATTAAGGTTTCGTCCCCGGTCGTCGGGCTGGTTTTCGAGGTAATCGCGAATAACCCCAAACGCTCCCAAAATTTTCAAAGTACCGCAAGTTGTCAGAGTCCATCCGCTCCATCGTCCGAACACAAAGTCGTCCGATCTTCGACAACAACCGCTGATCCTTGCGTGTCGCGACATTGCGATCAATTCATATTAAGGTTTCGACCCCGGCCCTCGCGCTAGTTTTCGAGATAATCGCCAATAACCCCAATCGCTCCCAAAATTTTCAAAGTGCCGCGAGTTTTCAGAGTGCTTCCGCACCATCTTCCGAACACAAAGTCGTCCGAACGTCGAAAACGACCACTGATCCTTGCATGTCGCGACATTGCGATCAATTCATATTAAGGTTTCGACCCCGGCCCTCGCGCTGGTTTTCGAGATAATCGCGAATAACCCCAATCGCTCCCAAAATTTTCAAAGTACCGCGAGTTTTCAGAGGGCTTCCGCTCCATCGTCCGACCACAAAGTCGTCCGATCGTCGAAAACGACCACTGATCCTTGCGAGTCGCGACATTGCGATCTATTCTAATTAAGATTTCGACCACGGCCCTCGCGCTAGTTTTCGAGATAATCGCCAATAACCCCAATCGCTCCCAAAATTTTCAAAGTACCGCGAGTTTTCAGAGTGCTTCCGCACCATCTTCCGAACACAAAGTCGTCCGAACTTCGAAAACGACCACTGATCCTTGCATGTCGCGACATTGCGATCAATTCATATTAAGGTTTCGAGCCCGGCCCTCGCGCTTGTTTTCGAGATAATCGCGAATAACCCCAATCGCTCCCAAAATTTTCAAAGTACCGCGAGTTGTCAGAGGGCTTCCGCTCCATCGTCCGACCACAAAGTCGTCCGATCGTCGAAAACGACCACTGATCCTTGCGAGTCGCGACATTGTGATCAATTCATATTAAGGTTTCGACCCCGGCCCTCGCGCTGGTTTTCGAGATAATCGCGAATAACCCCAACCGCTCCCAAAATTTTCAAAGTACCGCGAATTGTCAGAGTACATCCGCTCCATCGTCCGACCACAAAGTCCTCCGATCGTCGAAAACGACCACTGATCCTTCCGAGTCATGACATTGCGATCAATTCATATTAAGGGTTCGACGCCGGTCGTCGCGCTGGTTTTCGAGGTAATCGCGAATAACCCCAAACGCTCCCAAAATTTTCAAAGTACCGCGAGTTTTCAGAGTGCTTCCGCACCATCTTCCGAACACAATGTCGTCCGAACGTCGAAAACGACCACTGATTTTTGCGTGTCGCGACATTGCGATCAATTCATATTAAGGTTTCGACCCCGGCCCTCGCGCTGGTTTTCGAGATAATCGCGAATAACCCCAATCGCTCCCAAAATTTTCAAAGTACCGCGAGTTTTCAGAGTGCTTCCGCACCATCTTCCGAACACAAAGTCGTCCGAACTTCGAAAACGACCACTGATCCTTGCATGTCGCGACATTGCGATCAATTCATATTAAGATTTCGACCCGGCCCTCGCGCTGGTTTTCGAGATAATCGTGAATAACCCCAATCGCTCCCAAAATTTTCAAAGTACCACGAGTTTTCAGAGTGCTTCCGCACCATCTTGCGAACACAAAGTCGTCCGAACGTCGAAAACGACCACTGATCCTTGCGAGTCGCGACATTGCGATCAATTCATATTAAGGTTTCGACCCCGGCCCTCGCGCTGGTTTTCGAGATAATCGCGAATAACCCCAATCGCTCCCAAAATTTTCAAAGTACCGCGAGTTTTCAGAGGGCTTCCGCACCATCTTCCGAACACAAAGTCGTCCGATCGTCGAAAACGACCACTGATCCTTGCGTGTCGCGACATTGGGATAAATTCATATTAATGTTTCGACCCCGGTCGTCGCGCTGGTTTTCGAGATAATCGCGAATAACCCCAATCGCTCCGAAAATTTTCAAAGTAACGCGAATTGTCAGAGTCCATCCGCTCCATCGTCCGACCACAAAGTCGTCCGATCGTCGAAAACGACCACTGAACCTTACGAGTCGCGACATTGCGATCTATTCTAATTAAGGTTTCGACCCCGGCCCTCGCGCTGGTTTTCGAGATAATCGCGAATAACCCCAATCGCTCCCAAAATTTTCAAAGTACCGCGAGTTTTCAGAGTGCTTCCGCTCCATCGTCCGACCAAAAAGTCGTCCGATCGTCGAAAACGACCACTGATCCTTGCGAGTCGCGACATTGCGATCTATTCTAATTAAGGTTTCGACACCGGCCCTCGCGCTGGTTTTCGAGATAATCGCGAATAACCCCAATCGCTCCCAAAATTTTCAAAGTACCGCGAGTTTTCAGAGTCCTTCCGCAACATCGTCCGAACACAAAGTCGTCCGATCGTCGAAAACGACCACTGATCCTTGCGAGTCGCGACATTGCGATCAATTCATATTAAGGTTTCGTCCCCGGTCGTCGGGCTGGTTTTCGAGGTAATCGCGAATAACCCCAAACGCTCCCAAAATTTTCAAAGTACCGCGAGTTGTCAGAGTCCATCCGCTCCATCGTCCGAACACAAAGTCGTCCGATCTTCGACAACAACCGCTGATCCTTGCGTGTCGCGACATTGCGATCAATTCATATTAAGGTTTCGACCCCGGCCCTCGCGCTAGTTTTCGAGATAATCGCCAATAACCCCAATCGCTCCCAAAATTTTCAAAGTGCCGCGAGTTTTCAGAGTGCTTCCGCACCATCTTCCGAACACAAAGTCGTCCGAACGTCGAAAACGACCACTGATCCTTGCATGTCGCGACATTGCGATCAATTCATATTAAGGTCTCGACCCCGGCCCTCGCGCTGGTTTTCGAGATAATCGCGAATAACCCCAATCGCTCCCAAAATTTTCAAAGTACCGCGAGTTTTCAGAGGGCTTCCGCTCCATCGTCCGACCACAAAGTCGTCCGATCGTCGAAAACGACCACTGATCCTTGCGAGTCGCGACATTGCGATCTATTCTAATTAAGATTTCGACCACGGCCCTCGCGCTGGTTTTCGAGATAATAGCGAATAACCCCAACCGCTCCCAAAATTTTCAAAGTACCGCGAGTTGTCAGAGTACATCCACTCCATCGTCCGACCACAAAGTCCTCCGATCGTCGAAAACGACCACTGATCCTTCCGAGTCATGACATTGCGATCAATTCATATTAAAGGTTCGACGCCGGTCGTCGCGCTGGTTTTCGAGGTAATCGCGAATAACCCCAAACGCTCCCAAAATTTTCAAAGTACCGCGAGTTTTCAGAGTCCTTCCGCACCATCGTCCGAACACAAAATCGTCCGATCGTCGAAAACGACCACTGATCCTTGCATGTCGCGACATTGCGAACAATTCATATTAAGATTTCGACCCCGGCCCTCGCGCTGGTTTTCGAGATAATCGCGAATAACCCCAATCGCTCCCAAAATTTTCAAAGTACCGCGAATTGTCAGAGTCCATCCGCTCCATCGTCCGACCACAAAGTCGTCCGATCGTCGAAAACGACCACTGAACCTTACGAGTCGCGACATTGCGATCTATTCTAATTAAGGTTTCGACCCCGGCCCTCGCGCTGGTTTTCGAGATAATCGCGAATAACCCCACTCGCTCCCAAAATTTTCAAAGTACCGCGAGTTGTCAGAGTACATCCGCTCCATCGTCCGACCACAAAGTCGTCCGATCGTCGAAAACGACCACTGATCCTTGCATGTCGCGACATTGCGATCAATTCATATTAAGTTTTCGACCCCGGCCCTCGCGCTGGTTTTCGAGATAATCGCGAATAACCCCAATCGCTCCCAAAATTTTCAAAGTACCGCGAGTTTTCAGAGTGCTTCCGCACCATCTTCCGAACACAAAGTCGTCCGAACTTCGAAAACGACCACTGATCCTTGCATGTCGCGACATTGCGATCAATTCATATTAAGATTTCGACCCCGGCCCTCGCGCTGGTTTTCGAGATAATCGCGAATAACCCCAATCGCTCCCAAAATTTTCAAAGTACCGCGAGTTTTCAGAGTGCTTCCGCACCATCTTCCGAACACAAAGTCGTCCGAACTTCGAAAACGACCACTGATCCTTGCATGTCGCGACATTGCGATCAATTCATATTAAGATTTCGACCCCGGCCCTCGCGCTGGTTTTCGAGATGATCGCGAATAACTCCAATCGCTCCCAAAATTTTCAAAGTACCGCGAGTTTTCAGAGTGCTTCCGCACCATCTTCCGAACACAAAGTCGTCCGAACGTCGAAAACGACCACTGATCCTTGCATGTCGCGACATTGCGATTAATTCATATTAAGGTTTCGACCCCGACCCTCGCGCTGGTTTTCGAGATAATCGCGAATAACCCCAATCGCTCCCAAACTTTTCAAAGTACCGCGAGTTTTCAGAGTGCTTCCGCACCATCTTCCGAACACAAAGTCGTCCGAACGTCGAAAACGACCACTGATCCTTGCGAGTCGCGACATTGCGATCTATTCTAATTAAGGTTTCGACCACGGCCCTCGCGCTGGTTTTCGAGATAATCGCGAATAACCCCAACCGCTCCCAAAATTTTCAAAGTACCGCGAGTTGTCAGAGTACATCCGCTCCATCGTCCGATCACAAAGTCCTCCGATCGTCGAAAACGACCACTGATCCTTCCGAGTCATGACATTGCGATCAATTCATATTAAAGGTTCGACGCCGGTCGTCGCGCTGGTTTTCGAGGTAATCGCGAATAACCCCAAACGCTCCCAAAATTTTCAAAGTACCGCGAGTTTTCAGAGTCCTTCCGCACCATCGTCCGAACACAAAATCGTCCGATCGTCGAAAACGACCACTGATCCTTGCATGTCGCGACATTGCGAACAATTCATATTAAGATTTCGACCCCGGCCCTCGCGCTGGTTTTCGAGATAATCGCGAATAACCCCAATCGCTCCCAAAATTTTCAAAGTACCGCGAATTGTCAGAGTCCATCCGCTCCATCGTCCGACCACAAAGTCGTCCGATCGTCGAAAACGACCACTGAACCTTACGAGTCGCGACATTGCGATCTATTCTAATTAAGGTTTCGACCCCGGCCCTCGCGCTGGTTTTCGAGATAATCGCGAATAACCCCACTCGCTCCCAAAATTTTCAAAGTACCGCGAGTTGTCAGAGTACATCCGCTCCATCGTCCGACCACAAAGTCGTCCGATCGTCGAAAACGACCACTGATCCTTGCATGTCGCGACATTGCGATCAATTCATATTAAGTTTTCGACCCCGGCCCTCGCGCTGGTTTTCGAGATAATCGCGAATAACCCCAATCGCTCCCAAAATTTTCAAAGTACCGCGAGTTTTCAGAGTGCTTCCGCACCATCTTCCGAACACAAAGTCGTCCGAACTTCGAAAACGACCACTGATCCTTGCATGTCGCGACATTGCGATCAATTCATATTAAGATTTCGACCCCGGCCCTCGCGCTGGTTTTCGAGATAATCGCGAATAACCCCAATCGCTCCCAAAATTTTCAAAGTACCGCGAGTTTTCAGACTGCTTCCGCACCATCTTCCGAACACAAAGTCGTCCGAACTTCGAAAACGACCACTGATCCTTGCATGTCGCGACATTGCGATCAATTCATATTAAGATTTCGACCCCGGCCCTCGCGCTGGTTTTCGAGATAATCGCGAATAACTCCAATCGCTCCCAAAATTTTCAAAGTACCGCGAGTTTTCAGAGTGCTTCCGCACCATCTTCCGAACACAAAGTCGTCCGAACGTCGAAAACGACCACTGATCCTTGCATGTCGCGACATTGCGATTAATTCATATTAAGGTTTCGACCCCGACCCTCGCGCTGGTTTTCGAGATAATCGCGAATAACCCCAATCGCTCCCAAACTTTTCAAAGTACCGCGAGTTTTCAGAGTGCTTCCGCACCATCTTCCGAACACAAAGTCGTCCGAACGTCGAAAACGACCACTGATCCTTGCGAGTCGCGACATTGCGATCTATTCTAATTAAGGTTTCGACCACGGCCCTCGCGCTGGTTTTCGAGATAATCGCGAATAACCCCAACCGCTCCCAAAATTTTCAAAGTACCGCGAGTTGTCAGAGTACATCCGCTCCATCGTCCGATCACAAAGTCCTCCGATCGTCGAAAACGACCACTGATCCTTCCGAGTCATGACATTGCGATCAATTCATATTAAAGGTTCGACGCCGGTCGTCGCGCTGGTTTTCGAGGTAATCGCGAATAACCCCAAACGCTCCCAAAATTTTCAAAGTACCGCGAGTTTTCAGAGTCCTTCCGCACCATCGTCCGAACACAAAATCGTCCGATCGTCGAAAACGACCACTGATCCTTGCATGTCGCGACATTGCGAACAATTCATATTAAGATTTCGACCCCGGCCCTCGCGCTGGTTTTCGAGATAATCGCGAATAACCCCAATCGCTCCCAAAATTTTCAAAGTACCGCGAATTGTCAGAGTCCATCCGCTCCATCGTCCGACCACAAAGTCGTCCGATCGTCGAAAACGACCACTGAACCTTACGAGTCGCGACATTGCGATCTATTCTAATTAAGGTTTCGACCCCGGCCCTCGCGCTGGTTTTCGAGATAATCGCGAATAACCCCACTCGCTCCCAAAATTTTCCAAGTACCGCGAGTTGTCAGAGTACATCCGCTCCATCGTCCGACCACAAAGTCCTCCGATCGTCGAAAACGACCACTGATCCTTGCGAGTCGCGACATTGTGATCAATTCATATTAAGGTTTCGACCCCGGCCCTCGCGCTGGTTTTCGAGATAATCGCGAATAACCCCAACCGCTCCCAAAATTTTCAAAGTACCGCGAATTGTCAGAGTACATCCGCTCCATCGTCCGACCACAAAGTCCTCCGATCGTCGAAAACGACCACTGATCCTTCCGAGTCATGACATTGCGATCAATTCATATTAAGGGTTCGACGCCGGTCGTCGCGCTGGTTTTCGAGGTAATCGCGAATAACCCCAAACGCTCCCAAAATTTTCAAAGTACCGCGAGTTTTCAGAGTGCTTCCGCACCATCTTCCGAACACAATGTCGTCCGAACGTCGAAAACGACCACTGATTTTTGCGAGTCGCGACATTGCGATCAATTCATATTAAGGTTTCGACCCCGGCCCTCGCGCTGGTTTTCGAGATAATCGCGAATAACCCCAATCGCTCCCAAAATTTTCAAAGTACCGCGAGTTTTCAGAGTGCTTCCGCACCATCTTCCGAACACAAAGTCGTCCGAACTTCGAAAACGACCACTGATCCTTGCATGTCGCGACATTGCGATCAATTCATATTAAGATTTCGACCCGGCCCTCGCGCTGGTTTTCGAGATAATCGTGAATAACCCCAATCGCTCCCAAAATTTTCAAAGTACCACGAGTTTTCAGAGTGCTTCCGCACCATCTTGCGAACACAAAGTCGTCCGAACGTCGAAAACGACCACTGATTTTTGCGAGTCGCGACATTGCGATCAATTCATATTAAGGTTTCGACCCCGGCCCTCGCGCTGGTTTTCGAGATAATCGCGAATAACCCCAATCGCTCCCAAAATTTTCAAAGTACCGCGAGTTTTCAGAGGGCTTCCGCACCATCTTCCGAACACAAGGTCGTCCGATCGTCGAAAACGACCACTGATCCTTGCGTGTCGCGACATTGGGATAAATTCATATTAATGTTTCGACCCCGGTCGTCGCGCTGGTTTTCGAGATAATCGCGAATAACCCCAATCGCTCCGAAAATTTTCAAAGTAACGCGAATTGTCAGAGTCCATCCGCTCCATCGTCCGACCACAAAGTCGTCCGATCGTCGAAAACGACCACTGAACCTTACGAGTCGCGACATTGCGATCTATTCTAATTAAGGTTTCGACCCCGGCCCTCGCGCTGGTTTTCGAGATAATCGCGAATAACCCCAATCGCTCCCAAAATTTTCAAAGTACCGCGAGTTTTCAGAGTGCTTCCGCTCCATCGTCCGACCAAAAAGTCGTCCGATCGTCGAAAACGACCACTGATCCTTGCGAGTCGCGACATTGCGATCTATTCTAATTAAGGTTTCGACACCGGCCCTCGCGCTGGTTTTCGAGATAATCGCGAATAACCCCAATCGCTCCCAAAATTTTCAAAGTACCGCGAGTTTTCAGAGTCCTTCCGCAACATCGTCCGAACACAAAGTCGTCCGATCGTCGAAAACGACCACTGATCCTTGCGAGTCGCGACATTGCGATCAATTCATATTAAGGTTTCGTCCCCGGTCGTCGGGCTGGTTTTCGAGGTAATCGCGAATAACCCCAAACGCTCCCAAAATTTTCAAAGTACCGCGAGTTGTCAGAGTCCATCCGCTCCATCGTCCGAACACAAAGTCGTCCGATCTTCGACAACAACCGCTGATCCTTGCGTGTCGCGACATTGCGATCAATTCATATTAAGGTTTCGACCCCGGCCCTCGCGCTAGTTTTCGAGATAATCGCCAATAACCCCAATCGCTCCCAAAATTTTCAAAGTGCCGCGAGTTTTCAGAGTGCTTCCGCACCATCTTCCGAACACAAAGTCGTCCGAACGTCGAAAACGACCACTGATCCTTGCATGTCGCGACATTGCGATCAATTCATATTAAGGTTTCGACCCCGGCCCTCGCGCTGGTTTTCGAGATAATCGCGAATAACCCCAATCGCTCCCAAAATTTTCAAAGTACCGCGAGTTTTCAGAGGGCTTCCGCTCCATCGTCCGACCACAAAGTCGTCCGATCGTCGAAAACGACCACTGATCCTTGCGAGTCGCGACATTGCGATCTATTCTAATTAAGATTTCGACCACGGCCCTCGCGCTGGTTTTCGAGATAATAGCGAATAACCCCAACCGCTCCCAAAATTTTCAAAGTACCGCGAGTTGTCAGAGTACATCCGCTCCATCGTCCGACCACAAAGTCCTCCGATCGTCGAAAACGACCACTGATCCTTCCGAGTCATGACATTGCGATCAATTCATATTAAAGGTTCGACGCCGGTCGTCGCGCTGGTTTTCGAGGTAATCGCGAATAACCCCTAACGCTCCCAAAATTTTCAAAGTACCGCGAGTTTTCAGAGTCCTTCCGCACCATCGTCCGAACACAAAATCGTCCGATCGTCGAAAACGACCACTGATCCTTGCATGTCGCGACATTGCGAACAATTCATATTAAGATTTCGACCCCGGCCCTCGCGCTGGTTTTCGAGATAATCGCGAATAACCCCAATCGCTCCCAAAATTTTCAAAGTACCGCGAATTGTCAGAGTCCATCCGCTCCATCGTCCGACCACAAAGTCGTCCGATCGTCGAAAACGACCACTGAACCTTACGAGTCGCGACATTGCGATCTATTCTAATTAAGGTTTCGACCCCGGCCCTCGCGCTGGTTTTCGAGATAATCGCGAATAACCCCACTCGCTCCCAAAATTTTCAAAGTACCGCGAGTTGTCAGAGTACATCCGCTCCATCGTCCGACCACAAAGTCGTCCGATCGTCGAAAACGACCACTGATCCTTGCATGTCGCGACATTGCGATCAATTCATATTAAGTTTTCGACCCCGGCCCTCGCGCTGGTTTTCGAGATAATCGCGAATAACCCCAATCGCTCCCAAAATTTTCAAAGTACCGCGAGTTTTCAGAGTGCTTCCGCACCATCTTCCGAACACAAAGTCGTCCGAACTTCGAAAACGACCACTGATCCTTGCATGTCGCGACATTGCGATCAATTCATATTAAGATTTCGACCCCGGCCCTCGCGCTGGTTTTCGAGATAATCGCGAATAACCCCAATCGCTCCCAAAATTTTCAAAGTACCGCGAGTTTTCAGAGTGCTTCCGCACCATCTTCCGAACACAAAGTCGTCCGAACTTCGAAAACGACCACTGATCCTTGCATGTCGCGACATTGCGATCAATTCATATTAAGATTTCGACCCCGGCCCTCGCGCTGGTTTTCGAGATAATCGCGAATAACCCCAATCGCTCCCAAAATTTTCAAAGTACCGCGAGTTTTCAGAGTGCTTCCGCACCATCTTCCGAACACAAAGTCGTCCGAACGTCGAAAACGACCACTGATCCTTGCATGTCGCGACATTGCGATTAATTCATATTAAGGTTTCGACCCCGACCCTCGCGCTGGTTTTCGAGATAATCGCGAATAACCCCAATCGCTCCCAAACTTTTCAAAGTACCGCGAGTTTTCAGAGTGCTTCCGCACCATCTTCCGAACACAAAGTCGTCCGAACGTCGAAAACGACCACTGATCCTTGCATGTCGCGACATTGCGAACAATTCATATTAAGATTTCGACCCCGGCCCTCGCGCTGGTTTTCGAGATAATCGCGAATAACCCCAATCGCTCCCAAAATTTTCAAAGTACCGCGAGTTTTCAGAGTGCTTCCGCACCATCTTCCGAACACAAAGTCGTCCGAACGTCGAAAACGACCACTGATTTTTGCGAGTCGCGACATTGCGATCAATTCATATTAAGGTTTCGACCCCGGGCCTCGCGCTGGTTTTCGAGGTAATCGCGAATAACCCCAAACGCTCCCAAAATTTTCAAAGTACCGCGAGTTGTCAGAGTCCATCCGCTCCATCGTCCGAACACAAAGTCGTCCGATCTTCGACAACAACCGCTGATCCTTGCGTGTCGCGACATTGCGATCAATTCATATTAAGGTTTCGACCCCGGCCCTCGCGCTAGTTTTCGAGATAATCGCCAATAACCCCAATCGCTCCCAAAATTTTCAAAGGACCGCGAGTTTTCAGAGTGCTTCCGCACCATCTTCCGAACACAAAGTCGTCCGAACGTCGAAAACGACCACTGATCCTTGCATGTCGCGACATTGCGATTAATTCATATTAAGGTTTCGACCCCGACCCTCGCGCTGGTTTTCGAGATAATCGCGAATAACCCCAATCCCTCCCAAAATTTTCAAAGTACCGCGAGTTTTCAGAGTGCTTCCGCACCATCTTCCGAACACAAAGTCGTCCGAACTTCGAAAACGACCACTGATCCTTGCATGTCGCGACATTGCGATCAATTCATATTAATGTTTCGACCCCGGTCGTCGCGCTGGTTTTCGTGATAATCGCGAATAACCCCAATCGCTCCCAAAATTTTCAAAGTACCGCGAGTTTTCAGAGTGCTTCCGCACCATCTTCCGAACACAAAGTCGTCCGAACGTCGAAAACGACCACTGATCCTTGCATGTCGCGACATTGCGATTAATTCATATTAAGGTTTCGACCCCGACCCTCGCGCTGGTTTTCGAGATAATCGCGAATAACCCCAATCCCTCCCAAAATTTTCAAAGTACCGCGAGTTTTCAGAGTGCTTCCGCACCATCTTCCGAACACAAAGTCGTCCGAACGTCGAAAACGACCACTGATCCTTGCATGTCGCGACATTGCGAACAATTCATATTAAGATTTCGACCCCGGCCCTCGCGCTGGTTTTCGAGATAATCGCGAATAACCCCAATCGCTCCCAAAATTTTCAAAGTACCGCGAGTTTTCAGAGTGCTTCCGCACCATCTTCCGAACACAAAGTCGTCCGAACGTCGAAAACGACCACTGATTTTTGCGAGTCGCGACATTGCGATCAATTCATATTAAGGTTTCGACCCCGGGCCTCGCGCTGGTTTTCGAGGTAATCGCGAATAACCCCAAACGCTCCCAAAATTTTCAAAGTACCGCGAGTTGTCAGAGTCCATCCGCTCCATCGTCCGAACACAAAGTCGTCCGATCTTCGACAACAACCGCTGATCCTTGCGTGTCGCGACATTGCGATCAATTCATATTAAGGTTTCGACCCCGGCCCTCGCGCTAGTTTTCGAGATAATCGCCAATAACCCCAATCGCTCCCAAAATTTTCAAAGGACCGCGAGTTTTCAGAGTGCTTCCGCACCATCTTCCGAACACAAAGTCGTCCGAACGTCGAAAACGACCACTGATCCTTGCATGTCGCGACATTGCGATTAATTCATATTAAGGTTTCGACCCCGACCCTCGCGCTGGTTTTCGAGATAATCGCGAATAACCCCAATCCCTCCCAAAATTTTCAAAGTACCGCGAGTTTTCAGAGTGCTTCCGCACCATCTTCCGAACACAAAGTCGTCCGAACTTCGAAAACGACCACTGATCCTTGCATGTCGCGACATTGCGATCAATTCATATTAAGGTTTCGACCCCGGCCCTCGCGCTGGTTTTCGAGATAATCGCGAATAACCCCAATCGCTCCCAAAATTTTCCAAGTACCGCGAGTTTTCAGAGTGCTTCCGCACCATCTTCCGAACACAAAGTCGTCCGATCGTCGAAAACGACCACTGATCCTTGCGAGTCGCGACATTGCGATCAATTCATATTAAGGTTTCGTCCCCGGTCGTCGGGCTGGTTTTCGAGGTAATCGCGAATAACCCCAAACGCTCCCAAAATTTTCAAAGTACCGCGAGTTGTCAGAGTCCATCCGCTCCATCGTCCGAACACAAAGTCGTCCGGTCTTCGACAACAACCGCTGATCCTTGCGTGTCGCGACATTGCGATCAATTCATATTAAGGTTTCGACCCCGGCCCTCGCGCTGGTTTTCGAGATAATCGCGAATAACCCCAATCGCTCCCAAAATTTTCCAAGTACCGCGAGTTTTCAGAGTGCTTCCGCACCATCTTCCGAACACAAAGTCGTCCGAACTTCGAAAACGACCACTGATCCTTGCATGTCGCGACATTGCGATCAATTCATATTAAGGTTTCGACCCCGGCCCTCGCGCTTGTTTTCGAGATAATCGCGAATAACCCCAATCGCTCCCAAAATTTTCAAAGTACCGCGAGTTGTCAGAGGGCTTCCGCTCCATCGTCCGACCACAAAGTCGTCCGATCGTCGAAAACGACCACTGATCCTTGCGAGTCGCGACATTGTGATCAATTCATATTAAGGTTTCGACCCCGGCCCTCGCGCTGGTTTTCGAGATAATCGCGAATAACCCCAACCGCTCCCAAAATTTTCAAAGTACCGCGAATTGTCAGAGTACATCCGCTCCATCGTCCGACCACAAAGTCCTCCGATCGTCGAAAACGACCACTGATCCTTCCGAGTCATGACATTGCGATCAATTCATATTAAGGGTTCGACGCCGGTCGTCGCGCTGGTTTTCGAGGTAATCGCGAATAACCCCAAACGCTCCCAAAATTTTCAAAGTACCGCGAGTTTTCAGAGTGCTTCCGCACCATCTTCCGAACACAATGTCGTCCGAACGTCGAAAACGACCACTGATTTTTGCGAGTCGCGACATTGCGATCAATTCATATTAAGGTTTCGACCCCGGCCCTCGCGCTGGTTTTCGAGATAATCGCGAATAACCCCAATCGCTCCCAAAATTTTCAAAGTACCGCGAGTTTTCAGAGGGCTTCCGCACCATCTTCCGAACACAAAGTCGTCCGATCGTCGAAAACGACCACTGATCCTTGCGTGTCGCGACATTGGGATAAATTCATATTAATGTTTCGACCCCGGTCGTCGCGCTGGTTTTCGAGATAATCGCGAATAACCCCAATCGCTCCGAAAATTTTCAAAGTAACGCGAATTGTCAGAGTCCATCCGCTCCATCGTCCGACCACAAAGTCGTCCGATCGTCGAAAACGACCACTGAACCTTACGAGTCGCGACATTGCGATCTATTCTAATTAAGGTTTCGACCCCGGCCCTCGCGCTGGTTTTCGAGATAATCGCGAATAACCGCAATCGCTCCCAAAATTTTCAAAGTACCGCGAGTTGTCAGAGTACATCCGCTCCATCGTCCGACCACAAAGTCGTCCGATCGTCGAAAACGACCACTGATCCTTGCGAGTCGCGACATTGCGATCTATTCTAATTAAGGTTTCGACACCGGCCCTCGCGCTGGTTTTCGAGATAATCGCGAATAACCCCAATCGCTCCCAAAATTATCAAAGTACCGCGAGTTTTCAGAGTCCTTCCGCAACATCGTCCGAACACAAAGTCGTCCGATCGTCGAAAACGACCACTGATCCTTGCGAGTCGCGACATTGCGATCAATTCATATTAAGGTTTCGTCCCCGGTCGTCGGGCTGGTTTTCGAGGTAATCGCGAATAACCCCAAACGCTCCCAAAATTTTCAAAGTACCGCAAGTTGTCAGAGTCCATCCGCTCCATCGTCCGAACACAAAGTCGTCCGATCTTCGACAACAACCGCTGATCCTTGCGTGTCGCGACATTGCGATCAATTCATATTAAGGTTTCGACCCCGGCCCTCGCGCTAGTTTTCGAGATAATCGCCAATAACCCCAATCGCTCCCAAAATTTTCAAAGTGCCGCGAGTTTTCAGAGTGCTTCCGCACCATCTTCCGAACACAAAGTCGTCCGAACGTCGAAAACGACCACTGATCCTTGCATGTCGCGACATTGCGATCAATTCATATTAAGGTTTCGACCCCGGCCCTCGCGCTGGTTTTCGAGATAATCGCGAATAACCCCAATCGCTCCCAAAATTTTCAAAGTACCGCGAGTTTTCAGAGGGCTTCCGCTCCATCGTCCGACCACAAAGTCGTCCGATCGTCGAAAACGACCACTGATCCTTGCGAGTCGCGACATTGCGATCTATTCTAATTAAGATTTCGACCACGGCCCTCGCGCTAGTTTTCGAGATAATCGCCAATAACCCCAATCGCTCCCAAAATTTTCAAAGTACCGCGAGTTTTCAGAGTGCTTCCGCACCATCTTCCGAACACAAAGTCGTCCGAACTTCGAAAACGACCACTGATCCTTGCATGTCGCGACATTGCGATCAATTCATATTAAGGTTTCGAGCCCGGCCCTCGCGCTTGTTTTCGAGATAATCGCGAATAACCCCAATCGCTCCCAAAATTTTCAAAGTACCGCGAGTTGTCAGAGGGCTTCCGCTCCATCGTCCGACCACAAAGTCGTCCGATCGTCGAAAACGACCACTGATCCTTGCGAGTCGCGACATTGTGATCAATTCATATTAAGGTTTCGACCCCGGCCCTCGCGCTGGTTTTCGAGATAATCGCGAATAACCCCAACCGCTCCCAAAATTTTCAAAGTACCGCGAATTGTCAGAGTACATCCGCTCCATCGTCCGACCACAAAGTCCTCCGATCGTCGAAAACGACCACTGATCCTTCCGAGTCATGACATTGCGATCAATTCATATTAAGGGTTCGACGCCGGTCGTCGCGCTGGTTTTCGAGGTAATCGCGAATAACCCCAAACGCTCCCAAAATTTTCAAAGTACCGCGAGTTTTCAGAGTGCTTCCGCACCATCTTCCGAACACAATGTCGTCCGAACGTCGAAAACGACCACTGATTTTTGCGTGTCGCGACATTGCGATCAATTCATATTAAGGTTTCGACCCCGGCCCTCGCGCTGGTTTTCGAGATAATCGCGAATAACCCCAATCGCTCCCAAAATTTTCAAAGTACCGCGAGTTTTCAGAGTGCTTCCGCACCATCTTCCGAACACAAAGTCGTCCGAACTTCGAAAACGACCACTGATCCTTGCATGTCGCGACATTGCGATCAATTCATATTAAGATTTCGACCCGGCCCTCGCGCTGGTTTTCGAGATAATCGTGAATAACCCCAATCGCTCCCAAAATTTTCAAAGTACCACGAGTTTTCAGAGTGCTTCCGCACCATCTTGCGAACACAAAGTCGTCCGAACGTCGAAAACGACCACTGATTTTTGCGAGTCGCGACATTGCGATCAATTCATATTAAGGTTTCGACCCCGGCCCTCGCGCTGGTTTTCGAGATAATCGCGAATAACCCCAATCGCTCCCAAAATTTTCAAAGTACCGCGAGTTTTCAGAGGGCTTCCGCACCATCTTCCGAACACAAAGTCGTCCGATCGTCGAAAACGACCACTGATCCTTGCGTGTCGCGACATTGGGATAAATTCATATTAATGTTTCGACCCCGGTCGTCGCGCTGGTTTTCGAGATAATCGCGAATAACCCCAATCGCTCCGAAAATTTTCAAAGTAACGCGAATTGTCAGAGTCCATCCGCTCCATCGTCCGACCACAAAGTCGTCCGATCGTCGAAAACGACCACTGAACCTTACGAGTCGCGACATTGCGATCTATTCTAATTAAGGTTTCGACCCCGGCCCTCGCGCTGGTTTTCGAGATAATCGCGAATAACCCCAATCGCTCCCAAAATTTTCAAAGTACCGCGAGTTTTCAGAGTGCTTCCGCTCCATCGTCCGACCAAAAAGTCGTCCGATCGTCGAAAACGACCATTGATCCTTGCGAGTCGCGACATTGCGATCTATTCTAATTAAGGTTTCGACACCGGCCCTCGCGCTGGTTTTCGAGATAATCGCGAATAACCCCAATCGCTCCCAAAATTTTCAAAGTACCGCGAGTTTTCAGAGTCCTTCCGCAACATCGTCCGAACACAAAGTCGTCCGATCGTCGAAAACGACCACTGATCCTTGCGAGTCGCGACATTGCGATCAATTCATATTAAGGTTTCGTCCCCGGTCGTCGGGCTGGTTTTCGAGGTAATCGCGAATAACCCCAAACGCTCCCAAAATTTTCAAAGTACCGCGAGTTGTCAGAGTCCATCCGCTCCATCGTCCGACCACAAAGTCGTCCGATCGTCGAAAACGACCACTGAACCTTACGAGTCGCGACATTGCGATCTATTCTAATTAAGGTTTCGACCCCGGCCCTCGCGCTGGTTTTCGAGATAATCGCGAATAACCCCACTCGCTCCCAAAATTTTCAAAGTACCGCGAGTTGTCAGAGTACATCCGCTCCATCGTCCGACCACAAAGTCGTCCGATCGTCGAAAACGACCACTGATCCTTGCATGTCGCGACATTGCGATCAATTCATATTAAGTTTTCGACCCCGGCCCTCGCGCTGGTTTTCGAGATAATCGCGAATAACCCCAATCGCTCCCAAAATTTTCAAAGTACCGCGAGTTTTCAGAGTGCTTCCGCACCATCTTCCGAACACAAAGTCGTCCGAACTTCGAAAACGACCACTGATCCTTGCATGTCGCGACATTGCGATCAATTCATATTAAGATTTCGACCCCGGCCCTCGCGCTGGTTTTCGAGATAATCGCGAATAACCCCAATCGCTCCCAAAATTTTCAAAGTACCGCGAGTTTTCAGAGTGCTTCCGCACCATCTTCCGAACACAAAGTCGTCCGAACTTCGAAAACGACCACTGATCCTTGCATGTCGCGACATTGCGATCAATTCATATTAAGATTTCGACCCCGGCCCTCGCGCTGGTTTTCGAGATAATCGCGAATAACTCCAATCGCTCCCAAAATTTTCAAAGTACCGCGAGTTTTCAGAGTGCTTCCGCACCATCTTCCGAACACAAAGTCGTCCGAACGTCGAAAACGACCACTGATCCCTGCATGTCGCGACATTGCGATTAATTCATATTAAGGTTTCGACCCCGACCCTCGCGCTGGTTTTCGAGATAATCGCGAATAACCCCAATCGCTCCCAAACTTTTCAAAGTACCGCGAGTTTTCAGAGTGCTTCCGCACCATCTTCCGAACACAAAGTCGTCCGAACGTCGAAAACGACCACTGATCCTTGCGAGTCGCGACATTGCGATCTATTCTAATTAAGGTTTCGACCACGGCCCTCGCGCTGGTTTTCGAGATAATCGCGAATAACCCCAACCGCTCCCAAAATTTTCAAAGTACCGCGAGTTGTCAGAGTACATCCGCTCCATCGTCCGATCACAAAGTCCTCCGATCGTCGAAAACGACCACTGATCCTTCCGAGTCATGACATTGCGATCAATTCATATTAAAGGTTCGACGCCGGTCGTCGCGCTGGTTTTCGAGGTAATCGCGAATAACCCCAAACGCTCCCAAAATTTTCAAAGTACCGCGAGTTTTCAGAGTCCTTCCGCACCATCGTCCGAACACAAAATCGTCCGATCGTCGAAAACGACCACTGATCCTTGCATGTCGCGACATTGCGAACAATTCATATTAAGATTTCGACCCCGGCCCTCGCGCTGGTTTTCGAGATAATCGCGAATAACCCCAATCGCTCCCAAAATTTTCAAAGTACCGCGAATTGTCAGAGTCCATCCGCTCCATCGTCCGACCACAAAGTCGTCCGATCGTCGAAAACGACCACTGAACCTTACGAGTCGCGACATTGCGATCTATTCTAATTAAGGTTTCGACCCCGGCCCTCGCGCTGGTTTTCGAGATAATCGCGAATAACCCCACTCGCTCCCAAAATTTTCCAAGTACCGCGAGTTGTCAGAGTACATCCGCTCCATCGTCCGACCACAAAGTCCTCCGATCGTCGAAAACGACCACTGATCCTTGCGAGTCGCGACATTGTGATCAATTCATATTAAGGTTTCGACCCCGGCCCTCGCGCTGGTTTTCGAGATAATCGCGAATAACCCCAACCGCTCCCAAAATTTTCAAAGTACCGCGAATTGTCAGAGTACATCCGCTCCATCGTCCGACCACAAAGTCCTCCGATCGTCGAAAACGACCACTGATCCTTCCGAGTCATGACATTGCGATCAATTCATATTAAGGGTTCGACGCCGGTCGTCGCGCTGGTTTTCGAGGTAATCGCGAATAACCCCAAACGCTCCCAAAATTTTCAAAGTACCGCGAGTTTTCAGAGTGCTTCCGCACCATCTTCCGAACACAATGTCGTCCGAACGTCGAAAACGACCACTGATTTTTGCGAGTCGCGACATTGCGATCAATTCATATTAAGGTTTCGACCCCGGCCCTCGCGCTGGTTTTCGAGATAATCGCGAATAACCCCAATCGCTCCCAAAATTTTCAAAGTACCGCGAGTTTTCAGAGTGCTTCCGCACCATCTTCCGAACACAAAGTCGTCCGAACTTCGAAAACGACCACTGATCCTTGCATGTCGCGACATTGCGATCAATTCATATTAAGATTTCGACCCGGCCCTCGCGCTGGTTTTCGAGATAATCGTGAATAACCCCAATCGCTCCCAAAATTTTCAAAGTACCACGAGTTTTCAGAGTGCTTCCGCACCATCTTGCGAACACAAAGTCGTCCGAACGTCGAAAACGACCACTGATTTTTGCGAGTCGCGACATTGCGATCAATTCATATTAAGGTTTCGACCCCGGCCCTCGCGCTGGTTTTCGAGATAATCGCGAATAACCCCAATCGCTCCCAAAATTTTCAAAGTACCGCGAGTTTTCAGAGGGCTTCCGCACCATCTTCCGAACACAAGGTCGTCCGATCGTCGAAAACGACCACTGATCCTTGCGTGTCGCGACATTGGGATAAATTCATATTAATGTTTCGACCCCGGTCGTCGCGCTGGTTTTCGAGATAATCGCGAATAACCCCAATCGCTCCGAAAATTTTCAAAGTAACGCGAATTGTCAGAGTCCATCCGCTCCATCGTCCGACCACAAAGTCGTCCGATCGTCGAAAACGACCACTGAACCTTACGAGTCGCGACATTGCGATCTATTCTAATTAAGGTTTCGACCCCGGCCCTCGCGCTGGTTTTCGAGATAATCGCGAATAACCCCAATCGCTCCCAAAATTTTCAAAGTACCGCGAGTTTTCAGAGTGCTTCCGCTCCATCGTCCGACCAAAAAGTCGTCCGATCGTCGAAAACGACCACTGATCCTTGCGAGTCGCGACATTGCGATCTATTCTAATTAAGGTTTCGACACCGGCCCTCGCGCTGGTTTTCGAGATAATCGCGAATAACCCCAATCGCTCCCAAAATTTTCAAAGTACCGCGAGTTTTCAGAGTCCTTCCGCAACATCGTCCGAACACAAAGTCGTCCGATCGTCGAAAACGACCACTGATCCTTGCGAGTCGCGACATTGCGATCAATTCATATTAAGGTTTCGTCCCCGGTCGTCGGGCTGGTTTTCGAGGTAATCGCGAATAACCCCAAACGCTCCCAAAATTTTCAAAGTACCGCGAGTTGTCAGAGTCCATCCGCTCCATCGTCCGAACACAAAGTCGTCCGATCTTCGACAACAACCGCTGATCCTTGCGTGTCGCGACATTGCGATCAATTCATATTAAGGTTTCGACCCCGGCCCTCGCGCTAGTTTTCGAGATAATCGCCAATAACCCCAATCGCTCCCAAAATTTTCAAAGTGCCGCGAGTTTTCAGAGTGCTTCCGCACCATCTTCCGAACACAAAGTCGTCCGAACGTCGAAAACGACCACTGATCCTTGCATGTCGCGACATTGCGATCAATTCATATTAAGGTTTCGACCCCGGCCCTCGCGCTGGTTTTCGAGATAATCGCGAATAACCCCAATCGCTCCCAAAATTTTCAAAGTACCGCGAGTTTTCAGAGGGCTTCCGCTCCATCGTCCGACCACAAAGTCGTCCGATAGTCGAAAACGACCACTGATCCTTGCGAGTCGCGACATTGCGATCTATTCTAATTAAGATTTCGACCACGGCCCTCGCGCTGGTTTTCGAGATAATAGCGAATAACCCCAACCGCTCCCAAAATTTTCAAAGTACCGCGAGTTGTCAGAGTACATCCGCTCCATCGTCCGACCACAAAGTCCTCCGATCGTCGAAAACGACCACTGATCCTTCCGAGTCATGACATTGCGATCAATTCATATTAAAGGTTCGACGCCGGTCGTCGCGCTGGTTTTCGAGGTAATCGCGAATAACCCCAAACGCTCCCAAAATTTTCAAAGTACCGCGAGTTTTCAGAGTCCTTCCGCACCATCGTCCGAACACAAAATCGTCCGATCGTCGAAAACGACCACTGATCCTTGCATGTCGCGACATTGCGAACAATTCATATTAAGATTTCGACCCCGGCCCTCGCGCTGGTTTTCGAGATAATCGCGAATAACCCCAATCGCTCCCAAAATTTTCAAAGTACCGCGAATTGTCAGAGTCCATCCGCTCCATCGTCCGACCACAAAGTCGTCCGATCGTCGAAAACGACCACTGAACCTTACGAGTCGCGACATTGCGATCTATTCTAATTAAGGTTTCGACCCCGGCCCTCGCGCTGGTTTTCGAGATAATCGCGAATAACCCCACTCGCTCCCAAAATTTTCAAAGTACCGCGAGTTGTCAGAGTACATCCGCTCCATCGTCCGACCACAAAGTCGTCCGATCGTCGAAAACGACCACTGATCCTTGCATGTCGCGACATTGCGATCAATTCATATTAAGTTTTCGACCCCGGCCCTCGCGCTGGTTTTCGAGATAATCGCGAATAACCCCAATCGCTCCCAAAATTTTCAAAGTACCGCGAGTTTTCAGAGTGCTTCCGCACCATCTTCCGAACACAAAGTCGTCCGAACTTCGAAAACGACCACTGATCCTTGCATGTCGCGACATTGCGATCAATTCATATTAAGATTTCGACCCCGGCCCTCGCGCTGGTTTTCGAGATAATCGCGAATAACCCCAATCGCTCCCAAAATTTTCAAAGTACCGCGAGTTTTCAGAGTGCTTCCGCACCATCTTCCGAACACAAAGTCGTCCGAACTTCGAAAACGACCACTGATCCTTGCATGTCGCGACATTGCGATCAATTCATATTAAGATTTCGACCCCGGCCCTCGCGCTGGTTTTCGAGATAATCGCGAATAACCCCAATCGCTCCCAAAATTTTCAAAGTACCGCGAGTTTTCAGAGTGCTTCCGCACCATCTTCCGAACACAAAGTCGTCCGAACGTCGAAAACGACCACTGATCCTTGCATGTCGCGACATTGCGATTAATTCATATTAAGGTTTCGACCCCGACCCTCGCGCTGGTTTTCGAGATAATCGCGAATAACCCCAATCGCTCCCAAACTTTTCAAAGTACCGCGAGTTTTCAGAGTGCTTCCGCACCATCTTCCGAACACAAAGTCGTCCGAACGTCGAAAACGACCACTGATCCTTGCGAGTCGCGACATTGCGATCTATTCTAATTAAGGTTTCGACCACGGCCCTAGCGCTGGTTTTCGAGATAATCGCGAATAACCCCAACCGCTCCCAAAATTTTCAAAGTACCGCGAGTTGTCAGAGTACATCCGCTCCATCGTCCGATCACAAAGTCCTCCGATCGTCGAAAACGACCACTGATCCTTCCGAGTCATGACATTGCGATCAATTCATATTAAAGGTTCGACGCCGGTCGTCGCGCTGGTTTTCGAGGTAATCGCGAATAACCCCAAACGCTCCCAAAATTTTCAAAGTACCGCGAGTTTTCAGAGTCCTTCCGCACCATCGTCCGAACACAAAATCGTCCGATCGTCGAAAACGACCACTGATCCTTGCATGTCGCGACATTGCGAACAATTCATATTAAGATTTCGACCCCGGCCCTCGCGCTGGTTTTCGAGATAATCGCGAATAACCCCAATCGCTCCCAAAATTTTCAAAGTACCGCGATTTGTCAGAGTCCATCCGCTCCATCGTCCGACCACAAAGTCGTCCGATCGTCGAAAACGACCACTGAACCTTACGAGTCGCGACATTGCGATCTATTCTAATTAAGGTTTCGACCCCGGCCCTCGCGCTGGTTTTCGAGATAATCGCGAATAACCCCACTCGCTCCCAAAATTTTCCAAGTACCGCGAGTTTTCAGAGTGCTTCCGCACCATCTTCCGAACACAAAGTCGTCCGAACTTCGAAAACGACCACTGATCCTTGCATGTCGCGACATTGCGATCAATTCATATTAAGATTTCGACCCCGGCCCTCGCGCTGGTTTTCGAGATAATCGCGAATAACCCCAATCGCTCCCAAAATTTTCAAAGTACCGCGAGTTTTCAGAGTGCTTCCGCACCATCTTCCGAACACAAAGTCGTCCGAACTTCGAAAACGACCACTGATCCTTGCATGTCGCGACATTGCGATCAATTCATATTAAGGTTTCGAGCCCGGCCCTCGCGCTTGTTTTCGAGATAATCGCGAATAACCCCAATCGCTCCCAAAATTTTCAAAGTACCGCGAGTTGTCAGAGGGCTTCCGCTCCATCGTCCGACCACAAAGTCGTCCGATCGTCGAAAACGACCACTGATCCTTGCGAGTCGCGACATTGTGATCAATTCATATTAAGGTTTCGACCCCGGCCCTCGCGCTGGTTTTCGAGATAATCGCGAATAACCCCAACCGCTCCCAAAATTTTCAAAGTACCGCGAATTGTCAGAGTACATCCGCTCCATCGTCCGACCACAAAGTCCTCCGATCGTCGAAAACGACCACTGATCCTTCCGAGTCATGACATTGCGATCAATTCATATTAAGGGTTCGACGCCGGTCGTCGCGCTGGTTTTCGAGGTAATCGCGAATAACCCCAAACGCTCCCAAAATTTTCAAAGTACCGCGAGTTTTCAGAGTGCTTCCGCACCATCTTCCGAACACAATGTCGTCCGAACGTCGAAAACGACCACTGATTTTTGCGAGTCGCGACATTGCGATCAATTCATATTAAGGTTTCGACCCCGGCCCTCGCGCTGGTTTTCGAGATAATCGCGAATAACCCCAATCGCTCCCAAAATTTTCAAAGTACCGCGAGTTTTCAGAGTGCTTCCGCACCATCTTCCGAACACAAAGTCGTCCGAACTTCGAAAACGACCACTGATCCTTGCATGTCGCGACATTGCGATCAATTCATATTAAGATTTCGACCCGGCCCTCGCGCTGGTTTTCGAGATAATCGTGAATAACCCCAATCGCTCCCAAAATTTTCAAAGTACCACGAGTTTTCAGAGTGCTTCCGCACCATCTTGCGAACACAAAGTCGTCCGAACGTCGAAAACGACCACTGATTTTTGCGAGTCGCGACATTGCGATCAATTCATATTAAGGTTTCGACCCCGGCCCTCGCGCTGGTTTTCGAGATAATCGCGAATAACCCCAATCGCTCCCAAAATTTTCAAAGTACCGCGAGTTTTCAGAGGGCTTCCGCACCATCTTCCGAACACAAAGTCGTCCGATCGTCGAAAACGACCACTGATCCTTGCGTGTCGCGACATTGGGATAAATTCATATTAATGTTTCGACCCCGGTCGTCGCGCTGGTTTTCGAGATAATCGCGAATAACCCCAATCGCTCCGAAAATTTTCAAAGTAACGCGAATTGTCAGAGTCCATCCGCTCCATCGTCCGACCACAAAGTCGTCCGATCGTCGAAAACGACCACTGAACCTTACGAGTCGCGACATTGCGATCTATTCTAATTAAGGTTTCGACCCCGGCCCTCGCGCTGGTTTTCGAGATAATCGCGAATAACCCCAATCGCTCCCAAAATTTTCAAAGTACCGCGAGTTTTCAGAGTGCTTCCGCTCCATCGTCCGACCAAAAAGTCGTCCGATCGTCGAAAACGACCACTGATCCTTGCGAGTCGCGACATTGCGATCTATTCTAATTAAGGTTTCGACACCGGCCCTCGCGCTGGTTTTCGAGATAATCGCGAATAACCCCAATCGCTCCCAAAATTTTCAAAGTACCGCGAGTTTTCAGAGTCCTTTCGCAACATCGTCCGAACACAAAGTCGTCCGATCGTCGAAAACGACCACTGATCCTTGCGAGTCGCGACATTGCGATCAATTCATATTAAGGTTTCGTCCCCGGTCGTCGGGCTGGTTTTCGAGGTAATCGCGAATAACCCCAAACGCTCCCAAAATTTTCAAAGTACCGCGAGTTGTCAGAGTCCATCCGCTCCATCGTCCGAACACAAAGTCGTCCGATCTTCGACAACAACCGCTGATCCTTGCGTGTCGCGACATTGCGATCAATTCATATTAAGGTTTCGACCCCGGCCCTCGCGCTAGTTTTCGAGATAATCGCCAATAACCCCAATCGCTCCCAAAATTTTCAAAGTGCCGCGAGTTTTCAGAGTGCTTCCGCACCATCTTCCGAACACAAAGTCGTCCGAACGTCGAAAACGACCACTGATCCTTGCATGTCGCGACATTGCGATCAATTCATATTAAGGTTTCGACCCCGGCCCTCGCGCTGGTTTTCGAGATAATCGCGAATAACCCCAATCGCTCCCAAAATTTTCAAAGTACCGCGAGTTTTCAGAGGGCTTCCGCTCCATCGTCCGACCACAAAGTCGTCCGATCGTCGAAAACGACCACTGATCCTTGCGAGTCGCGACATTGCGATCTATTCTAATTAAGATTTCGACCACGGCCCTCGCGCTGGTTTTCGAGATAATAGCGAATAACCCCAACCGCTCCCAAAATTTTCAAAGTACCGCGAGTTGTCAGAGTACATCCGCTCCATCGTCCGACCACAAAGTCCTCCGATCGTCGAAAACGACCACTGATCCTTCCGAGTCATGACATTGCGATCAATTCATATTAAAGGTTCGACGCCGGTCGTCGCGCTGGTTTTCGAGGTAATCGCGAATAACCCCAAACGCTCCCAAAATTTTCAAAGTACCGCGAGTTTTCAGAGTCCTTCCGCACCATCGTCCGAACACAAAATCGTCCGATCGTCGAAAACGACCACTGATCCTTGCATGTCGCGACATTGCGAACAATTCATATTAAGATTTCGACCCCGGCCCTCGCGCTGGTTTTCGAGATAATCGCGAATAACCCCAATCGCTCCCAAAATTTTCAAAGTACCGCGAATTGTCAGAGTCCATCCGCTCCATCGTCCGACCACAAAGTCGTCCGATCGTCGAAAACGACCACTGAACCTTACGAGTCGCGACATTGCGATCTATTCTAATTAAGGTTTCGACCCCGGCCCTCGCGCTGGTTTTCGAGATAATCGCGAATAACCCCACTCGCTCCCAAAATTTTCAAAGTACCGCGAGTTGTCAGAGTACATCCGCTCCATCGTCCGACCACAAAGTCGTCCGATCGTCGAAAACGACCACTGATCCTTGCATGTCGCGACATTGCGATCAATTCATATTAAGTTTTCGACCCCGGCCCTCGCGCTGGTTTTCGAGATAATCGCGAATAACCCCAATCGCTCCCAAAATTTTCAAAGTACCGCGAGTTTTCAGAGTGCTTCCGCACCATCTTCCGAACACAAAGTCGTCCGAACTTCGAAAACGACCACTGATCCTTGCATGTCGCGACATTGCGATCAATTCATATTAAGATTTCGACCCCGGTCCTCGCGCTGGTTTTCGAGATAATCGCGAATAACCCCAATCGCTCCCAAAATTTTCAAAGTACCGCGAGTTTTCAGAGTGCTTCCGCACCATCTTCCGAACACAAAGTCGTCCGAACTTCGAAAACGACCACTGATCCTTGCATGTCGCGACATTGCGATCAATTCATATTAAGATTTCGACCCCGGCCCTCGCGCTGGTTTTCGAGATAATCGCGAATAACTCCAATCGCTCCCAAAATTTTCAAAGTACCGCGAGTTTTCAGAGTGCTTCCGCACCATCTTCCGAACACAAAGTCGTCCGAACGTCGAAAACGACCACTGATCCTTGCATGTCGCGACATTGCGATTAATTCATATTAAGGTTTCGACCCCGACCCTCGCGCTGGTTTTCGAGATAATCGCGAATAACCCCAATCGCTCCCAAACTTTTCAAAGTACCGCGAGTTTTCAGAGTGCTTCCGCACCATCTTCCGAACACAAAGTCGTCCGAACGTCGAAAACGACCACTGATCCTTGCGAGTCGCGACATTGCGATCTATTCTAATTAAGGTTTCGACCACGGCCCTCGCGCTGGTTTTCGAGATAATCGCGAATAACCCCAACCGCTCCCAAAATTTTCAAAGTACCGCGAGTTGTCAGAGTACATCCGCTCCATCGTCCGATCACAAAGTCCTCCGATCGTCGAAAACGACCACTGATCCTTCCGAGTCATGACATTGCGATCAATTCATATTAAAGGTTCGACGCCGGTCGTCGCGCTGGTTTTCGAGGTAATCGCGAATAACCCCAAACGCTCCCAAAATTTTCAAAGTACCGCGAGTTTTCAGAGTCCTTCCGCACCATCGTCCGAACACAAAATCGTCCGATCGTCGAAAACGACCACTGATCCTTGCATGTCGCGACATTGCGAACAATTCATATTAAGATTTCGACCCCGGCCCTCGCGCTGGTTTTCGAGATAATCGCGAATAACCCCAATCGCTCCCAAAATTTTCAAAGTACCGCGAATTGTCAGAGTCCATCCGCTCCATCGTCCGACCACAAAGTCGTCCGATCGTCGAAAACGACCACTGAACCTTACGAGTCGCGACATTGCGATCTATTCTAATTAAGGTTTCGACCCCGGCCCTCGCGCTGGTTTTCGAGATAATCGCGAATAACCCCACTCGCTCCCAAAATTTTCCAAGTACCGCGAGTTGTCAGAGTACATCCGCTCCATCGTCCGACCACAAAGTCCTCCGATCGTCGAAAACGACCACTGATCCTTGCGAGTCGCGACATTGTGATCAATTCATATTAAGGTTTCGACCCCGGCCCTCGCGCTGGTTTTCGAGATAATCGCGAATAACCCCAACCGCTCCCAAAATTTTCAAAGTACCGCGAATTGTCAGAGTACATCCGCTCCATCGTCCGACCACAAAGTCCTCCGATCGTCGAAAACGACCACTGATCCTTCCGAGTCATGACATTGCGATCAATTCATATTAAGGGTTCGACGCCGGTCGTCGCGCTGGTTTTCGAGGTAATCGCGAATAACCCCAAACGCTCCCAAAATTTTCAAAGTACCGCGAGTTTTCAGAGTGCTTCCGCACCATCTTCCGAACACAATGTCGTCCGAACTTCGAAAACGACCACTGATCCTTGCATGTCGCGACATTGCGATCAATTCATATTAAGATTTCGACCCGGCCCTCGCGCTGGTTTTCGAGATAATCGTGAATAACCCCAATCGCTCCCAAAATTTTCAAAGTACCACGAGTTTTCAGAGTGCTTCCGCACCATCTTGCGAACACAAAGTCGTCCGAACGTCGAAAACGACCACTGATCCTTGCATGTCGCGACATTGCGATCAATTCATATTAAGATTTCGACCCGGCCCTCGCGCTGGTTTTCGAGATAATCGTGAATAACCCCAATCGCTCCCAAAATTTTCAAAGTACCACGAGTTTTCAGAGTGCTTCCGCACCATCTTGCGAACACAAAGTCGTCCGAACGTCGAAAACGACCACTGATTTTTGCGAGTCGCGACATTGCGATCAATTCATATTAAGGTTTCGACCCCGGCCCTCGCGCTGGTTTTCGAGATAATCGCGAATAACCCCAATCGCTCCCAAAATTTTCAAAGTACCGCGAGTTTTCAGAGGGCTTCCGCACCATCTTCCGAACACAAGGTCGTCCGATCGTCGAAAACGACCACTGATCCTTGCGTGTCGCGACATTGGGATAAATTCATATTAATGTTTCGACCCCGGTCGTCGCGCTGGTTTTCGAGATAATCGCGAATAACCCCAATCGCTCCGAAAATTTTCAAAGTAACGCGAATTGTCAGAGTCCATCCGCTCCATCGTCCGACCACAAAGTCGTCCGATCGTCGAAAACGACCACTGAACCTTACGAGTCGCGACATTGCGATCTATTCTAATTAAGGTTTCGACCCCGGCCCTCGCGCTGGTTTTCGAGATAATCGCGAATAACCCCAATCGCTCCCAAAATTTTCAAAGTACCGCGAGTTTTCAGAGTGCTTCCGCTCCATCGTCCGACCAAAAAGTCGTCCGATCGTCGAAAACGACCACTGATCCTTGCGAGTCGCGACATTGCGATCTATTCTAATTAAGGTTTCGACACCGGCCCTCGCGCTGGTTTTCGAGATAATCGCGAATAACCCCAATCGCTCCCAAAATTTTCAAAGTACCGCGAGTTTTCAGAGTCCTTCCGCAACATCGTCCGAACACAAAGTCGTCCGATCGTCGAAAACGACCACTGATCCTTGCGAGTCGCGACATTGCGATCAATTCATATTAAGGTTTCGTCCCCGGTCGTCGGGCTGGTTTTCGAGGTAATCGCGAATAACCCCAAACGCTCCCAAAATTTTCAAAGTACCGCGAGTTGTCAGAGTCCATCCGCTCCATCGTCCGAACACAAAGTCGTCCGATCTTCGACAACAACCGCTGATCCTTGCGTGTCGCGACATTGCGATCAATTCATATTAAGGTTTCGACCCCGGCCCTCGCGCTAGTTTTCGAGATAATCGCCAATAACCCCAATCGCTCCCAAAATTTTCAAAGTGCCGCGAGTTTTCAGAGTGCTTCCGCACCATCTTCCGAACACAAAGTCGTCCGAACGTCGAAAACGACCACTGATCCTTGCATGTCGCGACATTGCGATCAATTCATATTAAGGTTTCGACCCCGGCCCTCGCGCTGGTTTTCGAGATAATCGCGAATAACCCCAATCGCTCCCAAAATTTTCAAAGTACCGCGAGTTTTCAGAGGGCTTCCGCTCCATCGTCCGACCACAAAGTCGTCCGATCGTCGAAAACGACCACTGATCCTTGCGAGTCGCGACATTGCGATCTATTCTAATTAAGATTTCGACCACGGCCCTCGCGCTGGTTTTCGAGATAATAGCGAATAACCCCAACCGCTCCCAAAATTTTCAAAGTACCGCGAGTTGTCAGAGTACATCCGCTCCATCGTCCGACCACAAAGTCCTCCGATCGTCGAAAACGACCACTGATCCTTCCGAGTCATGACATTGCGATCAATTCATATTAAAGGTTCGACGCCGGTCGTCGCGCTGGTTTTCGAGGTAATCGCGAATAACCCCAAACGCTCCCAAAATTTTCAAAGTACCGCGAGTTTTCAGAGTCCTTCCGCACCATCGTCCGAACACAAAATCGTCCGATCGTCGAAAACGACCACTGATCCTTGCATGTCGCGACATTGCGAACAATTCATATTAAGATTTCGACCCCGGCCCTCGCGCTGGTTTTCGAGATAATCGCGAATAACCCCAATCGCTCCCAAAATTTTCAAAGTACCGCGAATTGTCAGAGTCCATCCGCTCCATCGTCCGACCACAAAGTCGTCCGATCGTCGAAAACGACCACTGAACCTTACGAGTCGCGACATTGCGATCTATTCTAATTAAGGTTTCGACCCCGGCCCTCGCGCTGGTTTTCGAGATAATCGCGAATAACCCCACTCGCTCCCAAAATTTTCAAAGTACCGCGAGTTGTCAGAGTACATCCGCTCCATCGTCCGACCACAAAGTCGTCCGATCGTCGAAAACGACCACTGATCCTTGCATGTCGCGACATTGCGATCAATTCATATTAAGTTTTCGACCCCGGCCCTCGCGCTGGTTTTCGAGATAATCGCGAATAACCCCAATCGCTCCCAAAATTTTCAAAGTACCGCGAGTTTTCAGAGTGCTTCCGCACCATCTTCCGAACACAAAGTCGTCCGAACTTCGAAAACGACCACTGATCCTTGCATGTCGCGACATTGCGATCAATTCATATTAAGATTTCGACCCCGGCCCTCGCGCTGGTTTTCGAGATAATCGCGAATAACCCCAATCGCTCCCAAAATTTTCAAAGTACCGCGAGTTTTCAGAGTGCTTCCGCACCATCTTCCGAACACAAAGTCGTCCGAACTTCGAAAACGACCACTGATCCTTGCATGTCGCGACATTGCGATCAATTCATATTAAGATTTCGACCCCGGCCCTCGCGCTGGTTTTCGAGATAATCGCGAATAACCCCAATCGCTCCCAAAATTTTCAAAGTACCGCGAGTTTTCAGAGTGCTTCCGCACCATCTTCCGAACACAAAGTCGTCCGAACGTCGAAAACGACCACTGATCCTTGCATGTCGCGACATTGCGATTAATTCATATTAAGGTTTCGACCCCGACCCTCGCGCTGGTTTTCGAGATAATCGCGAATAACCCCAATCGCTCCCAAACTTTTCAAAGTACCGCGAGTTTTCAGAGTGCTTCCGCACCATCTTCCGAACACAAAGTCGTCCGAACGTCGAAAACGACCACTGATCCTTGCGAGTCGCGACATTGCGATCTATTCTAATTAAGGTTTCGACCACGGCCCTCGCGCTGGTTTTCGAGATAATCGCGAATAACCCCAACCGCTCCCAAAATTTTCAAAGTACCGCGAGTTGTCAGAGTACATCCGCTCCATCGTCCGATCACAAAGTCCTCCGATCGTCGAAAACGACCACTGATCCTTCCGAGTCATGACATTGCGATCAATTCATATTAAGGGTTCGACGCCGGTCGTCGCGCTGGTTTTCGAGGTAATCGCGAATAACCCCAAACGCTCCCAAAATTTTCAAAGTACCGCGAGTTTTCAGAGTGCTTCCGCACCATCTTCCGAACACAATGTCGTCCGAACTTCGAAAACGACCACTGATCCTTGCATGTCGCGACATTGCGATCAATTCATATTAAGATTTCGACCCGGCCCTCGCGCTGGTTTTCGAGATAATCGTGAATAACCCCAATCGCTCCCAAAATTTTCAAAGTACCACGAGTTTTCAGAGTGCTTCCGCACCATCTTGCGAACACAAAGTCGTCCGAACGTCGAAAACGACCACTGATCCTTGCATGTCGCGACATTGCGATCAATTCATATTAAGATTTCGACCCGGCCCTCGCGCTGGTTTTCGAGATAATCGTGAATAACCCCAATCGCTCCCAAAATTTTCAAAGTACCACGAGTTTTCAGAGTGCTTCCGCACCATCTTGCGAACACAAAGTCGTCCGAACGTCGAAAACGACCACTGATTTTTGCGAGTCGCGACATTGCGATCAATTCATATTAAGGTTTCGACCCCGGCCCTCGCGCTGGTTTTCGAGATAATCGCGAATAACCCCAATCGCTCCCAAAATTTTCAAAGTACCGCGAGTTTTCAGAGGGCTTCCGCACCATCTTCCGAACACAAGGTCGTCCGATCGTCGAAAACGACCACTGATCCTTGCGTGTCGCGACATTGGGATAAATTCATATTAATGTTTCGACCCCGGTCGTCGCGCTGGTTTTCGAGATAATCGCGAATAACCCCAATCGCTCCGAAAATTTTCAAAGTAACGCGAATTGTCAGAGTCCATCCGCTCCATCGTCCGACCACAAAGTCGTCCGATCGTCGAAAACGACCACTGAACCTTACGAGTCGCGACATTGCGATCTATTCTAATTAAGGTTTCGACCCCGGCCCTCGCGCTGGTTTTCGAGATAATCGCGAATAACCCCAATCGCTCCCAAAATTTTCAAAGTACCGCGAGTTTTCAGAGTGCTTCCGCTCCATCGTCCGACCAAAAAGTCGTCCGATCGTCGAAAACGACCACTGATCCTTGCGAGTCGCGACATTGCGATCTATTCTAATTAAGGTTTCGACACCGGCCCTCGCGCTGGTTTTCGAGATAATCGCGAATAACCCCAATCGCTCCCAAAATTTTCAAAGTACCGCGAGTTTTCAGAGTCCTTCCGCAACATCGTCCGAACACAAAGTCGTCCGATCGTCGAAAACGACCACTGATCCTTGCGAGTCGCGACATTGCGATCAATTCATATTAAGGTTTCGTCCCCGGTCGTCGGGCTGGTTTTCGAGGTAATCGCGAATAACCCCAAACGCTCCCAAAATTTTCAAAGTACCGCGAGTTGTCAGAGTCCATCCGCTCCATCGTCCGAACACAAAGTCGTCCGATCTTCGACAACAACCGCTGATCCTTGCGTGTCGCGACATTGCGATCAATTCATATTAAGGTTTCGACCCCGGCCCTCGCGCTAGTTTTCGAGATAATCGCCAATAACCCCAATCGCTCCCAAAATTTTCAAAGTGCCGCGAGTTTTCAGAGTGCTTCCGCACCATCTTCCGAACACAAAGTCGTCCGAACGTCGAAAACGACCACTGATCCTTGCATGTCGCGACATTGCGATCAATTCATATTAAGGTTTCGACCCCGGCCCTCGCGCTGGTTTTCGAGATAATCGCGAATAACCCCAATCGCTCCCAAAATTTTCAAAGTACCGCGAGTTTTCAGAGGGCTTCCGCTCCATCGTCCGACCACAAAGTCGTCCGATCGTCGAAAACGACCACTGATCCTTGCGAGTCGCGACATTGCGATCTATTCTAATTAAGATTTCGACCACGGCCCTCGCGCTGGTTTTCGAGATAATAGCGAATAACCCCAACCGCTCCCAAAATTTTCAAAGTACCGCGAGTTGTCAGAGTACATCCGCTCCATCGTCCGACCACAAAGTCCTCCGATCGTCGAAAACGACCACTGATCCTTCCGAGTCATGACATTGCGATCAATTCATATTAAAGGTTCGACGCCGGTCGTCGCGCTGGTTTTCGAGGTAATCGCGAATAACCCCAAACGCTCTCAAAATTTTCAAAGTACCGCGAGTTTTCAGAGTCCTTCCGCACCATCGTCCGAACACAAAATCGTCCGATCGTCGAAAACGACCACTGATCCTTGCATGTCGCGACATTGCGAACAATTCATATTAAGATTTCGACCCCGGCCCTCGCGCTGGTTTTCGAGATAATCGCGAATAACCCCAATCGCTCCCAAAATTTTCAAAGTACCGCGAATTGTCAGAGTCCATCCGCTCCATCGTCCGACCACAAAGTCGTCCGATCGTCGAAAACGACCACTGAACCTTACGAGTCGCGACATTGCGATCTATTCTAATTAAGGTTTCGACCCCGGCCCTCGCGCTGGTTTTCGAGATAATCGCGAATAACCCCACTCGCTCCCAAAATTTTCAAAGTACCGCGAGTTGTCAGAGTACATCCGCTCCATCGTCCGACCACAAAGTCGTCCGATCGTCGAAAACGACCACTGATCCTTGCATGTCGCGACATTGCGATCAATTCATATTAAGTTTTCGACCCCGGCCCTCGCGCTGGTTTTCGAGATAATCGCGAATAACCCCAATCGCTCCCAAAATTTTCAAAGTACCGCGAGTTTTCAGAGTGCTTCCGCACCATCTTCCGAACACAAAGTCGTCCGAACTTCGAAAACGACCACTGATCCTTGCATGTCGCGACATTGCGATCAATTCATATTAAGATTTCGACCCCGGCCCTCGCGCTGGTTTTCGAGATAATCGCGAATAACCCCAATCGCTCCCAAAATTTTCAAAGTACCGCGAGTTTTCAGAGTGCTTCCGCACCATCTTCCGAACACAAAGTCGTCCGAACTTCGAAAACGACCACTGATCCTTGCATGTCGCGACATTGCGATCAATTCATATTAAGATTTCGACCCCGGCCCTCGCGCTGGTTTTCGAGATAATCGCGAATAACCCCAATCGCTCCCAAAATTTTCAAAGTACCGCGAGTTTTCAGAGTGCTTCCGCACCATCTTCCGAACACAAAGTCGTCCGAACGTCGAAAACGACCACTGATCCTTGCATGTCGCGACATTGCGATTAATTCATATTAAGGTTTCGACCCCGACCCTCGCGCTGGTTTTCGAGATAATCGCGAATAACCCCAATCGCTCCCAAACTTTTCAAAGTACCGCGAGTTTTCAGAGTGCTTCCGCACCATCTTCCGAACACAAAGTCGTCCGAACGTCGAAAACGACCACTGATCCTTGCGAGTCGCGACATTGCGATCTATTCTAATTAAGGTTTCGACCACGGCCCTCGCGCTGGTTTTCGAGATAATCGCGAATAACCCCAACCGCTCCCAAAATTTTCAAAGTACCGCGAGTTGTCAGAGTACATCCGCTCCATCGTCCGATCACAAAGTCCTCCGATCGTCGAAAACGACCACTGATCCTTCCGAGTCATGACATTGCGATCAATTCATATTAAAGGTTCGACGCCGGTCGTCGCGCTGGTTTTCGAGGTAATCGCGAATAACCCCAAACGCTCCCAAAATTTTCAAAGTACCGCGAGTTTTCAGAGTCCTTCCGCACCATCGTCCGAACACAAAATCGTCCGATCGTCGAAAACGACCACTGATCCTTGCATGTCGCGACATTGCGAACAATTCATATTAAGATTTCGACCCCGGCCCTCGCGCTGGTTTTCGAGATAATCGCGAATAACCCCAATCGCTCCCAAAATTTTCAAAGTACCGCGAATTGTCAGAGTCCATCCGCTCCATCGTCCGACCACAAAGTCGTCCGATCGTCGAAAACGACCACTGAACCTTACGAGTCGCGACATTGCGATCTATTCTAATTAAGGTTTCGACCCCGGCCCTCGCGCTGGTTTTCGAGATAATCGCGAATAACCCCACTCGCTCCCAAAATTTTCGAAGTACCGCGAGTTGTCAGAGTACATCCGCTCCATCGTCCGACCACAAAGTCCTCCGATCGTCGAAAACGACCACTGATCCTTCCGAGTCATGACATTGCGATCAATTCATATTAAAGGTTCGACGCCGGTCGTCGCGCTGGTTTTCGAGGTAATCGCGAATAACCCCAAACGCTCCCAAAATTTTCAAAGTACCGCGAGTTTTCAGAGTCCTTCCGCACCATCGTCCGAACACAAAATCGTCCGAACTTCGAAAACGACCACTGATCCTTGCATGTCGCGACATTGCGAACAATTCATATTAAGATTTCGACCCCGGCCCTCGCGCTGGTTTTCGAGATAATCGCGAATAACCCCAATCGCTCCCAAAATTTTCAAAGTACCGCGAGTTTTCAGAGTGCTTCCGCACCATCTTCCGAACACAAAGTCGTCCGAACTTCGAAAACGACCACTGATCCTTGCATGTCGCGACATTGCGATCAATTCATATTAAGATTTCGACCCCGGCCCTCGCGCTGGTTTTCGAGATAATCGCGAATAACCCCAATCGCTCCCAAAATTTTCAAAGTACCGCGAGTTTTCAGAGTGCTTCCGCACCATCTTCCGAACACAAAGTCGTCCGAACGTCGAAAACGACCACTGATCCTTGCATGTCGCGACATTGCGATTAATTCATATTAAGGTTTCGACCCCGACCCTCGCGCTGGTTTTCGAGATAATCGCGAATAACCCCAATCGCTCCCAAACTTTTCAAAGTACCGCGAGTTTTTAGAGTGCTTCCGCACCATCTTCCGAACACAAAGTCGTCCGAACGTCGAAAACGACCACTGATCCTTGCATGTCGCGACATTGCGAACAATTCATATTAAGATTTCGACCCCGGCCCTCGCGCTGGTTTTCGAGATAATCGCGAATAACCCCAATCGCTCCCAAAATTTTCAAAGTACCGCGAGTTTTCAGAGTGCTTCCGCACCATCTTCCGAACACAAAGTCGTCCGAACGTCGAAAACGACCACTGATTTTTGCGAGTCGCGACATTGCGATCAATTCATATTAAGGTTTCGACCCCGGGCCTCGCGCTGGTTTTCGAGGTAATCGCGAATAACCCCAAACGCTCCCAAAATTTTCAAAGTACCGCGAGTTGTCAGAGTCCATCCGCTCCATCGTCCGAACACAAAGTCGTCCGATCTTCGACAACAACCGCTGATCCTTGCGTGTCGCGACATTGCGATCAATTCATATTAAGGTTTCGACCCCGGCCCTCGCGCTAGTTTTCGAGATAATCGCCAATAACCCCAATCGCTCCCAAAATTTTCAAAGGACCGCGAGTTTTCAGAGTGCTTCCGCACCATCTTCCGAACACAAAGTCGTCCGAACGTCGAAAACGACCACTGATCCTTGCATGTCGCGACATTGCGATTAATTCATATTAAGGTTTCGACCCCGACCCTCGCGCTGGTTTTCGAGATAATCGCGAATAACCCCAATCCCTCCCAAAATTTTCAAAGTACCGCGAGTTTTCAGAGTGCTTCCGCACCATCTTCCGAACACAAAGTCGTCCGAACGTCGAAAACGACCACTGATCCTTGCATGTCGCGACATTGCGATCAATTCATATTAAGGTTTCGACCCCGGCCCTCGCGCTGGTTTTCGAGATAATCGCGAATAACCCCAATCGCTCCCAAAATTTTCAAAGTACCGCGAGTTTTCAGAGGGCTTCCGCTCCATCGTCCGACCACAAAGTCGTCCGATCGTCGAAAACGACCACTGATCCTTGCGAGTCGCGACATTGCGATCTATTCTAATTAAGATTTCGACCACGGCCCTCGCGCTGGTTTTCGAGATAATAGCGAATAACCCCAACCGCTCCCAAAATTTTCAAAGTACCGCGAGTTGTCAGAGTACATCCGCTCCATCGTCCGACCACAAAGTCCTCCGATCGTCGAAAACGACCACTGATCCTTCCGAGTCATGACATTGCGATCAATTCATATTAAAGGTTCGACGCCGGTCGTCGCGCTGGTTTTCGAGGTAATCGCGAATAACCCCAAACGCTCCCAAAATTTTCAAAGTACCGCGAGTTTTCAGAGTCCTTCCGCACCATCGTCCGAACACAAAATCGTCCGATCGTCGAAAACGACCACTGATCCTTGCATGTCGCGACATTGCGAACAATTCATATTAAGATTTCGACCCCGGCCCTCGCGCTGGTTTTCGAGATAATCGCGAATAACCCCAATCGCTCCCAAAATTTTCAAAGTACCGCGAATTGTCAGAGTCCATCCGCTCCATCGTCCGACCACAAAGTCGTCCGATCGTCGAAAACGACCACTGAACCTTACGAGTCGCGACATTGCGATCTATTCTAATTAAGGTTTCGACCCCGGCCCTCGCGCTGGTTTTCGAGATAATCGCGAATAACCCCACTCGCTCCCAAAATTTTCAAAGTACCGCGAGTTGTCAGAGTACATCCGCTCCATCGTCCGACCACAAAGTCGTCCGATCGTCGAAAACGACCACTGATCCTTGCATGTCGCGACATTGCGATCAATTCATATTAAGTTTTCGACCCCGGCCCTCGCGCTGGTTTTCGAGATAATCGCGAATAACCCCAATCGCTCCCAAAATTTTCAAAGTACCGCGAGTTTTCAGAGTGCTTCCGCACCATCTTCCGAACACAAAGTCGTCCGAACTTCGAAAACGACCACTGATCCTTGCATGTCGCGACATTGCGATCAATTCATATTAAGATTTCGACCCCGGCCCTCGCGCTGGTTTTCGAGATAATCGCGAATAACCCCAATCGCTCCCAAAATTTTCAAAGTACCGCGAGTTTTCAGAGTGCTTCCGCACCATCTTCCGAACACAAAGTCGTCCGAACTTCGAAAACGACCACTGATCCTTGCATGTCGCGACATTGCGATCAATTCATATTAAGATTTCGACCCCGGCCCTCGCGCTGGTTTTCGAGATAATCGCGAATAACCCCAATCGCTCCCAAAATTTTCAAAGTACCGCGAGTTTTCAGAGTGCTTCCGCACCATCTTCCGAACACAAAGTCGTCCGAACGTCGAAAACGACCACTGATCCTTGCATGTCGCGACATTGCGATTAATTCATATTAAGGTTTCGACCCCGACCCTCGCGCTGGTTTTCGAGATAATCGCGAATAACCCCAATCGCTCCCAAACTTTTCAAAGTACCGCGAGTTTTCAGAGTGCTTCCGCACCATCTTCCGAACACAAAGTCGTCCGAACGTCGAAAACGACCACTGATCCTTGCGAGTCGCGACATTGCGATCTATTCTAATTAAGGTTTCGACCACGGCCCTCGCGCTGGTTTTCGAGATAATCGCGAATAACCCCAACCGCTCCCAAAATTTTCAAAGTACCGCGAGTTGTCAGAGTACATCCGCTCCATCGTCCGATCACAAAGTCCTCCGATCGTCGAAAACGACCACTGATCCTTCCGAGTCATGACATTGCGATCAATTCATATTAAAGGTTCGACGCCGGTCGTCGCGCTGGTTTTCGAGGTAATCGCGAATAACCCCAAACGCTCCCAAAATTTTCAAAGTACCGCGAGTTTTCAGAGTCCTTCCGCACCATCGTCCGAACACAAAATCGTCCGATCGTCGAAAACGACCACTGATCCTTGCATGTCGCGACATTGCGAACAATTCATATTAAGATTTCGACCCCGGCCCTCGCGCTGGTTTTCGAGATAATCGCGAATAACCCCAATCGCTCCCAAAATTTTCAAAGTACCGCGAATTGTCAGAGTCCATCCGCTCCATCGTCCGACCACAAAGTCGTCCGATCGTCGAAAACGACCACTGAACCTTACGAGTCGCGACATTGCGATCTATTCTAATTAAGGTTTCGACCCCGGCCCTCGCGCTGGTTTTCGAGATAATCGCGAATAACCCCACTCGCTCCCAAAATTTTCAAAGTACCGCGAGTTGTCAGAGTACATCCGCTCCATCGTCCGACCACAAAGTCGTCCGATCGTCGAAAACGACCACTGATCCTTGCATGTCGCGACATTGCGATCAATTCATATTAAGTTTTCGACCCCGGCCCTCGCGCTGGTTTTCGAGATAATCGCGAATAACCCCAATCGCTCCCAAAATTTTCAAAGTACCGCGAGTTTTCAGAGTGCTTCCGCACCATCTTCCGAACACAAAGTCGTCCGAACTTCGAAAACGACCACTGATCCTTGCATGTCGCGACATTGCGATCAATTCATATTAAGATTTCGACCCCGGCCCTCGCGCTGGTTTTCGAGATAATCGCGAATAACCCCAATCGCTCCCAAAATTTTCAAAGTACCGCGAGTTTTCAGAGTGCTTCCGCACCATCTTCCGAACACAAAGTCGTCCGAACTTCGAAAACGACCACTGATCCTTGCATGTCGCGACATTGCGATCAATTCATATTAAGATTTCGACCCCGGCCCTCGCGCTGGTTTTCGAGATAATCGCGAATAACCCCAATCGCTCCCAAAATTTTCAAAGTACCGCGAGTTTTCAGAGTGCTTCCGCACCATCTTCCGAACACAAAGTCGTCCGAACGTCGAAAACGACCACTGATCCTTGCATGTCGCGACATTGCGATTAATTCATATTAAGGTTTCGACCCCGACCCTCGCGCTGGTTTTCGAGATAATCGCGAATAACCCCAATCGCTCCCAAACTTTTCAAAGTACCGCGAGTTTTCAGAGTGCTTCCGCACCATCTTCCGAACACAAAGTCGTCCGAACGTCGAAAACGACCACTGATCCTTGCGAGTCGCGACATTGCGATCAATTCATATTAAGGTTTCGACCCCGGGCCTCGCGCTGGTTTTCGAGGTAATCGCGAATAACCCCAAACGCTCCCAAAATTTTCAAAGTACCGCGAGTTTTCAGAGTGCTTCCGCACCATCTTCCGAACACAAAGTCGTCCGAACGTCGAAAACGACCACTGATCCTTGCATGTCGCGACATTGCGAACAATTCATATTAAGATTTCGACCCCGGCCCTCGCGCTGGTTTTCGAGATAATCGCGAATAACCCCAAACGCTCCCAAAATTTTCAAAGTACCGCGAGTTGTCAGAGTCCATCCGCTCCATCGTCCGAACACAAAGTCGTCCGATCTTCGACAACAACCGCTGATCCTTGCGTGTCGCGACATTGCGATCAATTCATATTAAGGTTTCGACCCCGGCCCTCGCGCTAGTTTTCGAGATAATCGCCAATAACCCCAATCGCTCCCAAAATTTTCAAAGGACCGCGAGTTTTCAGAGTGCTTCCGCACCATCTTCCGAACACAAAGTCGTCCGAACGTCGAAAACGACCACTGATCCTTGCATGTCGCGACATTGCGATTAATTCATATTAAGGTTTCGACCCCGACCCTCGCGCTGGTTTTCGAGATAATCGCGAATAACCCCAATCACTCCCAAAATTTTCAAAGTACCGCGAGTTTTCAGAGTGCTTCCGCACCATCTTCCGAACACAAAGTCGTCCGAACGTCGAAAACGACCACTGATCCTTGCATGTCGCGACATTGCGATTAATTCATATTAAGGTTTCGACCCCGACCCTCGCGCTGGTTTTCGAGATAATCGCGAATAACCCCAATCCCTCCCAAAATTTTCAAAGTACCGCGAGTTTTCAGAGTGCTTCCGCACCATCTTCCGAACACAAAGTCGTCCGAACTTCGAAAACGACCACTGATCCTTGCATGTCGCGACATTGCGATCAATTCATATTAAGATTTCGACCCCGGCCCTCGCGCTGGTTTTCGAGATAATCGCGAATAACCCCAATCGCTCCCAAAATTTTCAAAGTACCGCGAGTTTTCAGAGTGCTTCCGCACCATCTTCCGAACACAAAGTCGTCCGAACGTCGAAAACGACCACTGATTTTTGCGAGTCGCGACATTGCGATCAATTCATATTAAGGTTTCGACCCCGGCCCTCGCGCTATTTTTCGAGATAATCGCCAATAACCCCAATCGCTCCCAAAATTTTCAAAGTGCCGCGAGTTTTCAGAGTGCTTCCGCACCATCTTCCGAACACAAAGTCGTCCGAACGTCGAAAACGACCACTGATCCTTGCATGTCGCGACATTGCGATCAATTCATATTAAGGTTTCGACCCCGGCCCTCGCGCTGGTTTTCGAGATAATCGCGAATAACCCCAATCGCTCCCAAAATTTTCAAAGTACCGCGAGTTTTCAGAGGGCTTCCGCTCCATCGTCCGACCACAAAGTCGTCCGATCGTCGAAAACGACCACTGATCCTTGCGAGTCGCGACATTGCGATCTATTCTAATTAAGATTTCGACCACGGCCCTCGCGCTAGTTTTCGAGATAATCGCCAATAACCCCAATCGCTCCCAAAATTTTCAAAGTACCGCGAGTTTTCAGAGTGCTTCCGCACCATCTTCCGAACACAAAGTCGTCCGAACTTCGAAAACGACCACTGATCCTTGCATGTCGCGACATTGCGATTAATTCATATTAAGGTTTCGAGCCCGGCCCTCGCGCTTGTTTTCGAGATAATCGCGAATAACCCCAATCGCTCCCAAAATTTTCAAAGTACCGCGAGTTGTCAGAGGGCTTCCGCTCCATCGTCCGACCACAAAGTCGTCCGATCGTCGAAAACGACCACTGATTTTTGCGAGTCGCGACATTGCGATCAATTCATATTAAGGTTTCGACCCCGGGCCTCGCGCTGGTTTTCGAGGTAATCGCGAATAACCCCAAACGCTCCCAAAATTTTCAAAGTACCGCGAGTTTTCAGAGTGCTTCCGCACCATCTTCCGAACACAAAGTCGTCCGAACGTCGAAAACGACCACTGATCCTTGCATGTCGCGACATTGCGAACAATTCATATTAAGATTTCGACCCCGGCCCTCGCGCTGGTTTTCGAGATAATCGCGAATAACCCCAATCGCTCCCAAAATTTTCAAAGTACCGCGAGTTTTCAGAGTGCTTCCGCACCATCTTCCGAACACAAAGTCGTCCGAACGTCGAAAACGACCACTGATTTTTGCGAGTCGCGACATTGCGATCAATTCATATTAAGGTTTCGACCCCGGGCCTCGCGCTGGTTTTCGAGGTAATCGCGAATAACCCCAAACGCTCCCAAAATTTTCAAAGTACCGCGAGTTGTCAGAGTCCATCCGCTCCATCGTCCGAACACAAAGTCGTCCGATCTTCGACAACAACCGCTGATCCTTGCGTGTCGCGACATTGCGATCAATTCATATTAAGGTTTCGACCCCGGCCCTCGCGCTAGTTTTCGAGATAATCGCCAATAACCCCAATCGCTCCCAAAATTTTCAAAGGACCGCGAGTTTTCAGAGTGCTTCCGCACCATCTTCCGAACACAAAGTCGTCCGAACGTCGAAAACGACCACTGATCCTTGCATGTCGCGACATTGCGATTAATTCATATTAAGGTTTCGACCCCGACCCTCGCGCTGGTTTTCGAGATAATCGCGAATAACCCCAATCACTCCCAAAATTTTCAAAGTACCGCGAGTTTTCAGAGTGCTTCCGCACCATCTTCCGAACACAAAGTCGTCCGAACTTCGAAAACGACCACTGATCCTTGCATGTCGCGACATTGCGATCAATTCATATTAATGTTTCGACCCCGGTCGTCGCGCTGGTTTTCGTGATAATCGCGAATAACCCCAATCGCTCCCAAAATGTTCAAAGTACCGCGAGTTTTCAGAGTGCTTCCGCACCATCTTCCGAACACAAAGTCGTCCGAACGTCGAAAACGACCACTGATCCTTGCATGTCGCGACATTGCGATTAATTCATATTAAGGTTTCGACCCCGACCCTCGCGCTGGTTTTCGAGATAATCGCGAATAACCCCAATCCCTCCCAAAATTTTCAAAGTACCGCGAGTTTTCAGAGTGCTTCCGCACCATCTTCCGAACACAAAGTCGTCCGAACTTCGAAAACGACCACTGATCCTTGCATGTCGCGACATTGCGATCAATTCATATTAAGATTTCGACCCCGGCCCTCGCGCTGGTTTTCGAGATAATCGCGAATAACCCCAATCGCTCCCAAAATTTTCAAAGTACCGCGAGTTTTCAGAGTGCTTCCGCACCATCTTCCGAACACAAAGTCGTCCGAACGTCGAAAACGACCACTGATTTTTGCGAGTCGCGACATTGCGATCAATTCATATTAAGGTTTCGACCCCGGCCCTCGCGCTATTTTTCGAGATAATCGCCAATAACCCCAATCGCTCCCAAAATTTTCAAAGTGCCGCGAGTTTTCAGAGTGCTTCCGCACCATCTTCCGAACACAAAGTCGTCCGAACGTCGAAAACGACCACTGATCCTTGCATGTCGCGACATTGCGATCAATTCATATTAAGGTTTCGACCCCGGCCCTCGCGCTGGTTTTCGAGATAATCGCGAATAACCCCAATCGCTCCCAAAATTTTCAAAGTACCGCGAGTTTTCAGAGGGCTTCCGCTCCATCGTCCGACCACAAAGTCGTCCGATCGTCGAAAACGACCACTGATCCTTGCGAGTCGCGACATTGCGATCTATTCTAATTAAGATTTCGACCACGGCCCTCGCGCTAGTTTTCGAGATAATCGCCAATAACCCCAATCGCTCCCAAAATTTTCAAAGTACCGCGAGTTTTCAGAGTGCTTCCGCACCATCTTCCGAACACAAAGTCGTCCGAACTTCGAAAACGACCACTGATCCTTGCATGTCGCGACATTGCGATTAATTCATATTAAGGTTTCGAGCCCGGCCCTCGCGCTTGTTTTCGAGATAATCGCGAATAACCCCAATCGCTCCCAAAATTTTCAAAGTACCGCGAGTTGTCAGAGGGCTTCCGCTCCATCGTCCGACCACAAAGTCGTCCGATCGTCGAAAACGACCACTGATCCTTGCGAGTCGCGACATTGTGATCAATTCATATTAAGGTTTCGACCCCGGCCCTCGCGCTGGTTTTCGAGATAATCGCGAATAACCCCAACCGCTCCCAAAATTTTCAAAGTACCGCGAATTGTCAGAGTACATCCGCTCCATCGTCCGACCACAAAGTCCTCCGATCGTCGAAAACGACCACTGATCCTTCCGAGTCATGACATTGCGATCAATTCATATTAAGGGTTTGACGCCGGTCGTCGCGCTGGTTTTCGAGGTAATCGCGAATAACCCCAAACGCTCCCAAAATTTTCAAAGTACCGCGAGTTTTCAGAGTGCTTCCGCACCATCTTCCGAACACAATGTCGTCCGAACGTCGAAAACGACCACTGATTTTTGCGAGTCGCGACATTGCGATCAATTCATATTAAGGTTTCGACCCCGGCCCTCGCGCTGGTTTTCGAGATAATCGCGAATAACCCCAATCGCTCCCAAAATTTTCAAAGTACCGCGAGTTTTCAGAGTGCTTCCGCACCATCTTCCGAACACAAAGTCGTCCGAACTTCGAAAACGACCACTGATCCTTGCATGTCGCGACATTGCGATCAATTCATATTAAGATTTCGACCCGGCCCCCGCGCTGGTTTTCGAGATAATCGTGAATAACCCCAATCGCTCCCAAAATTTTCAAAGTACCACGAGTTTTCAGAGTGCTTCCGCACCATCTTGCGAACACAAAGTCGTCCGAACGTCGAAAACGACCACTGATTTTTGCGAGTCGCGACATTGCGATCAATTCATATTAAGGTTTCGACCCCGGCCCTCGCGCTGGTTTTCGAGATAATCGCGAATAACCCCAATCGCTCCCAAAATTTTCAAAGTACCGCGAGTTTTCAGAGGGCTTCCGCACCATCTTCCGAACACAAAGTCGTCCGATCGTCGAAAACGACCACTGATCCTTGCGTGTCGCGACATTGGGATAAATTCATATTAATGTTTCGACCCCGGTCGTCGCGCTGGTTTTCGAGATAATCGCGAATAACCCCAATCGCTCCGAAAATTTTCAAAGTAACGCGAATTGTCAGAGTCCATCCGCTCCATCGTCCGACCACAAAGTCGTCCGATCGTCGAAAACGACCACTGAACCTTACGAGTCGCGACATTGCGATCTATTCTAATTAAGGTTTCGACCCCGGCCCTCGCGCTGGTTTTCGAGATAATCGCGAATAACCCCAATCGCTCCCAAAATTTTCAAAGTACCGCGAGTTTTCAGAGTGCTTCCGCTCCATCGTCCGACCAAAAAGTCGTCCGATCGTCGAAAACGACCACTGATCCTTGCGAGTCGCGACATTGCGATCTATTCTAATTAAGGTTTCGACACCGGCCCTCGCGCTGGTTTTCGAGATAATCGCGAATAACCCCAATCGCTCCCAAAATTTTCAAAGTACCGCGAGTTTTCAGAGTCCTTCCGCAACATCGTCCGAACACAAAGTCGTCCGATCGTCGAAAACGACCACTGATCCTTGCGAGTCGCGACATTGCGATCAATTCATATTAAGGTTTCGTCCCCGGTCGTCGGGCTGGTTTTCGAGGTAATCGCGAATAACCCCAAACGCTCCCAAAATTTTCAAAGTACCGCGAGTTGTCAGAGTCCATCCGCTCCATCGTCCGAACACAAAGTCGTCCGATCTTCGACAACAACCGCTGATCCTTGCGTGTCGCGACATTGCGATCAATTCATATTAAGGTTTCGACCCCGGCCCTCGCGCTAGTTTTCGAGATAATCGCCAATAACCCCAATCGCTCCCAAAATTTTCAAAGTGCCGCGAGTTTTCAGAGTGCTTCCGCACCATCTTCCGAACACAAAGTCGTCCGAACGTCGAAAACGACCACTGATCCTTGCATGTCGCGACATTGCGATCAATTCATATTAAGGTTTCGACCCCGGCCCTCGCGCTGGTTTTCGAGATAATCGCGAATAACCCCAATCGCTCCCAAAATTTTCAAAGTACCGCGAGTTTTCAGAGTGCTTCCGCACCATCTTCCGAACACAAAGTCGTCCGAACTGCGAAAACGACCACTGATCCTTGCATGTCGCGACATTGCGATCAATTCATATTAAGATTTCGACCCCGGCCCTCGCGCTGGTTTTCGAGATAATCGCGAATAACCCCAATCGCTCCCAAAATTTTCAAAGTACCGCGAGTTTTCAGAGTGCTTCCGCACCATCTTCCGAACACAAAGTCGTCCGAACGTCGAAAACGACCACTGATCCTTGCATGTCGCGACATTGCGATTAATTCATATTAAGGTTTCGACCCCGACCCTCGCGCTGGTTTTCGAGATAATCGCGAATAACCCCAATCGCTCCCAAACTTTTCAAAGTACCGCGAGTTTTCAGAGTGCTTCCGCACCATCTTCCGAACACAAAGTCGTCCGAACGTCGAAAACGACCACTGATCCTTGCGAGTCGCGACATTGCGATCTATTCTAATTAAGGTTTCGACCACGGCCCTCGCGCTGGTTTTCGAGATAATCGCGAATAACCCCAACCGCTCCCAAAATTTTCAAAGTACCGCGAGTTGTCAGAGTTCATCCGCTCCATCGTCCGATCACAAAGTCCTCCGATCGTCGAAAACGACCACTGATCCTTCCGAGTCATGACATTGCGATCAATTCATATTAAAGGTTCGACGCCGGTCGTCGTGCTGGTTTTCGAGGTAATCGCGAATAACCCCAAACGCTCCCAAAATTTTCAAAGTACCGCGAGTTTTCAGAGTCCTTCCGCACCATCGTCCGAACACAAAATCGTCCGATCGTCGAAAACGACCACTGATCCTTGCATGTCGCGACATTGCGAACAATTCATATTAAGATTTCGACCCCGGCCCTCGCGCTGGTTTTCGAGATAATCGCGAATAACCCCAATCGCTCCCAAAATTTTCAAAGTACCGCGAATTGTCAGAGTCCATCCGCTCCATCGTCCGACCACAAAGTCGTCCGATCGTCGAAAACGACCACTGAACCTTACGAGTCGCGACATTGCGATCTATTCTAATTAAGGTTTCGACCCCGGCCCTCGCGCTGGTTTTCGAGATAATCGCGAATAACCCCACTCGCTCCCAAAATTTTCCAAGTACCGCGAGTTGTCAGAGTACATCCGCTCCATCGTCCGACCACAAAGTCCTCCGATCGTCGAAAACGACCACTGATCCTTCCGAGTCATGACATTGCGATCAATTCATATTAAAGGTTCGACGCCGGTCGTCGCGCTGGTTTTCGAGGTAATCGCGAATAACCCCAAACGCTCCCAAAATTTTCAAAGTACCGCGAGTTTTCAGAGTCCTTCCGCACCATCGTCCGAACACAAAATCGTCCGAACTTCGAAAACGATCACTGATCCTTGCATGTCGCGACATTGCGAACAATTCATATTAAGATTTCGACCCCGGCCCTCGCGCTGGTTTTCGAGATAATCGCGAATAACCCCAATCGCTCCCAAAATTTTCAAAGTACCGCGAGTTTTCAGAGTGCTTCCGCACCATCTTCCGAACACAAAGTCGTCCGAACTTCGAAAACGACCACTGATCCTTGCATGTCGCGACATTGCGATCAATTCATATTAAGATTTCGACCCCGGCCCTCGCGCTGGTTTTCGAGATAATCGCGAATAACCCCAATCGCTCCCAAAATTTTCAAAGTACCGCGAGTTTTCAGAGTGCTTCCGCACCATCTTCCGAACACAAAGTCGTCCGAACGTCGAAAACGACCACTGATCCTTGCATGTCGCGACATTGCGATTAATTCATATTAAGGTTTCGACCCCGACCCTCGCGCTGGTTTTCGAGATAATCGCGAATAACCCCAATCGCTCCCAAACTTTTCAAAGTACCGCGAGTTTTCAGAGTGCTTCCGCACCATCTTCCGAACACAAAGTCGTCCGAACGTCGAAAACGACCACTGATCCTTGCATGTCGCGACATTGCGAACAATTCATATTAAGATTTCGACCCCGGCCCTCGCGCTGGTTTTCGAGATAATCGCGAATAACCCCAATCGCTCCCAAAATTTTCAAAGTACCGCGAGTTTTCAGAGTGCTTCCGCACCATCTTCCGAACACAAAGTCGTCCGAACGTCGAAAACGACCACTGATTTTTGCGAGTCGCGACATTGCGATCAATTCATATTAAGGTTTCGACCCCGGGCCTCGCGCTGGTTTTCGAGGTAATCGCGAATAACCCCAAACGCTCCCAAAATTTTCAAAGTACCGCGAGTTGTCAGAGTCCATCCGCTCCATCGTCCGAACACAAAGTCGTCCGATCTTCGACAACAACCGCTGATCCTTGCGTGTCGCGACATTGCGATCAATTCATATTAAGGTTTCGACCCCGGCCCTCGCGCTAGTTTTCGAGATAATCGCCAATAACCCCAATCGCTCCCAAAATTTTCAAAGGACCGCGAGTTTTCAGAGTGCTTCCGCACCATCTTCCGAACACAAAGTCGTCCGAACGTCGAAAACGACCACTGATCCTTGCATGTCGCGACATTGCGATTAATTCATATTAAGGTTTCGACCCCGACCCTCGCGCTGGTTTTCGAGATAATCGCGAATAACCCCAATCCCTCCCAAAATTTTCAAAGTACCGCGAGTTTTCAGAGTGCTTCCGCACCATCTTCCGAACACAAAGTCGTCCGAACTTCGAAAACGACCACTGATCCTTGCATGTCGCGACATTGCGATCAATTCATATTAATGTTTCGACCCCGGTCGTCGCGCTGGTTTTCGTGATAATCGCGAATAACCCCAATCGCTCCCAAAATTTTCAAAGTACCGCGAGTTTTCAGAGTGCTTCCGCACCATCTTCCGAACACAAAGTCGTCCGAACGTCGAAAACGACCACTGATCCTTGCATGTCGCGACATTGCGATTAATTCATATTAAGGTTTCGACCCCGACCCTCGCGCTGGTTTTCGAGATAATCGCGAATAACCCCAATCCCTCCCAAAATTTTCAAAGTACCGCGAGTTTTCAGAGTGGTTCCGCACCATCTTCCGAACACAAAGTCGTCCGAACTTCGAAAACGACCACTGATCCTTGCATGTCGCGACATTGCGATCAATTCATATTAAGATTTCGACCCCGGCCCTCGCGCTGGTTTTCGAGATAATCGCGAATAACCCCAATCGCTCCCAAAATTTTCAAAGTACCGCGAGTTTTCAGAGTGCTTCCGCACCATCTTCCGAACACAAAGTCGTCCGAACGTCGAAAACGACCACTGATTTTTGCGAGTCGCGACATTGCGATCAATTCATATTAAGGTTTCGACCCTGGCCCTCGCGCTGGTTTTCGAGATAATCGCGAAGAACCCCAATCGCTCCCAAAATTTTCAAAGTACCGCGAGTTTTCAGAGTGCTTCCGCACCATCTTCCGAACACAAAGTCGTCCGAACTTCGAAAACGACCACTGATCCTTGCATGTCGCGACATTGCGATCAATTCATATTAAGGTTTCGACCCCGGCCCTCGCGCTGGTTTTCGAGATAATCGCGAATAACCCCAATCGCTCCCAAAATTTTCAAAGTACCGCGAGTTGTCAGAGGGCTTCCGCTCCATCGTCCGACCACAAAGTCGTCCGATCGTCGAAAACGACCACTGATCCTTGCGAGTCGCGACATTGCGATCTATTCTAATTAAGGTGTCGACCACGGCCCTCGCGCTGGTTTTCGAGATAATCGCGAATAACCCCAACCGCTCCCAAAATTTTCAAAGTACCGCGAATTGTCAGCGTACATCCGCTCCATCGTCCGACCACAAAGTCCTCCGATCGTCGAAAACAACCACTGATCCTTCCGAGTCATGACATTGCGATCAATTCATATTAAGGGTTCGACGCCGGTCGTCGCGCTGGTTTTCGAGGTAATCGCGAATAACCCCAAACGCTCCCAAAATTTTCAAAGTACCGCGAGTTTTCAGAGTGCTTCTGCACCATCTTCCGAACACAAAGTCGTCCGAACGTCGAAAACGACCACTGATCCTTGCATGTCGCGACATTGCGATTAATTCATATTAAGGTTTCGACCCCGACCCTCGCGCTGGTTTTCGAGATAATCGCGAATAACCCCAATCGCTCCCAAACTTTTCAAAGTACCGCGAGTTTTCAGAATGCTTCCGCACCATCTTCCGAACACAAAGTCGTCCGAACGTCGAAAACGACCACTGATCCTTGCGAGTCGCGACATTGCGATCAATTCATATTAAGGTTTCGTCCCCGGTCGTCGGGCTGGTTTTCGAGGTAATCGCGAATAACCCCAAACGCTCCCAAAATTTTCAAAGTACCGCGAGTTGTCAGAGTCCATCCGCTCCATCGTCCGAACACAAAGTCGTCCGATCTTCGACAACAACCGCTGATCCTTGCGTGTCGCGACATTGCGATCAATTCATATTAAGGTTTCGACCCCGGCCCTCGCGCTAGTTTTCGAGATAATCGCCAATAACCCCAATCGCTCCCAAAATTTTCAAAGTGCCGCGAGTTTTCAGAGTGCTTCCGCACCATCTTCCGAACACAAAGTCGTCCGAACGTCGAAAACGACCACTGATCCTTGCATGTCGCGACATTGCGATCAATTCATATTAAGGTTTCGACCCCGGCCCTCGCGCTGGTTTTCGAGATAATCGCGAATAACCCCAATCGCTCCCAAAATTTTCAAAGTACCGCGAGTTTTCAGAGTGCTTCCGCACCATCTTCCGAACACAAAGTCGTCCGAACTGCGAAAACGACCACTGATCCTTGCATGTCGCGACATTGCGATCAATTCATATTAAGATTTCGACCCCGGCCCTCGCGCTGGTTTTCGAGATAATCGCGAATAACCCCAATCGCTCCCAAAATTTTCAAAGTACCGCGAGTTTTCAGAGTGCTTCCGCACCATCTTCCGAACACAAAGTCGTCCGAACGTCGAAAACGACCACTGATCCTTGCATGTCGCGACATTGCGATTAATTCATATTAAGGTTTCGACCCCGACCCTCGCGCTGGTTTTCGAGATAATCGCGAATAACCCCAATCGCTCCCAAACTTTTCAAAGTACCGCGAGTTTTCAGAGTGCTTCCGCACCATCTTCCGAACACAAAGTCGTCCGAACGTCGAAAACGACCACTGATCCTTGCGAGTCGCGACATTGCGATCTATTCTAATTAAGGTTTCGACCACGGCCCTCGCGCTGGTTTTCGAGATAATCGCGAATAACCCCAACCGCTCCCAAAATTTTCAAAGTACCGCGAGTTGTCAGAGTTCATCCGCTCCATCGTCCGATCACAAAGTCCTCCGATCGTCGAAAACGACCACTGATCCTTCCGAGTCATGACATTGCGATCAATTCATATTAAAGGTTCGACGCCGGTCGTCGTGCTGGTTTTCGAGGTAATCGCGAATAACCCCAAACGCTCCCAAAATTTTCAAAGTACCGCGAGTTTTCAGAGTCCTTCCGCACCATCGTCCGAACACAAAATCGTCCGATCGTCGAAAACGACCACTGATCCTTGCATGTCGCGACATTGCGAACAATTCATATTAAGATTTCGACCCCGGCCCTCGCGCTGGTTTTCGAGATAATCGCGAATAACCCCAATCGCTCCCAAAATTTTCAAAGTACCGCGAATTGTCAGAGTCCATCCGCTCCATCGTCCGACCACAAAGTCGTCCGATCGTCGAAAACGACCACTGAACCTTACGAGTCGCGACATTGCGATCTATTCTAATTAAGGTTTCGACCCCGGCCCTCGCGCTGGTTTTCGAGATAATCGCGAATAACCCCACTCGCTCCCAAAATTTTCCAAGTACCGCGAGTTGTCAGAGTACATCCGCTCCATCGTCCGACCACAAAGTCCTCCGATCGTCGAAAACGACCACTGATCCTTCCGAGTCATGACATTGCGATCAATTCATATTAAAGGTTCGACGCCGGTCGTCGCGCTGGTTTTCGAGGTAATCGCGAATAACCCCAAACGCTCCCAAAATTTTCAAAGTACCGCGAGTTTTCAGAGTCCTTCCGCACCATCGTCCGAACACAAAATCGTCCGAACTTCGAAAACGATCACTGATCCTTGCATGTCGCGACATTGCGAACAATTCATATTAAGATTTCGACCCCGGCCCTCGCGCTGGTTTTCGAGATAATCGCGAATAACCCCAATCGCTCCCAAAATTTTCAAAGTACCGCGAGTTTTCAGAGTGCTTCCGCACCATCTTCCGAACACAAAGTCGTCCGAACTTCGAAAACGACCACTGATCCTTGCATGTCGCGACATTGCGATCAATTCATATTAAGATTTCGACCCCGGCCCTCGCGCTGGTTTTCGAGATAATCGCGAATAACCCCAATCGCTCCCAAAATTTTCAAAGTACCGCGAGTTTTCAGAGTGCTTCCGCACCATCTTCCGAACACAAAGTCGTCCGAACGTCGAAAACGACCACTGATCCTTGCATGTCGCGACATTGCGATTAATTCATATTAAGGTTTCGACCCCGACCCTCGCGCTGGTTTTCGAGATAATCGCGAATAACCCCAATCGCTCCCAAACTTTTCAAAGTACCGCGAGTTTTCAGAGTGCTTCCGCACCATCTTCCGAACACAAAGTCGTCCGAACGTCGAAAACGACCACTGATCCTTGCATGTCGCGACATTGCGAACAATTCATATTAAGATTTCGACCCCGGCCCTCGCGCTGGTTTTCGAGATAATCGCGAATAACCCCAATCGCTCCCAAAATTTTCAAAGTACCGCGAGTTTTCAGAGTGCTTCCGCACCATCTTCCGAACACAAAGTCGTCCGAACGTCGAAAACGACCACTGATTTTTGCGAGTCGCGACATTGCGATCAATTCATATTAAGGTTTCGACCCCGGGCCTCGCGCTGGTTTTCGAGGTAATCGCGAATAACCCCAAACGCTCCCAAAATTTTCAAAGTACCGCGAGTTGTCAGAGTCCATCCGCTCCATCGTCCGAACACAAAGTCGTCCGATCTTCGACAACAACCGCTGATCCTTGCGTGTCGCGACATTGCGATCAATTCATATTAAGGTTTCGACCCCGGCCCTCGCGCTAGTTTTCGAGATAATCGCCAATAACCCCAATCGCTCCCAAAATTTTCAAAGGACCGCGAGTTTTCAGAGTGCTTCCGCACCATCTTCCGAACACAAAGTCGTCCGAACGTCGAAAACGACCACTGATCCTTGCATGTCGCGACATTGCGATTAATTCATATTAAGGTTTCGACCCCGACCCTCGCGCTGGTTTTCGAGATAATCGCGAATAACCCCAATCCCTCCCAAAATTTTCAAAGTACCGCGAGTTTTCAGAGTGCTTCCGCACCATCTTCCGAACACAAAGTCGTCCGAACTTCGAAAACGACCACTGATCCTTGCATGTCGCGACATTGCGATCAATTCATATTAATGTTTCGACCCCGGTCGTCGCGCTGGTTTTCGTGATAATCGCGAATAACCCCAATCGCTCCCAAAATTTTCAAAGTACCGCGAGTTTTCAGAGTGCTTCCGCACCATCTTCCGAACACAAAGTCGTCCGAACGTCGAAAACGACCACTGATCCTTGCATGTCGCGACATTGCGATTAATTCATATTAAGGTTTCGACCCCGACCCTCGCGCTGGTTTTCGAGATAATCGCGAATAACCCCAATCCCTCCCAAAATTTTCAAAGTACCGCGAGTTTTCAGAGTGGTTCCGCACCATCTTCCGAACACAAAGTCGTCCGAACTTCGAAAACGACCACTGATCCTTGCATGTCGCGACATTGCGATCAATTCATATTAAGATTTCGACCCCGGCCCTCGCGCTGGTTTTCGAGATAATCGCGAATAACCCCAATCGCTCCCAAAATTTTCAAAGTACCGCGAGTTTTCAGAGTGCTTCCGCACCATCTTCCGAACACAAAGTCGTCCGAACGTCGAAAACGACCACTGATTTTTGCGAGTCGCGACATTGCGATCAATTCATATTAAGGTTTCGACCCTGGCCCTCGCGCTGGTTTTCGAGATAATCGCGAAGAACCCCAATCGCTCCCAAAATTTTCAAAGTACCGCGAGTTTTCAGAGTGCTTCCGCACCATCTTCCGAACACAAAGTCGTCCGAACTTCGAAAACGACCACTGATCCTTGCATGTCGCGACATTGCGATCAATTCATATTAAGGTTTCGACCCCGGCCCTCGCGCTGGTTTTCGAGATAATCGCGAATAACCCCAATCGCTCCCAAAATTTTCAAAGTACCGCGAGTTGTCAGAGGGCTTCCGCTCCATCGTCCGACCACAAAGTCGTCCGATCGTCGAAAACGACCACTGATCCTTGCGAGTCGCGACATTGCGATCTATTCTAATTAAGGTGTCGACCACGGCCCTCGCGCTGGTTTTCGAGATAATCGCGAATAACCCCAACCGCTCCCAAAATTTTCAAAGTACCGCGAATTGTCAGCGTACATCCGCTCCATCGTCCGACCACAAAGTCCTCCGATCGTCGAAAACAACCACTGATCCTTCCGAGTCATGACATTGCGATCAATTCATATTAAGGGTTCGACGCCGGTCGTCGCGCTGGTTTTCGAGGTAATCGCGAATAACCCCAAACGCTCCCAAAATTTTCAAAGTACCGCGAGTTTTCAGAGTGCTTCTGCACCATCTTCCGAACACAAAGTCGTCCGAACGTCGAAAACGACCACTGATCCTTGCATGTCGCGACATTGCGATTAATTCATATTAAGGTTTCGACCCCGACCCTCGCGCTGGTTTTCGAGATAATCGCGAATAACCCCAATCGCTCCCAAACTTTTCAAAGTACCGCGAGTTTTCAGAATGCTTCCGCACCATCTTCCGAACACAAAGTCGTCCGAACGTCGAAAACGACCACTGATCCTTGCATGTCGCGACATTGCGAACAATTCATATTAAGATTTCGACCCCGGCCCTCGCGCTGGTTTTCGAGATAATCGCGAATAACCCCAATCGCTCCCAAAATTTTCAAAGTACCGCGAGTTTTCAGAGTGCTTCCGCACCATCTTCCGAACACAAAGTCGTCCGATCTTCGACAACAACCGCTGATCCTTGCGTGTCGCGACATTGCGATCAATTCATATTAAGGTTTCGACCCCGGCCCTCGCGCTAGTTTTCGAGATAATCGCCAATAACCCCAATCGCTCCCAAAATTTTCAAAGGACCGCGAGTTTTCAGAGTGCTTCCGCACCATCTTCCGAACACAAAGTCGTCCGAACGTCGAAAACGACCACTGATCCTTGCATGTCGCGACATTGCGATTAATTCATATTAAGGTTTCGACCCCGACCCTCGCGCTGGTTTTCGAGATAATCGCGAATAACCCCAATCCCTCCCAAAATTTTCAAAGTACCGCGAGTTTTCAGAGTGCTTCCGCACCATCTTCCGAACACAAAGTCGTCCGAACTTCGAAAACGACCACTGATCCTTGCATGTCGCGACATTGCGATCAATTCATATTAATGTTTCGACCCCGGTCGTCGCGCTGGTTTTCGTGATAATCGCGAATAACCCCAATCGCTCCCAAAATTTTCAAAGTACCGCGAGTTTTCAGAGTGCTTCCGCACCATCTTCCGAACACAAAGTCGTCCGAACGTCGAAAACGACCACTGATCCTTGCATGTCGCGACATTGCGATTAATTCATATTAAGGTTTCGACCCCGACCCTCGCGCTGGTTTTCGAGATAATCGCGAATAACCCCAATCCCTCCCAAAATTTTCAAAGTACCGCGAGTTTTCAGAGTGCTTCCGCACCATCTTCCGAACACAAAGTCGTCCGAACTTCGAAAACGACCACTGATCCTTGCATGTCGCGACATTGCGATCAATTCATATTAAGATTTCGACCCCGGCCCTCGCGCTGGTTTTCGAGATAATCGCGAATAACCCCAATCGCTCCCAAAATTTTCAAAGTACCGCGAGTTTTCAGAGTGCTTCCGCACCATCTTCCGAACACAAAGTCGTCCGAACGTCGAAAACGACCACTGATTTTTGCGAGTCGCGACATTGCGATCAATTCATATTAAGGTTTCGACCCTGGCCCTCGCGCTGGTTTTCGAGATAATCGCGAAGAACCCCAATCGCTCCCAAAATTTTCAAAGTACCGCGAGTTTTCAGAGTGCTTCCGCACCATCTTCCGAACACAAAGTCGTCCGAACTTCGAAAACGACCACTGATCCTTGCATGTCGCGACATTGCGATCAATTCATATTAAGGTTTCGACCCCGGCCCTCGCGCTGGTTTTCGAGATAATCGCGAATAACCCCAATCGCTCCCAAAATTTTCAAAGTACCGCGAGTTGTCAGAGGGCTTCCGCTCCATCGTCCGACCACAAAGTCGTCCGATCGTCGAAAACGACCACTGATCCTTGCGAGTCGCGACATTGCGATCTATTCTAATTAAGGTGTCGACCACGGCCCTCGCGCTGGTTTTCGAGATAATCGCGAATAACCCCAACCGCTCCCAAAATTTTCAAAGTACCGCGAATTGTCAGCGTACATCCGCTCCATCGTCCGACCACAAAGTCCTCCGATCGTCGAAAACAACCACTGATCCTTCCGAGTCATGACATTGCGATCAATTCATATTAAGGGTTCGACGCCGGTCGTCGCGCTGGTTTTCGAGGTAATCGCGAATAACCCCAAACGCTCCCAAAATTTTCAAAGTACCGCGAGTTTTCAGAGTGCTTCTGCACCATCTTCCGAACACAAAGTCGTCCGAACGTCGAAAACGACCACTGATCCTTGCATGTCGCGACATTGCGATTAATTCATATTAAGGTTTCGACCCCGACCCTCGCGCTGGTTTTCGAGATAATCGCGAATAACCCCAATCGCTCCCAAACTTTTCAAAGTACCGCGAGTTTTCAGAGTGCTTCCGCACCATCTTCCGAACACAAAGTCGTCCGAACGTCGAAAACGACCACTGATCCTTGCATGTCGCGACATTGCGAACAATTCATATTAAGATTTCGACCCCGGCCCTCGCGCTGGTTTTCGAGATAATCGCGAATAACCCCAATCGCTCCCAAAATTTTCAAAGTACCGCGAGTTTTCAGAGTGCTTCCGCACCATCTTCCGAACACAAAGTCGTCCGATCTTCGACAACAACCGCTGATCCTTGCGTGTCGCGACATTGCGATCAATTCATATTAAGGTTTCGACCCCGGCCCTCGCGCTAGTTTTCGAGATAATCGCCAATAACCCCAATCGCTCCCAAAATTTTCAAAGGACCGCGAGTTTTCAGAGTGCTTCCGCACCATCTTCCGAACACAAAGTCGTCCGAACGTCGAAAACGACCACTGATCCTTGCATGTCGCGACATTGCGATTAATTCATATTAAGGTTTCGACCCCGACCCTCGCGCTGGTTTTCGAGATAATCGCGAATAACCCCAATCCCTCCCAAAATTTTCAAAGTACCGCGAGTTTTCAGAGTGCTTCCGCACCATCTTCCGAACACAAAGTCGTCCGAACTTCGAAAACGACCACTGATCCTTGCATGTCGCGACATTGCGATCAATTCATATTAATGTTTCGACCCCGGTCGTCGCGCTGGTTTTCGTGATAATCGCGAATAACCCCAATCGCTCCCAAAATTTTCAAAGTACCGCGAGTTTTCAGAGTGCTTCCGCACCATCTTCCGAACACAAAGTCGTCCGAACGTCGAAAACGACCACTGATCCTTGCATGTCGCGACATTGCGATTAATTCATATTAAGGTTTCGACCCCGACCCTCGCGCTGGTTTTCGAGATAATCGCGAATAACCCCAATCCCTCCCAAAATTTTCAAAGTACCGCGAGTTTTCAGAGTGCTTCCGCACCATCTTCCGAACACAAAGTCGTCCGAACTTCGAAAACGACCACTGATCCTTGCATGTCGCGACATTGCGATCAATTCATATTAAGATTTCGACCCCGGCCCTCGCGCTGGTTTTCGAGATAATCGCGAATAACCCCAATCGCTCCCAAAATTTTCAAAGTACCGCGAGTTTTCAGAGTGCTTCCGCACCATCTTCCGAACACAAAGTCGTCCGAACGTCGAAAACGACCACTGATTTTTGCGAGTCGCGACATTGCGATCAATTCATATTAAGGTTTCGACCCTGGCCCTCGCGCTGGTTTTCGAGATAATCGCGAAGAACCCCAATCGCTCCCAAAATTTTCAAAGTACCGCGAGTTTTCAGAGTGCTTCCGCACCATCTTCCGAACACAAAGTCGTCCGAACTTCGAAAACGACCACTGATCCTTGCATGTCGCGACATTGCGATCAATTCATATTAAGGTTTCGACCCCGGCCCTCGCGCTGGTTTTCGAGATAATCGCGAATAACCCCAATCGCTCCCAAAATTTTCAAAGTACCGCGAGTTTTCAGAGGGCTTCCGCACCATCTTCCGAACACAAAGTCGTCCGATCGTCGAAAACGACCACTGATCCTTGCGTGTCGCGACATTGCGATAAATTCATATTAATGTTTCGACCCCGGTCGTCGCGCTGGTTTTCGAGATAATCGCGAATAACCCCAATCGCTCCCAAAATTTTCAAAGTACCGCGAGTTTTCAGAGGGCTTCCGCACCATCTTCCGAACACAAAGTCGTCCGATCGTCGAAAACGACCACTGATCCTTGCGTGTCGCGACATTGCGATAAATTCATATTAATGTTTCGACCCCGGTCGTCGCGCTGGTTTTCGTGATAATCGCGAATAACCCCAATCGCTCCCAAAATTTTCAAAGTACCGCGAGTTTTCAGAGGGCTTCCGCACCATCTTCCGAACACAAAGTCGTCCGATCGTCGAAAACGACCACTGATCCTTGCGTGTCGCGACATTGGGATAAATTCATATTAAGGTTTCGACCCCGGTCGTCGCGCTGGTTTTCGAGATAATCGCGAATAACCCCAATCGCTCCGAAAATTTTCAAAGTAATGCGAATTGTCAGAGTCCATTCGCTCCATCGTCCGACCACAAAGTCGTCCGATCGTCGAAAACGACCACTGATCCTTGCGAGTCGCGACATTGTGATCAATTCATATTAAGATTTCGACCCCGGCCCTCGCGCTGGTTTTCGAGATAATCGCGAATAACCCCAATCGCTCCCAAAATTTTCAAAGTACCGCGAGTTGTCAGAGGGCTTCCGCTCCATCGTCCGACCACAAAGTCGTCCGATCGTCGAAAACGACCACTGATCCTTGCGAGTCGCGACATTGTGATCAATTCATATTAAGGTTTCGACCCCGGCCCTCGCGCTGGTTTTCGAGATAATCGCGAATAACCCCAACCGCTCCCAAAATTTTCAAAGTACCGCGAATTGTCAGAGTACATCCGCTCCATCGTCCGACCACAAAGTCCTCCGATCGTCGAAAACGACCACTGATTTTTGCGAGTCGCGACATTGCGATCAATTCATATTAAGGTTTCGACCCCGGCCCTCGCGCTGGTTTTCGAGATAATCGCGAATAACCCCAATAGCTCCCAAAATTTTCAATGTACCGCGAGTTTTCAGAGTGCTTCCGCACCATCTTCCGAACACAAAGTCGTCCGATCGTCGAAAACGACCACTGATCCTTGCGAGTCGCGACATTGTGATCAATTCATATTAAGGTTTCGACCCCGGCCCTCGCGCTGGTTTTCGAGATAATCGCGAATAACCCCAACCGCTCCCAAAATTTTCAAAGTACCGCGAGTTTTCAGAGGGCTTCCGCACCATCTTCCGAACACAAAGTCGTCCGATCGTCGAAAACGACCACTGATCCTTGCGTGTCGCGACATTGGGATAAATTCATATTAATGTTTCGACCCCGGTCGTCGCGCTGGTTTTCGAGATAATCGCGAATAACCCCAATCGCTCCGAAAATTTTCAAAGTAATGCGAATTGTCAGAGTCCATTCGCTCCATCGTCCGACCACAAAGTCGTCCGATCGTCGAAAACGACCACTGATCCTTGCGAGTCGCGACATTGTGATCAATTCATATTAAGATTTCGACCCCGGCCCTCGCGCTGGTTTTCGAGATAATCGCGAATAACCCCAATCGCTCCCAAAATTTTCAAAGTACCGCGAGTTTTCAGAGTGCTTCCGCACCATCTTCCGAACACAAAGTCGTCCGAACGTCGAAAACGACCACTGATTTTTGCGAGTCGCGACATTGCGATCAATTCATATTAAGGTTTCGACCCCGGGCCTCGCGCTGGTTTTCGAGGTAATCGCGAATAACCCTAAACGCTCCCAAAATTTTCAAAGTACCGCGAGTTGTCAGAGTCCATCCGCTCCATCGTCCGAACACAAAGTCGTCCGATCTTCGACAACAACCGCTGATCCTTGCGTGTCGCGACATTGCGATCAATTCATATTAAGTTTTCGACCCCGGCCCTCGCGCAAGTTTTCGAGATAATCGCCAATAACCCCAATCGCTCCCAAAATTTTCAAAGGACCGCGAGTTTTCAGAGTGCTTCCGCACCATCTTCCGAACACAAAGTCGTCCGAACGTCGAAAACGACCACTGATCCTTGCATGTCGCGACATTGCGATTAATTCATATTAAGGTTTCGACCCCGACCCTCGCGCTGGTTTTCGAGATAATCGCGAATAACCCCAATCCCTCCCAAAATTTTCAAAGTACCGCGAGTTTTCAGAGTGCTTCCGCACCATCTTCCGAACACAAAGTCGTCCGAACTTCGAAAACGACCACTGATCCTTGCATGTCGCGACATTGCGATCAATTCATATTAAGATTTCGACCCCGGCCCTCGCGCTGGTTTTCGAGATAATCGCGAATAACCCCAATCGCTCCCAAAATTTTCAAAGTACCGCGAGTTTTCAGAGTGCTTCCGCACCATCTTCCGAACACAAAGTCGTCCGAACGTCGAAAACGACCACTGATTTTTGCGAGTCGCGACATTGCGATCAATTCATATTAAGGTTTCGACCCTGGCCCTCGCGCTGGTTTTCGAGATAATCGCGAAGAACCCCAATCGCTCCCAAAATTTTCAAAGTACCGCGAGTTTTCAGAGTGCTTCCGCACCATCTTCCGAACACAAAGTCGTCCGAACTTCGAAAACGACCACTGATCCTTGCATGTCGCGACATTGCGATCAATTCATATTAAGGTTTCGACCCCGGCCCTCGTGCTGGTTTTCGAGATAATCGCGAATAACCCCAATCGCTCCCAAAATTTTCAAAGTACCGCGAGTTGTCAGAGGGCTTCCGCTCCATCGTCCGACCACAAAGTCGTCCGATCGTCGAAAACGACCACTGATCCTTGCGAGTCGCGACATTGCGATCTATTCTAATTAAGGTGTCGACCACGGCCCTCGCGCTGGTTTTCGAGATAATCGCGAATAACCCCAACCGCTCCCAAAATTTTCAAAGTACCGCGAATTGTCAGCGTACATCCGCTCCATCGTCCGACCACAAAGTCCTCCGATCGTCGAAAACAACCACTGATCCTTCCGAGTCATGACATTGCGATCAATTCATATTAAGGGTTCGACGCCGGTCGTCGCGCTGGTTTTCGAGGTAATCGCGAATAACCCCAAACGCTCCCAAAATTTTCAAAGTACCGCGAGTTTTCAGAGTGCTTCTGCACCATCTTCCGAACACAAAGTCGTCCGAACGTCGAAAACGACCACTGATTTTTGCGAGTCGCGACATTGCGATCAATTCATATTAAGGTTTCGACCCCGGCCCTCGCGCTGGTTTTCGAGATAATCGCGAATAACCCCAATCGCTCCCAAAATTTTCAAAGTACCGCGAGTTTTCAGAGTGCTTCCGCACCATCTTCCGAACACAAAGTCGTCCGAACTTCGAAAACGACCACTGATCCTTGCATGTCGCGACATTGCGATCAATTCATATTAAGGTTTCGACCCCGGCCCTCGCGCTGGTTTTCGAGATAATCGCGAATAACCCCAATCGCTCCCAAAATTTTCAAAGTACCGCGAGTTTTCAGAGTGCTTCCGCACCATCTTCCGAACACAAAGTCGTCCGATCGTCGAAAACGACCACTGATCCTTGCGAGTCGCGACATTGCGATCAATTCATATTAAGGTTTCGTCCCCGGTCGTCGGGCTGGTTTTCGAGGTAATCGCGAATAACCCCAAACGCTCCCAAAATTTTCAAAGTACCGCGAGTTGTCAGAGTCCATCCGCTCCATCGACCGAACACAAAGTCGTCCGATCTTCGACAACAACCGCTGATCCTTGCGTGTCGCGACATTGCGATCAATTCATATTAAGGTTTCGACCCCGGCCCTCGCGTTAGTTTTCGAGATAATCGCCAATAACCCCAATCGCTCCCAAAATTTTCAAAGTACCGCGAGTTTTCAGAGTGCTTCCGCACCATCTTCCGAACACAAAGTCGTCCGAACGTCGAAAACGACCACTGATCCTTGCATGTCGCGACATTGCGATCAATTCATATTAAGATTTCGACCCCGGCCCTCGCGCTGGTTTTCGAGATAATCGCGAATAACCCCAATCGCTCCCAAAATTTTCAAAGTACCGCGAGTTTTCAGAGTGCTTCCGCACCATCTTCCGAACACAAAGTCGTCCGAACGTCGAAAACGACCACTGATTTTTGCGAGTCGCGACATTGCGATCAATTCATATTAAGGTTTCGACCCCGGCCCTCGCGCTGGTTTTCGAGATAATCGCGAATAACCTCAATCGCTCCCAAAATTTTCAAAGTACCGCGAGTTTTCAGAGGGCTTCCGCACCATCTTCCGAACACAAAGTCGTCCGATCGTCGAAAACGACCACTGATCCTTGCGTGTCGCGACATTGCGATAAATTCATATTAATGTTTCGACCCCGGTCGTCGCGCTGGTTTTCGTGATAATCGCGAATAACCCCAATCGCTCCCAAAATTTTCAAAGTACCGCGAGTTTTCAGAGTGCTTCCGCACCATCTTCCGAACACAAAGTCGTCCGAACTTCGAAAACGACCACTGATCCTTGCATGTCGCGACATTGCGATCAATTCATATTAAGGTTTCGACCCCGGCCCTCGCGCTTGTTTTCGAGATAATCGCGAATAACCCCAATCGCTCCCAAAATTTTCAAAGTACCGCGAGTTGTCAGAGGGCTTCCGCTCCATCGTCCGACCACAAAGTCGTCCGATCGTCGAAAACGACCACTGATCCTTGCGAGTCGCGACATTGTGATCAATTCATATTAAGGTTTCGACCCCGGCCCTCGCGCTGGTTTTCGAGATAATCGCGAATAACCCCAACCGCTCCCAAAATTTTCAAAGTACCGCGAGTTTTCAGAGGGCTTCCGCACCATCTTCCGAACACAAAGTCGTCCGATCGTCGAAAACGACCACTGATCCTTGCGTGTCGCGACATTGGGATAAATTCATATTAATGTTTCGACCCCGGTCGTCGCGCTGGTTTTCGAGATAATCGCGAATAACCCCAATCGCTCCGAAAATTTTCAAAGTAATGCGAATTGTCAGAGTCCATTCGCTCCATCGTCCGACCACAAAGTCGTCCGATCGTCGAAAACGACCACTGAACCTTACGAGTCGCGACATTGCGATCTATTCTAATTAAGGTTTCGACCCCGGCCCTCGCGCTGGTTTTCGAGATAATCGCGAATAACCCCAATCGCTCCCAAAATTTTCAAAGTACCGCGAGTTGTCAGAGTACATCCGCTCCATCGTCCGACCACAAAGTCGTCCGATCGTCGAAAACGACCACTGATCCTTGCGAGTCGCGACATTGCGATCTATTCTAATTAAGGTTTCGACACCGGCCCTCGCGCTGGTTTTCGAGATAATCGCGAATAACCCCAATCGCTCCCAAAATTTTCAAAGTACCGCGAGTTTTCAGAGTCCTTCCGCAACATCGTCCGAACACAAAGTCGTCCGATCGTCGAAAACGACCACTGATCCTTGCGAGTCGCGACATTGCGATCAATTCATAATAAGGTTTCGTCCCCGGTCGTCGGTCTGGTTTTCGAGGTAATCGCGAATAACCCCAAACGCTCCCAAAATTTTCAAAGTACCGCGAGTTGTCAGAGTCCATCCGCTCCATCGTCCGAACACAAAGTCGTCCGATCTTCGACAACAACCGCTGATCCTTGCGTGTCGCGACATTGCGATCAATTCATATTAAGGTTTCGACCCCGGCCCTCGCGCTAGTTTTCGAGATAATCGCCAATAACCCCAATCGCTCCCAAAATTTTCAAAGTGCCGCGAGTTTTCAGAGTGCTTCCGCACCATCTTCCGAACACAAAGTCGTCCGAACGTCGAAAACGACCACTGATCCTTGCATGTCGCGACATTGCGATCAATTCATATTAAGGTTTCGACCCCGGCCCTCGCGCTTGTTTTCGAGATAATCGCGAATAACCCCAATCGCTCCCAAAATTTTCAAAGTACCGCGAGTTGTCAGAGGGCTTCCGCTCCATCGTCCGACCACAAAGTCGTCCGATCGTCGAAAACGACCACTGATCCTTGCGAGTCGCGACATTGTGATCAATTCATATTAAGGTTTCGACCCCGGCCCTCGCGCTGGTTTTCGAGATAATCGCGAATAACCCCAACCGCTCCCAAAATTTTCAAAGTACCGCGAATTGTCAGAGTACATCCGCTCCATCGTCCGACCACAAAGTCCTCCGATCGTCGAAAACGACCACTGATCCTTCCGAGTCATGACATTGCGATCAATTCATATTAAGGGTTCGACGCCGGTCGTCGCGCTGGTTTTCGAGGTAATCGCGAATAACCCCAAACGCTCCCAAAATTTTCAAAGTACCGCGAGTTTTCAGAGTGCTTCCGCACCATCTTCCGAACACAATGTCGTCCGAACGTCGAAAACGACCACTGATTTTTGCGAGTCGCGACATTGCGATCAATTCATATTAAGGTTTCGACCCCGGCCCTCGCGCTGGTTTTCGAGATAATCGCGAATAACCCCAATCGCTCCCAAAATTTTCAAAGTACCGCGAGTTTTCAGAGAGCTTCCGCACCATCTTCCGAACACAAAGTCGTCCGAACTTCGAAAACGACCACTGATCCTTGCATGTCGCGACATTGCGATCAATTCATATTAAGATTTCGACCCGGCCCTCGCGCTGGTTTTCGAGATAATCGTGAATAACCCCAATCGCTCCCAAAATTTTCAAAGTACCACGAGTTTTCAGAGTGCTTCCGCACCATCTTGCGAACACAAAGTCGTCCGAACGTCGAAAACGACCACTGATTTTTGCGAGTCGCGACATTGCGATCAATTCATATTAAGGTTTCGACCCCGGCCCTCGCGCTGGTTTTCGAGATAATCGCGAATAACCCCAATCGCTCCCAAAATTTTCAAAGTACCGCGAGTTTTCAGAGGGCTTCCGCACCATCTTCCGAACACAAAGTCGTCCGATCGTCGAAAACGACCACTGATCCTTGCGTGTCGCGACATTGGGATAAATTCATATTAATGTTTCGACCCCGGTCGTCGCGCTGGTTTTCGAGATAATCGCGAATAACCCCAATCGCTCCGAAAATTTTCAAAGTAACGCGAATTGTCAGAGTCCATCCGCTCCATCGTCCGACCACAAAGTCGTCCGATCGTCGAAAACGACCACTGAACCTTACGAGTCGCGACATTGCGATCTATTCTAATTAAGGTTTCGACCCCGGCCCTCGCGCTGGTTTTCGAGATAATCGCGAATAACCCCAATCGCTCCCAAAATTTTCAAAGTACCGCGAGTTTTCAGAGTGCTTCCGCTCCATCGTCCGACCAAAAAGTCGTCCGATCGTCGAAAACGACCACTGATCCTTGCGAGTCGCGACATTGCGATCTATTCTAATTAAGGTTTCGACACCGGCCCTCGCGCTGGTTTTCGAGATAATCGCGAATAACCCCAATCGCTCCCAAAATTTTCAAAGTACCGCGAGTTTTCAGAGTCCTTCCGCAACATCGTCCGAACACAAAGTCGTCCGATCGTCGAAAACGACCACTGCTCCTTGCGAGTCGCGACATTGCGATCAATTCATATTAAGGTTTCGTCCCCGGTCGTCGGGCTGGTTTTCGAGGTAATCGCGAATAACCCCAAACGCTCCCAAAATTTTCAAAGTACCGCGAGTTGTCAGAGTCCATCCGCTCCATCGTCCGAACACAAAGTCGTCCGATCTTCGACAACAACCGCTGATCCTTGCGTGTCGCGACATTGCGATCAATTCATATTAAGGTTTCGACCCCGGCCCTCGCGCTAGTTTTCGAGATAATCGCCAATAACCCCAATCGCTCCCAAAATTTTCAAAGTGCCGCGAGTTTTCAGAGTGCTTCCGCACCATCTTCCGAACACAAAGTCGTCCGAACGTCGAAAACGACCACTGATCCTTGCATGTCGCGACATTGCGATCAATTCATATTAAGGTTTCGACCCCGGCCCTCGCGCTGGTTTTCGAGATAATCGCGAATAACCCCAATCGCTCCCAAAATTTTCAAAGTACCGCGAGTTTTCAGAGTGCTTCCGCACCATCTTCCGAACACAAAGTCGTCCGAACTTCGAAAACGACCACTGATCCTTGCATGTCGCGACATTGCGATCAATTCATATTAAGATTTCGACCCCGGCCCTCGCGCTGGTTTTCGAGATAATCGCGAATAACCCCAATCGCTCCCAAAATTTTCAAAGTACCGCGAGTTTTCAGAGTGCTTCCGCACCATCTTCCGAACACAAAGTCGTCCGAACTTCGAAAACGACCACTGATCCTTGCATGTCGCGACATTGCGATCAATTCATATTAAGATTTCGACCCCGGCCCTCGCGCTGGTTTTCGAGATAATCGCGAATAACCCCAATCGCTCCCAAAATTTTCAAAGTACCGCGAGTTTTCAGAGTGCTTCCGCACCATCTTCCGAACACAAAGTCGTCCGAACGTCGAAAACGACCACTGATCCTTGCATGTCGCGACATTGCGATTAATTCATATTAAGGTTTCGACCCCGACCCTCGCGCTGGTTTTCGAGATAATCGCGAATAACCCCAATCGCTCCCAAACTTTTCAAAGTACCGCGAGTTTTCAGAGTGCTTCCGCACCATCTTCCGAACACAAAGTCGTCCGAACGTCGAAAACGACCACTGATCCTTGCGAGTCGCGACATTGCGATCTATTCTAATTAAGGTTTCGACCACGGCCCTCGCGCTGGTTTTCGAGATAATCGCGAATAACCCCAACCGCTCCCAAAATTTTCAAAGTACCGCGAGTTGTCAGAGTTCATCCGCTCCATCGTCCGATCACAAAGTCCTCCGATCGTCGAAAACGACCACTGATCCTTCCGAGTCATGACATTGCGATCAATTCATATTAAAGGTTCGACGCCGGTCGTCGTGCTGGTTTTCGAGGTAATCGCGAATAACCCCAAACGCTCCCAAAATTTTCAAAGTACCGCGAGTTTTCAGAGTCCTTCCGCACCATCGTCCGAACACAAAATCGTCCGATCGTCGAAAACGACCACTGATCCTTGCATGTCGCGACATTGCGAACAATTCATATTAAGATTTCGACCCCGGCCCTCGCGCTGGTTTTCGAGATAATCGCGAATAACCCCAATCGCTCCCAAAATTTTCAAAGTACCGCGAATTGTCAGAGTCCATCCGCTCCATCGTCCGACCACAAAGTCGTCCGATCGTCGAAAACGGCCACTGAACCTTACGAGTCGCGACATTGCGATCTATTCTAATTAAGGTTTCGACCCCGGCCCTCGCGCTGGTTTTCGAGATAATCGCGAATAACCCCACTCGCTCCCAAAATTTTCCAAGTACCGCGAGTTGTCAGAGTACATCCGCTCCATCGTCCGACCACAAAGTCCTCCGATCGTCGAAAACGACCACTGATCCTTCCGAGTCATGACATTGCGATCAATTCATATTAAAGGTTCGACGCCGGTCGTCGCGCTGGTTTTCGAGGTAATCGCGAATAACCCCAAACGCTCCCAAAATTTTCAAAGTACCGCGAGTTTTCAGAGTGCTTCCGCACCATCTTCCGAACACAAAGTCGTCCGAACTTCGAAAACGACCACTGATCCTTGCATGTCGCGACATTGCGATCAATTCATATTAAGATTTCGACCCCGGCCCTCGCGCTGGTTTTCGAGATAATCGCGAATAACCCCAATCGCTCCCAAAATTTTCAAAGTACCGCGAGTTGTCAGAGTCCATCCGCTCCATCGTCCGAACACAAAGTCGTCCGATCTTCGACAACAACCGCTGATCCTTGCGTGTCGCGACATTGCGATCAATTCATATTAAGGTTTCGACCCCGGCCCTCGCGTTAGTTTTCGAGATAATCGCCAATAACCCCAATCGCTCCCAAAATTTTCAAAGTACCGCGAGTTTTCAGAGTGCTTCCGCACCATCTTCCGAACACAAAGTCGTCCGAACGTCGAAAACGACCACTGATTTTTGCGAGTCGCGACATTGCGATCAATTCATATTAAGGTTTCGACCCCGGCCCTCGCGCTGGTTTTCGAGATAATCGCGAATAACCTCAATCGCTCCCAAAATTTTCAAAGTACCGCGAGTTTTCAGAGGGCTTCCGCACCATCTTCCGAACACAAAGTCGTCCGATCGTCGAAAACGACCACTGATCCTTGCGTGTCGCGACATTGCGATAAATTCATATTAATGTTTCGACCCCGGTCGTCGCGCTGGTTTTCGAGATAATCGCGAATAACCCCAATCGCTCCCAAAATTTTCAAAGTACCGCGAGTTTTCAGAGGGCTTCCGCACCATCTTCCGAACACAAAGTCGTCCGATCGTCGAAAACGACCACTGATCCTTGCGTGTCGCGACATTGCGATAAATTCATATTAATGTTTCGACCCCGGTCGTCGCGCTGGTTTTCGTGATAATCGCGAATAACCCCAATCGCTCCCAAAATTTTCAAAGTACCGCGAGTTTTCAGAGTGCTTCCGCACCATCTTCCGAACACAAAGTCGTCCGAACTTCGAAAACGACCACTGATCCTTGCATGTCGCGACATTGCGATCAATTCATATTAAGGTTTCGACCCCGGCCCTCGCGCTTGTTTTCGAGATAATCGCGAATAACCCCAATCGCTCCCAAAATTTTCAAAGTACCGCGAGTTGTCAGAGGGCTTCCGCTCCATCGTCCGACCACAAAGTCGTCCGATCGTCGAAAACGACCACTGATCCTTGCGAGTCGCGACATTGTGATCAATTCATATTAAGGTTTCGACCCCGGCCCTCGCGCTGGTTTTCGAGATAATCGCGAATAACCCCAACCGCTCCCAAAATTTTCAAAGTACCGCGAGTTTTCAGAGGGCTTCCGCACCATCTTCCGAACACAAAGTCGTCCGATCGTCGAAAACGACCACTGATCCTTGCGTGTCGCGACATTGGGATAAATTCATATTAATGTTTCGACCCCGGTCGTCGCGCTGGTTTTCGAGATAATCGCGAATAACCCCAATCGCTCCGAAAATTTTCAAAGTAATGCGAATTGTCAGAGTCCATTCGCTCCATCGTCCGACCACAAAGTCGTCCGATCGTCGAAAACGACCACTGAACCTTACGAGTCGCGACATTGCGATCTATTCTAATTAAGGTTTCGACCCCGGCCCTCGCGCTGGTTTTCGAGATAATCGCGAATAACCCCAATCGCTCCCAAAATTTTCAAAGTACCGCGAGTTGTCAGAGTACATCCGCTCCATCGTCCGACCACAAAGTCGTCCGATCGTCGAAAACGACCACTGATCCTTGCGAGTCGCGACATTGCGATCTATTCTAATTAAGGTTTCGACACCGGCCCTCGCGCTGGTTTTCGAGATAATCGCGAATAACCCCAATCGCTCCCAAAATTTTCAAAGTACCGCGAGTTTTCAGAGTCCTTCCGCAACATCGTCCGAACACAAAGTCGTCCGATCGTCGAAAACGACCACTGATCCTTGCGAGTCGCGACATTGCGATCAATTCATAATAAGGTTTCGTCCCCGGTCGTCGGTCTGGTTTTCGAGGTAATCGCGAATAACCCCAAACGCTCCCAAAATTTTCAAAGTACCGCGAGTTGTCAGAGTCCATCCGCTCCATCGTCCGAACACAAAGTCGTCCGATCTTCGACAACAACCGCTGATCCTTGCGTGTCGCGACATTGCGATCAATTCATATTAAGGTTTCGACCCCGGCCCTCGCGCTAGTTTTCGAGATAATCGCCAATAACCCCAATCGCTCCCAAAATTTTCAAAGTGCCGCGAGTTTTCAGAGTGCTTCCGCACCATCTTCCGAACACAAAGTCGTCCGAACGTCGAAAACGACCACTGATCCTTGCATGTCGCGACATTGCGATCAATTCATATTAAGGTTTCGACCCCGGCCCTCGCGCTGGTTTTCGAGATAATCGCGAATAACCCCAATCGCTCCCAAAATTTTCAAAGTACCGCGAGTTTTCAGAGGGCTTCCGCTCCATCGTCCGACCACAAAGTCGTCCGATCGTCGAAAACGACCACTGATCCTTGCGAGTCGCGACATTGCGATCTATTCTAATTAAGATTTCGACCACGGCCCTCGCGCTAGTTTTCGAGATAATCGCCAATAACCCCAATCGCTCCCAAAATTTTCAAAGTACCGCGAGTTTTCAGAGTGCTTCCGCACCATCTTCCGAACACAAAGTCGTCCGAACTTCGAAAACGACCACTGATCCTTGCATGTCGCGACATTGCGATTAATTCATATTAAGGTTTCGAGCCCGGCCCTCGCGCTTGTTTTCGAGATAATCGCGAATAACCCCAATCGCTCCCAAAATTTTCAAAGTACCGCGAGTTGTCAGAGGGCTTCCGCTCCATCGTCCGACCACAAAGTCGTCCGATCGTCGAAAACGACCACTGATCCTTGCGAGTCGCGACATTGTGATCAATTCATATTAAGGTTTCGACCCCGGCCCTCGCGCTGGTTTTCGAGATAATCGCGAATAACCCCAACCGCTCCCAAAATTTTCAAAGTACCGCGAATTGTCAGAGTACATCCGCTCCATCGTCCGACCACAAAGTCCTCCGATCGTCGAAAACGACCACTGATCCTTCCGAGTCATGACATTGCGATCAATTCATATTAAGGGTTCGACGCCGGTCGTCGCGCTGGTTTTCGAGGTAATCGCGAATAACCCCAAACGCTCCCAAAATTTTCAAAGTACCGCGAGTTTTCAGAGTGCTTCCGCACCATCTTCCGAACACAATGTCGTCCGAACGTCGAAAACGACCACTGATTTTTGCGAGTCGCGACATTGCGATCAATTCATATTAAGGTTTCGACCCCGGCCCTCGCGCTGGTTTTCGAGATAATCGCGAATAACCCCAATCGCTCCCAAAATTTTCAAAGTACCGCGAGTTTTCAGAGTGCTTCCGCACCATCTTCCGAACACAAAGTCGTCCGAACTTCGAAAACGACCACTGATCCTTGCATGTCGCGACATTGCGATCAATTCATATTAAGATTTCGACCCGGCCCTCGCGCTGGTTTTCGAGATAATCGTGAATAACCCCAATCGCTCCCAAAATTTTCAAAGTACCACGAGTTTTCAGAGTGCTTCCGCACCATCTTGCGAACACAAAGTCGTCCGAACGTCGAAAACGACCACTGATTTTTGCGAGTCGCGACATTGCGATCAATTCATATTAAGGTTTCGACCCCGGCCCTCGCGCTGGTTTTCGAGATAATCGCGAATAACCCCAATCGCTCCCAAAATTTTCAAAGTACCGCGAGTTTTCAGAGGGCTTCCGCACCATCTTCCGAACACAAAGTCGTCCGATCGTCGAAAACGACCACTGATCCTTGCGTGTCGCGACATTGGGATAAATTCATATTAATGTTTCGACCCCGGTCGTCGCGCTGGTTTTCGAGATAATCGCGAATAACCCCAATCGCTCCGAAAATTTTCAAAGTAACGCGAATTGTCAGAGTCCATCCGCTCCATCGTCCGACCACAAAGTCGTCCGATCGTCGAAAACGACCACTGAACCTTACGAGTCGCGACATTGCGATCTATTCTAATTAAGGTTTCGACCCCGGCCCTCGCGCTGGTTTTCGAGATAATCGCGAATAACCCCAATCGCTCCCAAAATTTTCAAAGTACCGCGAGTTTTCAGAGTGCTTCCGCTCCATCGTCCGACCAAAAAGTCGTCCGATCGTCGAAAACGACCACTGATCCTTGCGAGTCGCGACATTGCGATCTATTCTAATTAAGGTTTCGACACCGGCCCTCGCGCTGGTTTTCGAGATAATCGCGAATAACCCCAATCGCTCCCAAAATTTTCAAAGTACCGCGAGTTTTCAGAGTCCTTCCGCAACATCGTCCGAACACAAAGTCGTCCGATCGTCGAAAACGACCACTGATCCTTGCGAGTCGCGACATTGCGATCTATTCTAATTAAGATTTCGACCACGGCCCTCGCGCTAGTTTTCGAGATAATCGCCAATAACCCCAATCGCTCCCAAAATTTTCAAAGTACCGCGAGTTTTCAGAGTGCTTCCGCACCATCTTCCGAACACAAAGTCGTCCGAACTTCGAAAACGACCACTGATCCTTGCATGTCGCGACATTGCGATTAATTCATATTAAGGTTTCGAGCCCGGCCCTCGCGCTTGTTTTCGAGATAATCGCGAATAACCCCAATCGCTCCCAAAATTTTCAAAGTACCGCGAGTTGTCAGAGGGCTTCCGCTCCATCGTCCGACCACAAAGTCGTCCGATCGTCGAAAACGACCACTGATCCTTGCGAGTCGCGACATTGTGATCAATTCATATTAAGGTTTCGACCCCGGCCCTCGCGCTGGTTTTCGAGATAATCGCGAATAACCCCAACCGCTCCCAAAATTTTCAAAGTACCGCGAATTGTCAGAGTACATCCGCTCCATCGTCCGACCACAAAGTCCTCCGATCGTCGAAAACGACCACTGATCCTTCCGAGTCATGACATTGCGATCAATTCATATTAAGGGTTCGACGCCGGTCGTCGCGCTGGTTTTCGAGGTAATCGCGAATAACCCCAAACGCTCCCAAAATTTTCAAAGTACCGCGAGTTTTCAGAGTGCTTCCGCACCATCTTCCGAACACAATGTCGTCCGAACGTCGAAAACGACCACTGATTTTTGCGAGTCGCGACATTGCGATCAATTCATATTAAGGTTTCGACCCCGGCCCTCGCGCTGGTTTTCGAGATAATCGCGAATAACCCCAATCGCTCCCAAAATTTTCAAAGTACCGCGAGTTTTCAGAGTGCTTCCGCACCATCTTCCGAACACAAAGTCGTCCGAACTTCGAAAACGACCACTGATCCTTGCATGTCGCGACATTGCGATCAATTCATATTAAGATTTCGACCCGGCCCTCGCGCTGGTTTTCGAGATAATCGTGAATAACCCCAATCGCTCCCAAAATTTTCAAAGTACCACGAGTTTTCAGAGTGCTTCCGCACCATCTTGCGAACACAAAGTCGTCCGAACGTCGAAAACGACCACTGATTTTTGCGAGTCGCGACATTGCGATCAATTCATATTAAGGTTTCGACCCCGGCCCTCGCGCTGGTTTTCGAGATAATCGCGAATAACCCCAATCGCTCCCAAAATTTTCAAAGTACCGCGAGTTTTCAGAGGGCTTCCGCACCATCTTCCGAACACAAAGTCGTCCGATCGTCGAAAACGACCACTGATCCTTGCGTGTCGCGACATTGGGATAAATTCATATTAATGTTTCGACCCCGGTCGTCGCGCTGGTTTTCGAGATAATCGCGAATAACCCCAATCGCTCCCAAAATTTTCAAAGTACCGCGAGTTTTCAGAGTGCTTCCGCTCCATCGTCCGACCAAAAAGTCGTCCGATCGTCGAAAACGACCACTGATCCTTGCGAGTCGCGACATTGCGATCTATTCTAATTAAGGTTTCGACACCGGCCCTCGCGCTGGTTTTCGAGATAATCGCGAATAACCCCAATCGCTCCCAAAATTTTCAAAGTACCGCGAGTTTTCAGAGTCCTTCCGCAACATCGTCCGAACACAAAGTCGTCCGATCGTCGAAAACGACCACTGATCCTTGCGAGTCGCGACATTGCGATCAATTCATATTAAGGTTTCGTCCCCGGTCGTCGGGCTGGTTTTCGAGGTAATCGCGAATAACCCCAAACGCTCCCAAAATTTTCAAAGTACCGCGAGTTGTCAGAGTCCATCCGCTCCATCGTCCGAACACAAAGTCGTCCGATCTTCGACAACAACCGCTGATCCTTGCGTGTCGCGACATTGCGATCAATTCATATTAAGGTTTCGACCCCGGCCCTCGCGCTAGTTTTCGAGATAATCGCCAATAACCCCAATCGCTCCCAAAATTTTCAAAGTGCCGCGAGTTTTCAGAGTGCTTCCGCACCATCTTCCGAACACAAAGTCGTCCGAACGTCGAAAACGACCACTGATCCTTGCATGTCGCGACATTGCGATCAATTCATATTAAGGTTTCGACCCCGGCCCTCGCGCTGGTTTTCGAGATAATCGCGAATAACCCCACGCGCTCCCAAAATATTCAAAGTACCGCGAGTTTTCAGAGTGCTTCCGCACCATCTTCCGAACACAAAGTCGTCCGAACTTCGAAAACGACCACTGATCCTTGCATGTCGCGACATTGCGATCAATTCATATTAAGATTTCGACCCCGGCCCTCGCGCTGGTTTTCGAGATAATCGCGAATAACCCCAATCGCTCCCAAAATTTTCAAAGTACCGCGAGTTTTCAGAGTGCTTCCGCACCATCTTCCGAACACAAAGTCGTCCGAACTTCGAAAACGACCACTGATCCTTGCATGTCGCGACATTGCGATCAATTCATATTAAGATTTCGACCCCGGCCCTCGCGCTGGTTTTCGAGATAATCGCGAATAACCCCAATCGCTCCCAAAATTTTCAAAGTACCGCGAGTTTTCAGAGTGCTTCCGCACCATCTTCCGAACACAAAGTCGTCCGAACGTCGAAAACGACCACTGATCCTTGCATGTCGCGACATTGCGATTAATTCATATTAAGGTTTCGACCCCGACCCTCGCGCTGGTTTTCGAGATAATCGCGAATAACCCCAATCGCTCCCAAACTTTTCAAAGTACCGCGAGTTTTCAGAGTGCTTCCGCACCATCTTCCGAACACAAAGTCGTCCGAACGTCGAAAACGACCACTGATCCTTGCGAGTCGCGACATTGCGATCTATTCTAATTAAGGTTTCGACCACGGCCCTCGAGCTGGTTTTCGAGATAATCGCGAATAACCCCAACCGCTCCCAAAATTTTCAAAGTACCGCGAGTTGTCAGAGTTCATCCGCTCCATCGTCCGATCACAAAGTCCTCCGATCGTCGAAAACGACCACTGATCCTTCCGAGTCATGACATTGCGATCAATTCATATTAAAGGTTCGACGCCGGTCGTCGTGCTGGTTTTCGAGGTAATCGCGAATAACCCCAAACGCTCCCAAAATTTTCAAAGTACCGCGAGTTTTCAGAGTCCTTCCGCACCATCGTCCGTACACAAAATCGTCCGATCGTCGAAAACGACCACTGATCCTTGCATGTCGCGACATTGCGAACAATTCATATTAAGATTTCGACCCCGGCCCTCGCGCTGGTTTTCGAGATAATCGCGAATAACCCCAATCGCTCCCAAAATTTTCAAAGTACCGCGAATTGTCAGAGTCCATCCGCTCCATCGTCCGACCACAAAGTCGTCCGATCGTCGAAAACGACCACTGAACCTTACGAGTCGCGACATTGCGATCTATTCTAATTAAGGTTTCGACCCCGGCCCTCGCGCTGGTTTTCGAGATAATCGCGAATAACCCCACTCGCTCCCAAAATTTTCCAAGTACCGCGAGTTGTCAGAGTACATCCGCTCCATCGTCCGACCACAAAGTCCTCCGATCGTCGAAAACGACCACTGATCCTTCCGAGTCATGACATTGCGATCAATTCATATTAAAGGTTCGACGCCGGTCGTCGCGCTGGTTTTCGAGGTAATCGCGAATAACCCCAAACGCTCCCAAAATTTTCAAAGTACCGCGAGTTTTCAGAGTCCTTCCGCACCATCGTCCGAACACAAAATCGTCCGAACTTCGAAAACGATCACTGATCCTTGCATGTCGCGACATTGCGAACAATTCATATTAAGATTTCGACCCCGGCCCTCGCGCTGGTTTTCGAGATAATCGCGAATAACCCCAATCGCTCCCAAAATTTTCAAAGTACCGCGAGTTTTCAGAGTGCTTCCGCACCATCTTCCGAACACAAAGTCGTCCGAACTTCGAAAACGACCACTGATCCTTGCATGTCGCGACATTGCGATCAATTCATATTAAGATTTCGACCCCGGCCCTCGCGCTGGTTTTCGAGATAATCGCGAATAACCCCAATCGCTCCCAAAATTTTCAAAGTACCGCGAGTTTTCAGAGTGCTTCCGCACCATCTTCCGAACACAAAGTCGTCCGAACGTCGAAAACGACCACTGATCCTTGCATGTCGCGACATTGCGATTAATTCATATTAAGGTTTCGACCCCGACCCTCGCGCTGGTTTTCGAGATAATCGCGAATAACCCCAATCGCTCCCAAACTTTTCAAAGTACCGCGAGTTTTCAGAGTGCTTCCGCACCATCTTCCGAACACAAAGTCGTCCGAACGTCGAAAACGACCACTGATCCTTGCATGTCGCGACATTGCGAACAATTCATATTAAGATTTCGACCCCGGCCCTCGCGCTGGTTTTCGAGATAATCGCGAATAACCCCAATCGCTCCCAAAATTTTCAAAGTACCGCGAGTTTTCAGAGTGCTTCCGCACCATCTTCCGAACACAAAGTCGTCCGAACGTCGAAAACGACCACTGATTTTTGCGAGTCGCGACATTGCGATCAATTCATATTAAGGTTTCGACCCCGGGCCTCGCGCTGGTTTTCGAGGTAATCGCGAATAACCCCAAACGCTCCCAAAATTTTCAAAGTACCGCGAGTTGTCAGAGTCCATCCGCTCCATCGTCCGAACACAAAGTCGTCCGATCTTCGACAACAACCGCTGATCCTTGCGTGTCGCGACATTGCGATCAATTCATATTAAGGTTTCGACCCCGGCCCTCGCGCTAGTTTTCGAGATAATCGCCAATAACCCCAATCGCTCCCAAAATTTTCAAAGGACCGCGAGTTTTCAGAGTGCTTCCGCACCATCTTCCGAACACAAAGTCGTCCGAACGTCGAAAACGACCACTGATCCTTGCATGTCGCGACATTGCGATTAATTCATATTAAGGTTTCGACCCCGACCCTCGCGCTGGTTTTCGAGATAATCGCGAATAACCCCAATCCCTCCCAAAATTTTCAAAGTACCGCGAGTTTTCAGAGTGCTTCCGCACCATCTTCCGAACACAAAGTCGTCCGAACTTCGAAAACGACCACTGATCCTTGCATGTCGCGACATTGCGATCAATTCATATTAAGATTTCGACCCCGGCCCTCGCGCTGGTTTTCGAGATAATCGCGAATAACCCCAATCGCTCCCAAAATTTTCAAAGTACCGCGAGTTTTCAGAGTGCTTCCGCACCATCTTCCGAACACAAAGTCGTCCGAACGTCGAAAACGACCACTGATTTTTGCGAGTCGCGACATTGCGATCAATTCATATTAAGGTTTCGACCCTGGCCCTCGCGCTGGTTTTCGAGATAATCGCGAAGAACCCCAATCGCTCCCAAAATTTTCAAAGTACCGCGAGTTTTCAGAGTGCTTCCGCACCATCTTCCGAACACAAAGTCGTCCGAACTTCGAAAACGACCACTGATCCTTGCATGTCGCGACATTGCGATCAATTCATATTAAGGTTTCGACCCCGGCCCTCGCGCTGGTTTTCGAGATAATCGCGAATAACCCCAATCGCTCCCAAAATTTTCAAAGTACCGCGAGTTGTCAGAGGGCTTCCGCTCCATCGTCCGACCACAAAGTCGTCCGATCGTCGAAAACGACCACTGATCCTTGCGAGTCGCGACATTGCGATCTATTCTAATTAAGGTGTCGACCACGGCCCTCGCGCTGGTTTTCGAGATAATCGCGAATAACCCCAACCGCTCCCAAAATTTTCAAAGTACCGCGAATTGTCAGCGTACATCCGCTCCATCGTCCGACCACAAAGTCCTCCGATCGTCGAAAACAACCACTGATCCTTCCGAGTCATGACATTGCGATCAATTCATATTAAGGGTTCGACGCCGGTCGTCGCGCTGGTTTTCGAGGTAATCGCGAATAACCCCAAACGCTCCCAAAATTTTCAAAGTACCGCGAGTTTTCAGAGTGCTTCTGCACCATCTTCCGAACACAAAGTCGTCCGAACGTCGAAAACGACCACTGATCCTTGCATGTCGCGACATTGCGATTAATTCATATTAAGGTTTCGACCCCGACCCTCGCGCTGGTTTTCGAGATAATCGCGAATAACCCCAATCGCTCCCAAACTTTTCAAAGTACCGCGAGTTTTCAGAGTGCTTCCGCACCATCTTCCGAACACAAAGTCGTCCGAACTTCGAAAACGACCACTGATCCTTGCATGTCGCGACATTGCGATCAATTCATATTAATGTTTCGACCCCGGCCCTCGCGCTGGTTTTCGAGATAATCGCGAATAACCCCAATCGCTCCCAAAATTTTCAAAGTACCGCGAGTTTTCAGAGTGCTTCCGCACCATCTTCCGAACACAAAGTCGTCCGAACGTCGAAAACGACCACTGATCCTTGCATGTCGCGACATTGCGATTAATTCATATTAAGGTTTCGACCCCGACCCTCGCGCTGGTTTTCGAGATAATCGCGAATAACCCCAATCCCTCCCAAAATTTTCAAAGTACCGCGAGTTTTCAGAGTGCTTCCGCACCATCTTCCGAACACAAAGTCGTCCGAACTTCGAAAACGACCACTGATCCTTGCATGTCGCGACATTGCGATCAATTCATATTAAGATTTCGACCCCGGCCCTCGCGCTGGTTTTCGAGATAATCGCGAATAACCCCAATCGCTCCCAAAATTTTCAAAGTACCGCGAGTTTTCAGAGTGCTTCCGCACCATCTTCCGAACACAAAGTCGTCCGAACGTCGAAAACGACCACTGATTTTTGCGAGTCGCGACATTGCGATCAATTCATATTAAGGTTTCGACCCTGGCCCTCGCGCTGGTTTTCGAGATAATCGCGAAGAACCCCAATCGCTCCCAAAATTTTCAAAGTACCGCGAGTTTTCAGAGTGCTTCCGCACCATCTTCCGAACACAAAGTCGTCCGAACTTCGAAAACGACCACTGATCCTTGCATGTCGCGACATTGCGATCAATTCATATTAAGGTTTCGACCCCGGCCCTCGCGCTGGTTTTCGAGATAATCGCGAATAACCCCAATCGCTCCCAAAATTTTCAAAGTACCGCGAGTTGTCAGAGGGCTTCCGCTCCATCGTCCGACCACAAAGTCGTCCGATCGTCGAAAACGACCACTGATCCTTGCGAGTCGCGACATTGCGATCTATTCTAATTAAGGTGTCGACCACGGCCCTCGCGCTGGTTTTCGAGATAATCGCGAATAACCCCAACCGCTCCCAAAATTTTCAAAGTACCGCGAATTGTCAGCGTACATCCGCTCCATCGTCCGACCACAAAGTCCTCCGATCGTCGAAAACAACCACTGATCCTTCCGAGTCATGACATTGCGATCAATTCATATTAAGGGTTCGACGCCGGTCGTCGCGCTGGTTTTCGAGGTAATCGCGAATAACCCCAAACGCTCCCAAAATTTTCAAAGTACCGCGAGTTTTCAGAGTGCTTCTGCACCATCTTCCGAACACAAAGTCGTCCGAACGTCGAAAACGACCACTGATCCTTGCATGTCGCGACATTGCGATTAATTCATATTAAGGTTTCGACCCCGACCCTCGCGCTGGTTTTCGAGATAATCGCGAATAACCCCAATCGCTCCCAAACTTTTCAAAGTACCGCGAGTTTTCAGAGTGCTTCCGCACCATCTTCCGAACACAAAGTCGTCCGAACGTCGAAAACGACCACTGATCCTTGCATGTCGCGACATTGCGATCAATTCATATTAAGGTTTCGACCCCGGCCCTCGCGCTGGTTTTCGAGATAATCGCGAATAACCCCAATCGCTCCCAAAATTTTCAAAGTACCGCGAGTTTTCAGAGTGCTTCCGCACCATCTTCCGAACACAAAGTCGTCCGATCGTCGAAAACGACCACTGATCCTTGCGAGTCGCGACATTGCGATCAATTCATATTAAGGTTTCGTCCCCGGTCGTCGGGCTGGTTTTCGAGGTAATCGCGAATAACCCCAAACGCTCCCAAAATTTTCAAAGTACCGCGAGTTGTCAGAGTCCATCCGCTCCATCGTCCGAACACAAAGTCGTCCGATCTTCGACAACAACCGCTGATCCTTGCGTGTCGCGACATTGCGATCAATTCATATTAAGGTTTCGACCCCGGCCCTCGCGTTAGTTTTCGAGATAATCGCCAATAACCCCAATCGCTCCCAAAATTTTCAAAGTACCGCGAGTTTTCAGAGTGCTTCCGCACCATCTTCCGAACACAAAGTCGTCCGAACGTCGAAAACGACCACTGATCCTTGCATGTCGCGACATTGCGATCAATTCATATTAAGGTTTCGACCCCGGCCCTCGCGCTGGTTTTCGAGATAATCGCGAATAACCCCAATCGCTCCCAAAATTTTCAAAGTACCGCGAGTTTTCAGAGTGCTTCCGCACCATCTTCCGAACACAAAGTCGTCCGATCGTCGAAAACGACCACTGATCCTTGCGAGTCGCGACATTGCGATCAATTCATATTAAGGTTTCGTCCCCGGTCGTCGGGCTGGTTTTCGAGGTAATCGCGAATAACCCCAAACGCTCCCAAAATTTTCAAAGTACCGCGAGTTGTCAGAGTCCATCCGCTCCATCGTCCGAACACAAAGTCGTCCGATCTTCGACAACAACCGCTGATCCTTGCGTGTCGCGACATTGCGATCAATTCATATTAAGGTTTCGACCCCGGCCCTCGCGCTGGTTTTCGAGATAATCGCGAATAACCCCAATCGCTCCCAAAATTTTCAAAGTACCGCGAGTTTTCAGAGGGCTTCCGCACCATCTTCCGAACACAAAGTCGTCCGATCGTCGAAAACGACCACTGATTTTTGCGAGTCGCGACATTGCGATCAATTCATATTAAGGTTTCGACCCCGGCCCTCGCGCTGGTTTTCGAGATAATCGCGAATAACCCCAATCGCTCCCAAAATTTTCAAAGTACCGCGAGTTTTCAGAGGGCTTCCGCACCATCTTCCGAACACAAAGTCGTCCGATCGTCGAAAACGACCACTGATCCTTGCGTGTCGCGACATTGCGATAAATTCATATTAATGTTTCGACCCCGGTCGTCGCGCTGGTTTTCGAGATAATCGCGAATAACCCCAATCGCTCCCAAAATTTTCAAAGTACCGCGAGTTTTCAGAGGGCTTCCGCACCATCTTCCGAACACAAAGTCGTCCGATCGTCGAAAACGACCACTGATCCTTGCGTGTCGCGACATTGCGATAAATTCATATTAATGTTTCGACCCCGGTCGTCGCGCTGGTTTTCGTGATAATCGCGAATAACCCCAATCGCTCCCAAAATTTTCAAAGTACCGCGAGTTTTCAGAGGGCTTCCGCACCATCTTCCGAACACAAAGTCGTCCGATCGTCGAAAACGACCACTGATCCTTGCGTGTCGCGACATTGGGATAAATTCATATTAAGGTTTCGACCCCGGTCGTCGCGCTGGTTTTCGAGATAATCGCGAATAACCCCAATCGCTCCGAAAATTTTCAAAGTAATGCGAATTGTCAGAGTCCATTCGCTCCATCGTCCGACCACAAAGTCGTCCGATCGTCGAAAACGACCACTGATCCTTGCGAGTCGCGACATTGTGATCAATTCATATTAAGATTTCGACCCCGGCCCTCGCGCTGGTTTTCGAGATAATCGCGAATAACCCCAATCGCTCCCAAAATTTTCAAAGTAATGCGAATTGTCAGAGTCCATTCGCTCCATCGTCCGACCACAAAGTCGTCCGATCGTCGAAAACGACCACTGATCCTTGCGAGTCGCGACATTGTGATCAATTCATATTAAGATTTCGACCCCGGCCCTCGCGCTGGTTTTCGAGATAATCGCGAATAACCCCAATCGCTCCCAAAATTTTCAAAGTACCGCGAGTTTTCAGAGTGCTTCCGCACCATCTTCCGAACACAAAGTCGTCCGAACGTCGAAAACGACCACTGATTTTTGCGAGTCGCGACATTGCGATCAATTCATATTAAGGTTTCGACCCCGGGCCTCGCGCTGGTTTTCGAGGTAATCGCGAATAACCCCAAACGCTCCCAAAATTTTCAAAGTACCGCGAGTTGTCAGAGTCCATCCGCTCCATCGTCCGAACACAAAGTCGTCCGATCTTCGACAACAACCGCTGATCCTTGCGTGTCGCGACATTGCGATCAATTCATATTAAGGTTTCGACCCCGGCCCTCGAGCTAGTTTTCGAGATAATCGCCAATAACCCCAATCGCTCCCAAAATTTTCAAAGGACCGCGAGTTTTCAGAGTGCTTCCGCACCATCTTCCGAACACAAAGTCGTCCGAACGTCGAAAACGACCACTGATCCTTGCATGTCGCGACATTGCGATTAATTCATATTAAGGTTTCGACCCCGACCCTCGCGCTGGTTTTCGAGATAATCGCGAATAACCCCAATCCCTCCCAAAATTTTCAAAGTACCGCGAGTTTTCAGAGTGCTTCCGCACCATCTTCCGAACACAAAGTCGTCCGAACTTCGAAAACGACCACTGATCCTTGCATGTCGCGGCATTGCGATCAATTCATATTAATGTTTCGACCCCGGTCGTCGCGCTGGTTTTCGTGATAATCGCGAATAACCCCAATCGCTCCCAAAATTTTCAAAGTACCGCGAGTTTTCAGAGTGCTTCCGCACCATCTTCCGAACACAAAGTCGTCCGAACGTCGAAAACGACCACTGATCCTTGCATGTCGCGACATTGCGATTAATTCATATTAAGGTTTCGACCCCGACCCTCGCGCTGGTTTTCGAGATAATCGCGAATAACCCCAATCCCTCCCAAAATTTTCAAAGTACCGCGAGTTTTCAGAGTGCTTCCGCACCATCTTCCGAACACAAAGTCGTCCGAACTTCGAAAACGACCACTGATCCTTGCATGTCGCGACATTGCGATCAATTCATATTAAGATTTCGACCCCGGCCCTCGCGCTGGTTTTCGAGATAATCGCGAATAACCCCAATCGCTCCCAAAATTTTCAAAGTACCGCGAGTTTTCAGAGTGCTTCCGCACCATCTTCCGAACACAAAGTCGTCCGAACGTCGAAAACGACCACTGATTTTTGCGAGTCGCGACATTGCGATCAATTCATATTAAGGTTTCGACCCTGGCCCTCGCGCTGGTTTTCGAGATAATCGCGAAGAACCCCAATCGCTCCCAAAATTTTCAAAGTACCGCGAGTTTTCAGAGTGCTTCCGCACCATCTTCCGAACACAAAGTCGTCCGAACTTCGAAAACGACCACTGATCCTTGCATGTCGCGACATTGCGATCAATTCATATTAAGGTTTCGACCCCGGCCCTCGCGCTGGTTTTCGAGATAATCGCGAATAACCCCAATCGCTCCCAAAATTTTCAAAGTACCGCGAGTTGTCAGAGGGCTTCCGCTCCATCGTCCGACCACAAAGTCGTCCGATCGTCGAAAACGACCACTGATCCTTGCGAGTCGCGACATTGCGATCTATTCTAATTAAGGTGTCGACCACGGCCCTCGCGCTGGTTTTCGAGATAATCGCGAATAACCCCAACCGCTCCCAAAATTTTCAAAGTACCGCGAATTGTCAGCGTACATCCGCTCCATCGTCCGACCACAAAGTCCTCCGATCGTCGAAAACAACCACTGATCCTTCCGAGTCATGACATTGCGATCAATTCATATTAAGGGTTCGACGCCGGTCGTCGCGCTGGTTTTCGAGGTAATCGCGAATAACCCCAAACGCTCCCAAAATTTTCAAAGTACCGCGAGTTTTCAGAGTGCTTCTGCACCATCTTCCGAACACAAAGTCGTCCGAACGTCGAAAACGACCACTGATTTTTGCGAGTCGCGACATTGCGATCAATTCATATTAAGGTTTCGACCCCGGCCCTCGCGCTGGTTTTCGAGATAATCGCGAATAACCCCAATCGCTCCCAAAATTTTCAAAGTACCGCGAGTTTTCAGAGTGCTTCCGCACCATCTTCCGAACACAAAGTCGTCCGAACTTCGAAAACGACCACTGATCCTTGCATGTCGCGACATTGCGATCAATTCATATTAAGGTTTCGACCCCGGCCCTCGCGCTGGTTTTCGAGATAATCGCGAATAACCCCAATCGCTCCCAAAATTTTCAAAGTACCGCGAGTTTTCAGAGTGCTTCCGCACCATCTTCCGAACACAAAGTCGTCCGATCGTCGAAAACGACCACTGATCCTTGCGAGTCGCGACATTGCGATCAATTCATATTAAGGTTTCGTCCCCGGTCGTCGGGCTGGTTTTCGAGGTAATCGCGAATAACCCCAAACGCTCCCAAAATTTTCAAAGTACCGCGAGTTGTCAGAGTCCATCCGCTCCATCGTCCGAACACAAAGTCGTCCGATCTTCGACAACAACCGCTGATCCTTGCGTGTCGCGACATTGCGATCAATTCATATTAAGGTTTCGACCCCGGCCCTCGCGTTAGTTTTCGAGATAATCGCCAATAACCCCAATCGCTCCCAAAATTTTCAAAGTACCGCGAGTTTTCAGAGTGCTTCCGCACCATCTTCCGAACACAAAGTCGTCCGAACGTCGAAAACGACCACTGATCCTTGCATGTCGCGACATTGCGATCAATTCATATTAAGATTTCGACCCCGGCCCTCGCGCTGGTTTTCGAGATAATCGCGAATAACCCCAATCGCTCCCAAAATTTTCAAAGTACCGCGAGTTTTCAGAGTGCTTCCGCACCATCTTCCGAACACAAAGTCGTCCGAACGTCGAAAACGACCACTGATTTTTGCGAGTCGCGACATTGCGATCAATTCATATTAAGGTTTCGACCCCGGCCCTCGCGCTGGTTTTCGAGATAATCGCGAATAACCTCAATCGCTCCCAAAATTTTCAAAGTACCGCGAGTTTTCAGAGGGCTTCCGCACCATCTTCCGAACACAAAGTCGTCCGATCGTCGAAAACGACCACTGATCCTTGCGTGTCGCGACATTGCGATAAATTCATATTAATGTTTCGACCCCGGTCGTCGCGCTGGTTTTCGAGATAATCGCGAATAACCCCAATCGCTCCCAAAATTTTCAAAGTACCGCGAGTTTTCAGAGGGCTTCCGCACCATCTTCCGAACACAAAGTCGTCCGATCGTCGAAAACGACCACTGATCCTTGCGTGTCGCGACATTGCGATAAATTCATATTAATGTTTCGACCCCGGTCGTCGCGCTGGTTTTCGTGATAATCGCGAATAACCCCAATCGCTCCTAAAATTTTCAAAGTACCGCGAGTTTTCAGAGTGCTTCCGCACCATCTTCCGAACACAAAGTCGTCCGAACTTCGAAAACGACCACTGATCCTTGCATGTCGCGACATTGCGATCAATTCATATTAAGGTTTCGACCCCGGCCCTCGCGCTTGTTTTCGAGATAATCGCGAATAACCCCAATCGCTCCCAAAATTTTCAAAGTACCGCGAGTTGTCAGAGGGCTTCCGCTCCATCGTCCGACCACAAAGTCGTCCGATCGTCGAAAACGACCACTGATCCTTGCGAGTCGCGACATTGTGATCAATTCATATTAAGGTTTCGACCCCGGCCCTCGCGCTGGTTTTCGAGATAATCGCGAATAACCCCAACCGCTCCCAAAATTTTCAAAGTACCGCGAGTTTTCAGAGGGCTTCCGCACCATCTTCCGAACACAAAGTCGTCCGATCGTCGAAAACGACCACTGATCCTTGCGTGTCGCGACATTGGGATAAATTCATATTAATGTTTCGACCCCGGTCGTCGCGCTGGTTTTCGAGATAATCGCGAATAACCCCAATCGCTCCGAAAATTTTCAAAGTAATGCGAATTGTCAGAGTCCATTCGCTCCATCGTCCGACCACAAAGTCGTCCGATCGTCGAAAACGACCACTGAACCTTACGAGTCGCGACATTGCGATCTATTCTAATTAAGGTTTCGACCCCGGCCCTCGCGCTGGTTTTCGAGATAATCGCGAATAACCCCAATCGCTCCCAAAATTTTCAAAGTACCGCGAGTTGTCAGAGTACATCCGCTCCATCGTCCGACCACAAAGTCGTCCGATCGTCGAAAACGACCACTGATCCTTGCGAGTCGCGACATTGCGATCTATTCTAATTAAGGTTTCGACACCGGCCCTCGCGCTGGTTTTCGAGATAATCGCGAATAACCCCAATCGCTCCCAAAATTTTCAAAGTACCGCGAGTTTTCAGAGTCCTTCCGCAACATCGTCCGAACACAAAGTCGTCCGATCGTCGAAAACGACCACTGATCCTTGCGAGTCGCGACATTGCGATCAATTCATAATAAGGTTTCGTCCCCGGTCGTCGGTCTGGTTTTCGAGGTAATCGCGAATAACCCCAAACGCTCCCAAAATTTTCAAAGTACCGCGAGTTGTCAGAGTCCATCCGCTCCATCGTCCGAACACAAAGTCGTCCGATCTTCGACAACAACCGCTGATCCTTGCGTGTCGCGACATTGCGATCAATTCATATTAAGGTTTCGACCCCGGCCCTCGCGCTAGTTTTCGAGATAATCGCCAATAACCCCAATCGCTCCCAAAATTTTCAAAGTGCCGCGAGTTTTCAGAGTGCTTCCGCACCATCTTCCGAACACAAAGTCGTCCGAACGTCGAAAACGACCACTGATCCTTGCATGTCGCGACATTGCGATCAATTCATATTAAGGTTTCGACCCCGGCCCTCGCGCTGGTTTTCGAGATAATCGCGAATAACCCCAATCGCTCCCAAAATTTTCAAAGTACCGCGAGTTTTCAGAGGGCTTCCGCACCATCTTCCGAACACAAAGTCGTCCGATCGTCGAAAACGACCACTGATCCTTGCGTGTCGCGACATTGGGATATATTCATATTAATGTTTCGACCCCGGTCGTCGCGCTGGTTTTCGAGATAATCGCGAATAACCCCAATCGCTCCGAAAATTTTCAAAGTAACGCGAATTGTCAGAGTCCATCCGCTCCATCGTCCGACCACAAAGTCGTCCGATCGTCGAAAACGACCACTGAACCTTACGAGTCGCGACATTGCGATCTATTCTAATTAAGGTTTCGACCCCGGCCCTCGCGCTGGTTTTCGAGATAATCGCGAATAACCCCAATCGCTCCCAAAATTTTCAAAGTACCGCGAGTTTTCAGAGTGCTTCCGCTCCATCGTCCGACCAAAAAGTCGTCCGATCGTCGAAAACGACCACTGATCCTTGCGAGTCGCGACATTGCGATCTATTCTAATTAAGGTTTCGACACCGGCCCTCGCGCTGGTTTTCGAGATAATCGCGAATAACCCCAATCGCTCCCAAAATTTTCAAAGTACCGCGAGTTTTCAGAGTCCTTCCGCAACATCGTCCGAACACAAAGTCGTCCGATCGTCGAAAACGACCACTGATCCTTGCGAGTCGCGACATTGCGATCAATTCATATTAAGGTTTCGTCCCCGGTCGTCGGGCTGGTTTTCGAGGTAATCGCGAATAACCCCAAACGCTCCCAAAATTTTCAAAGTACCGCGAGTTGTCAGAGTCCATCCGCTCCATCGTCCGAACACAAAGTCGTCCGATCTTCGACAACAACCGCTGATCCTTGCGTGTCGCGACATTGCGATCAATTCATATTAAGGTTTCGACCCCGGCCCTCGCGCTAGTTTTCGAGATAATCGCCAATAACCCCAATCGCTCCCAAAATTTTCAAAGTGCCGCGAGTTTTCAGAGTGCTTCCGCACCATCTTCCGAACACAAAGTCGTCCGATCTTCGACAACAACCGCTGATCCTTGCGTGTCGCGACATTGCGATCAATTCATATTAAGGTTTCGACCCCGGCCCTCGCGCTAGTTTTCGAGATAATCGCCAATAACCCCAATCGCTCCCAAAATTTTCAAATGACCGCGAGTTTTCAGAGTGCTTCCGCACCATCTTCCGAACACAAAGTCGTCCGAACGTCGAAAACGACCACTGATCCTTGCATGTCGCGACATTGCGATTAATTCATATTAAGGTTTCGACCCCGACCCTCGCGCTGGTTTTCGAGATAATCGCGAATAACCCCAATCCCTCCCAAAATTTTCAAAGTACCGCGAGTTTTCAGAGTGCTTCCGCACCATCTTCCGAACACAAAGTCGTCCGAACTTCGAAAACGACCACTGATCCTTGCATGTCGCGACATTGCGATCAATTCATATTAATGTTTCGACCCCGGTCGTCGCGCTGGTTTTCGTGATAATCGCGAATAACCCCAATCGCTCCCAAAATTTTCAAAGTACCGCGAGTTTTCAGAGTGCTTCCGCACCATCTTCCGAACACAAAGTCGTCCGAACGTCGAAAACGACCACTGATCCTTGCATGTCGCGACATTGCGATCAATTCATATTAAGGTTTCGTCCCCGGTCGTCGGGCTGGTTTTCGAGGTAATCGCGAATAACCCCAAACGCTCCCAAAATTTTCAAAGTACCGCGAGTTGTCAGAGTCCATCCGCTCCATCGTCCGAACACAAAGTCGTCCGATCTTCGACAACAACCGCTGATCCTTGCGTGTCGCGACATTGCGATCAATTCATATTAAGGTTTCGACCCCGGCCCTCGCGTTAGTTTTCGAGATAATCGCCAATAACCCCAATCGCTCCCAAAATTTTCAAAGTACCGCGAGTTTTCAGAGTGCTTCCGCGCCATCTTCCGAACACAAAGTCGTCCGAACGTCGAAAACGACCACTGATCCTTGCATGTCGCGACATTGCGATCAATTCATATTAAGATTTCGACCCCGGCCCTCGCGCTGGTTTTCGAGATAATCGCGAATAACCCCAATCGCTCCCAAAATTTTCAAAGTACCGCGAGTTTTCAGAGTGCTTCCGCACCATCTTCCGAACACAAAGTCGTCCGAACGTCGAAAACGACCACTGATTTTTGCGAGTCGCGACATTGCGATCAATTCATATTAAGGTTTCGACCCCGGCCCTCGCGCTGGTTTTCGAGATAATCGCGAATAACCCCAATCGCTCCCAAAATTTTCAAAGTACCGCGAGTTTTCAGAGGGCTTCCGCACCATCTTCCGAACACAAAGTCGTCCGATCGTCGAAAACGACCACTGATCCTTGCGTGTCGCGACATTGCGATAAATTCATATTAATGTTTCGACCCCGGTCGTCGCGCTGGTTTTCGAGATAATCGCGAATAACCCCAATCGCTCCCAAAATTTTCAAAGTACCGCGAGTTTTCAGAGGGCTTCCGCACCATCTTCCGAACACAAAGTCGTCCGATCGTCGAAAACGACCACTGATCCTTGCGTGTCGCGACATTGCGATAAATTCATATTAATGTTTCGACCCCGGTCGTCGCGCTGGTTTTCGTGATAATCGCGAATAACCCCAATCGCTCCCAAAATTTTCAAAGTACCGCGAGTTTTCAGAGTGCTTCCGCACCATCTTCCGAACACAAAGTCGTCCGAACTTCGAAAACGACCACTGATCCTTGCATGTCGCGACATTGCGATCAATTCATATTAAGGTTTCGACCCCGGCCCTCGCGCTTGTTTTCGAGATAATCGCGAATAACCCCAATCGCTCCCAAAATTTTCAAAGTACCGCGAGTTGTCAGAGGGCTTCCGCTCCATCGTCCGACCACAAAGTCGTCCGATCGTCGAAAACGACCACTGATCCTTGCGAGTCGCGACATTGTGATCAATTCATATTAAGGTTTCGACCCCGGCCCTCGCGCTGGTTTTCGAGATAATCGCGAATAACCCCAACCGCTCCCAAAATTTTCAAAGTACCGCGAATTGTCAGAGTACATCCGCTCCATCGTCCGACCACAAAGTCCTCCGATCGTCGAAAACGACCACTGATTTTTGCGAGTCGCGACATTGCGATCAATTCATATTAAGGTTTCGACCCCGGCCCTCGCGCTGGTTTTCGAGATAATCGCGAATAACCCCAATAGCTCCCAAAATTTTCAATGTACCGCGAGTTTTCAGAGTGCTTCCGCACCATCTTCCGAACACAAAGTCGTCCGATCGTCGAAAACGACCACTGATCCTTGCGAGTTGCGACATTGTGATCAATTCATATTAAGGTTTCGACCCCGGCCCTCGCGCTGGTTTTCGAGATAATCGCGAATAACCCCAACCGCTCCCAAAATTTTCAAAGTACCGCGAATTGTCAGAGTACATCCGCTCCATCGTCCGACCACAAAGTCGTCCGATCGTCGAAAACGACCACTGATCCTTGCGAGTCGCGACATTGCGATCAATTCATATTAAGGTTTCGTCCCCGGTCGTCGGGCTGGTTTTTGAGGTAATCGCGAATAACCCCAAACGCTCCCAAAATTTTCAAAGTACCGCGAGTTGTCAGAGTCCATCCGCTCCATCGTCCGAACACAAAGTCGTCCGATCTTCGACAACAACCGCTGATCCTTGCGTGTCGCGACATTGCGATCAATTCATATTAAGGTTTCGACCCCGGCCCTCGCGCTAGTTTTCGAGATAATCGCCAATAACCCCAATCGCTCCCAAAATTTTCAAAGTGCCGCGAGTTTTCAGAGTGCTTCCGCACCATCTTCCGAACACAAAGTCGTCCGAACGTCGAAAACGACCACTGATCCTTGCATGTCGCGACATTGCGATCAATTCATATTAAGGTTTCGACCCCGGCCCTCGCGCTGGTTTTCGAGATAATCGCGAATAACCCCAATCGCTCCCAAAATTTTCAAAGTACCGCGAGTTTTCAGAGGGCTTCCGCTCCATCGTCCGACCACAAAGTCGTCTGATCGTCGAAAACGACCACTGATCCTTGCGAGTCGCGACATTGCGATCTATTCTAATTAAGGTTTCGACCACGGCCCTCGCGCTGGTTTTCGAGATAATCGCGAATAACCCCAACCGCTCCCAAAATTTTCAAAGTACCGCGAGTTTTCAGAGTGCTTCCGCACCATCTTCCGAACACAAAGTCGTCCGAACTTCGAAAACGACCACTGATCCTTGCATGTCGCGACATTGCGATCAATTCATATTAAGATTTCGACCCGGCCCTCGCGCTGGTTTTCGAGATAATCGTGAATAACCCCAATCGCTCCCAAAATTTTCAAAGTACCGCGAGTTTTCAGAGTGCTTCCGCACCATCTTGCGAACGCAAAGTCGTCCGAACGTCGAAAACGACCACTGATTTTTGCGAGTCGCGACATTGCGATCAATTCATATTAAGGTTTCGACCCCGGCCCTCGCGCTGGTTTTCGAGATAATCGCGAATAACCCCAATCGCTCCCAAAATTTTCAAAGTACCGCGAGTTTTCAGAGGGCTTCCGCACCATCTTCCGAACACAAAGTCGTCCGATCGTCGAAAACGACCACTGATCCTTGCGTGTCGCGACATTGGGATAAATTCATATTAATGTTTCGACCCCGGTCGTCGCGCTGGTTTTCGAGATAATCGCGAATAACCCCAATCGCTCCGAAAATTTTCAAAGTAACGCGAATTGTCAGAGTCCATCCGCTCCATCGTCCGACCACAAAGTCGTCCGATCGTCGAAAACGACCACTGAACCTTACGAGTCGCGACATTGCGATCTATTCTAATTAAGGTTTCGACCCCGGCCCTCGCGCTGGTTTTCGAGATAATCGCGAATAACCCCAATCGCTACCAAAATTTTCAAAGTACCGCGAGTTGTCAGAGTACATCCGCTCCATCGTCCGACCACAAAGTCGTCCGATCGTCGAAAACGACCACTGATCCTTGCGAGTCGCGACATTGCGATCTATTCTAATTAAGGTTTCGACACCGGCCCTCGCGCTGGTTTTCGAGATAATCGCGAATAACCCCAATCGCTCCCAAAATTTTCAAAGTACCGCGAGTTTTCAGAGTCCTTCCGCAACATCGTCCGAACACAAAGTCGTCCGATCGTCGAAAACGACCACTGATCCTTGCGAGTCGCGACATTGCGATCAATTCATATTAAGGTTTCGTCCCCGGTCGTCGGGCTGGTTTTCGAGGTAATCGCGAATAACCCCAAACGCTCCCAAAATTTTCAAAGTACCGCGAGTTGTCAGAGTCCATCCGCTCCATCGTCCCAACACAAAGTCGTCCGATCTTCGACAACAACCGCTGATCCTTGCGTGTCGCGACATTGCGATCAATTCATATTAAGGTTTCGACCCCGGCCCTCGCGCTAGTTTTCGAGATAATCGCCAATAACCCCAATCGCTCCCAAAATTTTCAAAGTGCCGCGAGTTTTCAGAGTGCTTCCGCACCATCTTCCGAACACAAAGTCGTCCTAACGTCGAAAACGACCACTGATCCTTGCATGTCGCGACATTGCGATCAATTCATATTAATGTTTCGACCCCGGCCCTCGCGCTGGTTTTCGAGATAATCGTGAATAACCCCAATCGCTCCCAAAATTTTCAAAGTACCGCGAGTTTTCAGAGTGCTTCCGCACCATCTTGCGAACACAAAGTCGTCCGAACGTCGAAAACGACCACTGATTTTTGCGAGTCGCGACATTGCGATCAATTCATATTAAGGTTTCGACCCCGGCCCTCGCGCTGGTTTTCGAGATAATCGCGAATAACCCCAATCGCTCCCAAAATTTTCAAAGTACCGCGAGTTTTCAGAGGGCTTCCGCACCATCTTCCGAACACAAAGTCGTCCGATCGTCGAAAACGACCACTGATCCTTGCGTGTCGCGACATTGGGATAAATTCATATTAATGTTTCGACCCCGGTCGTCGCGCTGGTTTTCGAGATAATCGCGAATAACCCCAATCGCTCCGAAAATTTTCAAAGTAATGCGAATTGTCAGAGTCCATTCGCTCCATCGTCCGACCACAAAGTCGTCCGATCGTCGAAAACGACCACTGAACCTTACGAGTCGCGACATTGCGATCTATTCTAATTAAGGTTTCGACCCCGGCCCTCGCGCTGGTTTTCGAGATAATCGCGAATAACCCCAATCGCTCCCAAAATTTTCAAAGTACCGCGAGTTGTCAGAGTACATCCGCTCCATCGTCCGACCACAAAGTCGTCCGATCGTCGAAAACGACCACTGATCCTTGCGAGTCGCGACATTGCGATCTATTCTAATTAAGGTTTCGACACCGGCCCTCGCGCTGGTTTTCGAGATAATCGCGAATAACCCCAATCGCTCCCAAAATTTTCAAAGTACCGCGAGTTTTCAGAGTCCTTCCGCAACATCGTCCGAACACAAAGTCGTCCGATCGTCGAAAACGACCACTGATCCTTGCGAGTCGCGACATTGCGATCAATTCATAATAAGGTTTCGTCCCCGGTCGTCGGGCTGGTTTTCGAGGTAATCGCGAATAACCCCAAACGCTCCCAAAATTTTCAAAGTACCGCGAGTTGTCAGAGTCCATCCGCTCCATCGTCCGAACACAAAGTCGTCCGATCTTCGACAACAACCGCTGATCCTTGCGAGTCGCGACATTGCGATCTATTCTAATTAAGGTTTCGACCACGGCCCTCGCGCTGGTTTTCGAGATAATCGCGAATAACCCCAACCGCTCCCAAAATTTTCAAAGTACCGCGAGTTGTCAGAGTACATCCGCTCCATCGTCCGACCACAAAGTCCTCCGATCGTCAAAAACGACCACTGATCCTTCCGAGTCATGACATTGCGATCAATTCATATTAAAGGTTCGACGCCGGTCGTCGCGCTGGTTTTCGAGGTAATCGCGAATAACCCCAAACGCTCCCAAAATTTTCAAAGTACCGCGAGTTTTTAGAGTCCTTCCGCACCATCGTCCGAACACAAAATCGTCCGAACTTCGAAAACGACCACTGATCCTTGCATGTCGCGACATTGCGATCAATTCATATTAAGATTTCGACCCCGGCCCTCGCGCTGGTTTTCGAGATAATCGCGAATAACCCCAATCGCTCCCAAAATTTTCAAAGTACCGCGAGTTTTCAGAGTGCTTCCGCACCATCTTCCGAACACAAAGTCGTCCGAACGTCGAAAACGACCACTGATTTTTGCGAGTCGCGACATTGCGATCAATTCATATTAAGGTTTCGACCCTGGCCCTCGCGCTGGTTTTCGAGATAATCGCGAAGAACCCCAATCGCTCCCAAAATTTTCAAAGTACCGCGAGTTTTCAGAGTGCTTCCGCACCATCTTCCGAACACAAAGTCGTCCGAACGTCGAAAACGACCACTGATCCTTGCTTGTCGCGACATTGCGAACAATTCATATTAAGATTTCGACCCCGGCCCTCGCGCTGGTTTTCGAGATAATCGCGAATAACCCCAATCGCTCCCAAAATTTTCAAAGTACCGCGAGTTTTCAGAGTGATTCCGCACCATCTTCCGAACACAAAGTCGTCCGAACTTCGAAAACGACCACTGATCCTTGCATGTCGCGACATTGCGATCAATTCATATTAAGATTTCGACCCCGGCCCTCGCGCTGGTTTTCGAGATAATCGCGAATAACCCCAATCGCTCCCAAAATTTTCAAAGTACCGCGAGTTTTCAGAGTCCTTCCGCAACATCGTCCGAACACAAAGTCGTCCGATCGTCGAAAACGACCACTGATCCTTGCGAGTCGCGACATTGCGATCAATTCATATTAAGGTTTCGTCCCCGGTCGTCGGGCTGGTTTTCGAGGTAATCGCGAATAACCCCAAACGCTCCCAAAATTTTCAAAGTACCGCGAGTTGTCAGAGTCCATCCGCTCCATCGTCCGAAAACAAAGTCGTCCGATCTTCGACAACAACCGCTGATCCTTGCGTGTCGCGACATTGCGATCAATTCATATTAAGGTTTCGACCCCGGCCCTCGCGCTAGTTTTCGAGATAATCGCCAATAACCCCAATCGCTCCCAAAATTTTCAAAGTGCCGCGAGTTTTCAGAGTGCTTCCGCACCATCTTCCGAACACAAAGTCGTCCGAACGTCGAAAACGACCACTGATCCTTGCATGTCGCGACATTGCTATCAATTCATATTAAGATTTCGACCCGGCCCTCGCGCTGGTTTTCGAGATAATCGTGAATAACCCCAATCGCTCCCAAAATTTTCAAAGTACCGCGAGTTTTCAGAGTGTTTCCGCACCATCTTGCGAACACAAAGTCGTCCGAACGTCGAAAACGACCACTTATTTTTGCGAGTCGCGACATTGCGATCAATTCATATTAAGGTTTCGACCCCGGCCCTCGCGCTGGTTTTCGAGATAATCGCGAATAACCCCAATCGCTCCCAAAATTTTCAAAGTACCGCGAGTTTTCAGAGTCCTTCCGCAACATCGTCCGAACACAAAGTCGTCCGATTGTCGAAAACGACCACTGATCCTTGCGAGTCGCGACATTGCGATCTATTCTAATTAAGGTTTCGACCACGGCCCTCGCGCTGGTTTTCGAGATAATCGTGAATAACCCCAATCGCTCCCAAAATTTTCAAAGTACCGCGAGTTTTCAGAGTGCTTCCGCACCATCTTGCGAACACAAAGTCGTCCGAACGTCGAAAACGACCACTGATTTTTGCGAGTCGCGACATTGCGATCAATTCATATTAAGGTTTCCACCCCGGCCCTCGCGCTGGTTTTCGAGATAATCGCGAATAACCCCAATCGCTCCCAAAATTTTCAAAGTACCGCGAGTTTTCAGAGGGCTTCCGCACCATCTTCCGAACACAAAGTCGTCCGATCGTCGAAAACGACCACTGATCCTTGCGTGTCGCGACATTGGGATAAATTCATATTAATGTTTCGACCCCGGTCGTCGCGCTGGTTTTCGAGATAATCGCGAATAACCCCAATCGCTCCGAAAATTTTCAAAGTAATGCGAATTGTCAGAGTCCATTCGCTCCATCGTCCGACCACAAAGTCGTCCGATCGTCGAAAACGACCACTGAACCTTACGAGTCGCGACATTGCGATCTATTCTAATTAAGGTTTCGACCCCGGCCCTCGCGCTGGTTTTCGAGATAATCGCGAATAACGCCAATCGCTCCCAAAATTTTCAACGTACCGCGAGTTGTCAGAGTACATCCGCTCCATCGTCCGACCACAAAGTCGTCCGATCGTCGAAAACGACCACTGATCCTTGCGAGTCGCGACATTGCGATCTATTCTAATTAAGGTTTCGACACCGGCCCTCGCGCTGGTTTTCGAGATAATCGCGAATAACCCCAATCGCTCCCAAAATTTTCAAAGTACCGCGAGTTTTCAGAGTCCTTCCGCAACATCGTCCGAACACAAAGTCGTCCGATCGTCGAAAACGACCACTGATCCTTGCGAGTCGCGACATTGCGATCAATTCATATTAAGGTTTCGTCCCCGGTCGTCGGGCTGGTTTTCGAGGTAATCGCGAATAACCCCAAACGCTCCCAAAATTTTCAAAGTACCGCGAGTTGTCAGAGTCCATCCCCTCCATCGTCCGAACACAAAGTCGTCCGATCTTCGACAACAACCGCTGATCCTTGCGTGTCGCGACATTGCGATCAATTCATATTAAGGTTTCGACCCCGGCCCTCGCGCTAGTTTTCGAGATAATCGCCAATAACCCCAATCGCTCCCAAAATTTTCAAAGTGCCGCGAGTTTTCAGAGTGCTTCCGCACCATCTTCCGAACACAAAGTCGTCCGAACGTCGAAAACGACCACTGATCCTTGCATGTCGCGACATTGCGATCAATTCATATTAAGGTTTCGACCCCGGCCCTCGCGCTGGTTTTCGAGATAATCGCGAATAACCCCAATCGCTCCCAAAATTTTCAAAGTACCGCGAGTTTTCAGAGGGCTTCCGCTCCATCGTCCGACCACAAAGTCGTCCGATCGTCGAAAACGACCACTGATCCTTGCGAGTCGCGACATTGCGATCTATTCTAATTAAGGTTTCGACCACGGCCCTCGCGCTGGTTTTCGAGATAATCGCGAATAACCCCAACCGCTCCCAAAATTTTCAAAGTACCGCGAGTTGTCAGAGTACATCCGCTCCATCGTCCGACCACAAAGTCCTCCGATCGTCAAAAACGACCACTGATCCTTCCGAGTCATGACATTGCGATCAATTCATATTAAAGGTTCGACGCCGGTCGTCGCGCTGGTTTTCGAGGTAATCGCGAATAACCCCAAACGCTCCCAAAATTTTCAAAGTACCGCGAGTTTTCAGAGTCCTTCCGCACCATCGTCCGAACACAAAATCGTCCGAACTTCGAAAACGACCACTGATCCTTGCATGTCGCGACATTGCGATCAATTCATATTAAGATTTCGACCCCGGCCCTCGCGCTGGTTTTCGAGATAATCGCGAATAACCCCAATCGCTCCCAAAATTTTCAAAGTACCGCGAGTTTTCAGAGTGCTTCCGCACCATCTTCCGAACACAAAGTCGTCCGAACGTCGAAAACGACCACTGATTTTTGCGAGTCGCGACATTGCGATCAATTCATATTAAGGTTTCGACCCTGGCCCTCGCGCTGGTTTTCGAGATAATCGCGAATAACCCCAATCGCTCCCAAAATTTTCAAAGTACCGCGAGTTGTCAGAGGGCTTCCGCTCCATCGTCCGACCACAAAGTCGTCCGATCGTCGAAAACGACCACTGATTTTTGCGAGTCGCGACATTGCGATCAATTCATATTAAGGTTTCGACCCCGGCCCTCGCGCTGGTTTTCGAGATAATCGCGAATAACCCCAATCGCTCCCAAAATTTTCAAAGTACCGCGAGTTTTCAGAGGGCTTCCGCACCATCTTCCGAACACAAAGTCGTCCGATCGTCGAAAACGACCACTGATCCTTGCGTGTCGCGACATTGGGATAAATTCATATTAATGTTTCGACCCCGGTCGTCGCGCTGGTTTTCGAGATAATCGCGAATAACCCCAATCGCTCCGAAAATTTTCAAAGTAACGCGAATTGTCAGAGTCCATCCGCTCCATCGTCCGACCACAAAGTCGTCCGATCGTCGAAAACGACCACTGAACCTTACGAGTCGCGACATTGCGATCTATTCTAATTAAGGTTTCGACACCGGCCCTCGCGCTGGTTTTCGAGATAATCGCGAATAACCCCAATCGCTCCCAAAATTTTCAAAGTACCGCGAGTTTTCAGAGTCCTTCCACAACAGCGTCCGAACACAAAGTCGTCCGATCGTCGAAAACGACCACTGATCCTTGCGAGTCGCGACATTGCGATCAATTCATATTAAGGTTTCGTCCCCGGTCGTCGGGCTGGTTTTCGAGGTAATCGCGAATAACCCCAAACGCTCCCAAAATTTTCAAAGTACCGCGAGTTGTCAGAGTCCATCCGCTCCATCGTCCGAACACAAAGTCGTCCGATCTTCGACAACAACCGCTGATCCTTGCGTGTCGCGACATTGCGATCAATTCATATTAAGGTTTCGACCCCGGCCCTCGCGCTAGTTTTCGAGATAATCGCCAATAACCCCAATCGCTCCCAAAATTTTCAAAGTGCCGCGAGTTTTCAGAGTGTTTCCGCACCATCTTCCGAACACAAAGTCGTCCGAACGTCGAAAACGACCACTGATCCTTGCATGTCGCGACATTGCGATCAATTCATATTAAGGTTTCGACCCCGGCCCTCGCGCTGGTTTTCGAGATAATCGCGAATAACCCCAATCGCTCCCAAAATTTTCAAAGTACCGCGAGTTTTCAGAGGGCTTCCGCTCCATCGTCCGACCACAAAGTCGTCCGATCGTCGAAAACGACCACTGATCCTTGCGAGTCGCGACATTGCGATCTATTCTAATTAAGGTTTCGACCACGGCCCTCGCGCTGGTTTTCGAGATAATCGCGAATAACCCCAATCGCTCCCAAAATTTTCAAAGTACCGCGAGTTTTCAGAGGGCTTCCGCACCATCTTCCGAACACAAAGTCGTCCGATCGTCGAAAACGACCACTGATCCTTGCGTGTCGCGACATTGGGATAAATTCATATTAATGTTTCGACCCCGGTCGTCGCGCTGGTTTTCGAGATAATCGCGAATAACCCCAATCGCTCCGAAAATTTTCAAAGTAACGCGAATTGTCAGAGTCCATCCGCTCCATCGTCCGACCACAAAGTCGTCCGATCGTCGAAAACGACCACTGAACCTTACGAGTCGCGACATTGCGATCTATTCTAATTAAGGTTTCGACCCCGGCCCTCGCGCTGGTTTTCGAGATAATCGCGAATAACCCCAATCGCTCCCAAAATTTTCAAAGTACCGCGAGTTTTCAGAGTCCGTCCGCAACAGCGTCCGAACACAAAGTCGTCCGATCGTCGAAAACGACCACTGATCCTTGCGAGTCGCGACATTGCGATCAATTCATATTAAGGTTTCGTCCCCGGTCGTCGGGCTGGTTTTCGAGGTAATCGCGAATAACCCCAAACGCTCCCAAAATTTTCAAAGTACCGCGAGTTGTCAGAGTCCATCCGCTCCATCGTCCGAACACAAAGTCGTCCGATCTTCGACAACAACCGCTGATCCTTGCGTGTCGCGACATTGCGATCAATTCATATTAAGGTTTCGACCCCGGCACTCGCGCTAGTTTTCGAGATAATCGCCAATAACCCCAATCGCTCCCAAAATTTTCAAAGTGCCGCGAGTTTTCAGAGTGCTTCCGCACCATCTTCCGAACACAAAGTCGTCCGAACGTCGAAAACGACCACTGATTTTTGCGAGTCGCGACATTGCGATCAATTCATATTAAGGTTTCGACCCTGGCCCTCGCGCTGGTTTTCGAGATAATCGCGAATAACCCCAATCGCTCCCAAAATTTTCAAAGTACCGCGAGTTGTCAGAGGGCTTCCGCTCCATCGTCCGACCACAAAGTCGTCCGATCGTCGAAAACGACCACTGATTTTTGCGAGTCGCGACATTGCGATCAATTCATATTAAGGTTTCGACCCCGGCCCTCGCGCTGGTTTTCGAGATAATCGCGAATAACCCCAATCGCTCCCAAAATTTTCAAAGTACCGCGAGTTGTCAGAGTACATCCGCTCCATCGTCCGACCACAAAGTCGTCCGATCGTCGAAAACGACCACTGATCCTTGCGAGTCGCGACATTGCGATCTATTCTAATTAAGGTTTCGACACCGGCCCTCGCGCTGGTTTTCGAGATAATCGCGAATAACCCCAATCGCTCCCAAAATTTTCAAAGTACCGCGAGTTGTCAGAGTACATCCGCTCCATCGTCCGACCACAAAGTCGTCCGATCGTCGAAAACGACCACTGATCCTTGCGAGTCGCGACATTGCGATCTATTCTAATTAAGGTTTCGACACCGGCCCTCGCGCTGGTTTTCGAGATAATCGCGAATAACCCCAATCGCTCCCAAAATTTTCAAAGTACCGCGAGTTTTCAGAGTCCGTCCGCAACATCGTCCGAACACAAAGTCGTCCGATCGTCGAAAACGACCACTGATCCTTGCATGTCGCGACATTGCGATCTATTCTAATTAAGGTTTCGACCACGGCCCTCGCGCTGGTTTTCGAGATAATCGCGAATAACCCCAACCGCTCCCAAAATTTTCAAAGTACCGCGAGTTGTCAGAGTACATCCGCTCCATCGTCCGACCACAAAGTCCTCCGATCGTCGAAAACGACCACTGATCCTTCCGAGTCATGACATTGCGATCAATTCATATTAAAGGTTCGACGCCGGTCGTCGCGCTGGTTTTCGAGGTAATCGCGAATAACCCCAAACGCTCCCAAAATTTTCAAAGTACCGCAAGTTTTCAGAGTCCTTCCGCACCATCGTCCGAACACAAAATCGTCCGATCGTCGAAAACGACCACTGATCCTTGCATGTCGCGACATTGCGAACAATTCATATTAAGATTTCGACCCCGGCCCTCGCGCTGGTTTTCGAGATAATCGCGAATAACCCCAATCGCTCCCAAAATTTTCAAAGTACCGCGAGTTTTCAGAGTGCTTCCGCACCATCTTCCGAACACAAAGTCGTCCGATCTTCGACAACAACCACTGATCCTTGCATGTCGCGACATTGCGATCAATTCATATTAAGGTTTCGTCCCCGGTCGTCGGGCTGGTTTTCGAGGTAATCGCGAATAACCCCAAACGCTCCCAAAATTTTCAAAGTACCGTGAGTTTTCAGAGTCCTTCCGCACCAGCGTCCGAACACAAAATCGTCCGATCGTCGAAAACGACCACTGACCCTTGCGTGTCGCGACATTGCGATAAATTCATATTAATGTTTCGACCCCGGTCGTCGCGCTGGTTTTCGAGATAATCGCGAATAACCCCAATCGCTCCGAAAATTTTCAAAGTACCGCGAATTGTCAGAGTCCATCCGCTCCATCGTCCGACCACAAAGTCGTCCGATCGTCGAAAACGATCACTGATCCTTGCGAGTCGCGACATTGCGATCTATTCTAATTAAGGTTTCGACACCGGCCCTCGCGCTGGTTTTCGAGATAATCGCGAATAACCCCAATCGCTCCCAAAATTTTCAAAGTACCGCGAATTTTCAGAGTGCTTCCGCACCATCTTCCGAACACAAAGTCGTCCGAACGTCGAAAACGACCACTGATTTTTGCGAGTCGCGACATTGCGATCAATTCATATTAAGGTTTCGACCCCGGTCGTCGCGCTGGTTTTCGAGGTAATCGCGAATAACCCCAAACGCTCCCAAAATTTTAAAAGTACCGCGAGTTTTCAGAGTCCTTCCGCAACATCGTCCGAACACAAAGTCGTCCGATCGTCGAAAACGACCACTGATCCTTGCGAGTCGCGATATTGCGATCAATTCATATTAAGGTTTCGTCCCCGGTCGTCGGGCTGGTTTTCGAGGTAATCGCGAATAACCCCAAACGCTCCCAAAATTTTCAAAGTACCGCGAGTTGTCAGAGTCCATCCGCTCCATCGTCCGAACACAAAGTCGTCCGATCTTCGACAACAACCGCTGATCCTTGCGTGTCGCGACATTGCGATCAATTCATATTAAGGTTTCGACCCCGGCCCTCGCGCTAGTTTTCGAGATAATCGCCAATAACCCCAATCGCTCCCAAAATTTTCAAAGTACCGCGAGTTTTCAGAGTGCTTCCGCACCATCTTCCGAACACAAAGTCGTCCGAACGTCGAAAACGACCACCGATCCTTGCATGTCGCGACATTGCGATTAATTCATATTAAGGTTTCGACCCCGACCCTCGCGCTGGTTTTCGAGATAATCGCGAATAACCCCAATCGCTCCTAAACTTTTCAAAGTACCGCGAGTTTTCAGAGTGCTTCCGCACCATCTTCCGAACACAAAGTCGTCCGATCTTCGACAACAACCACTGATCCTTGCATGTCGCGACATTGCGATCAATTCATATTAAGGTTTCGACCCCGGCCCTCGCGCTGGTTTTCGAGATAATCGCGAATAACCCCAATCGCTCCCAAAATTTTCAAAGTACCGCGAGTTTTCAGAGGGCTTCCGCTCCATCGTCCGACCACAAAGTCGTCCGATCGTCGAAAACGACCACTGATCCTTGCGAGTCGCGACATTGCGATCTATTCTAATTAAGGTTTCGACCACGGCCCTCGCGCTGGTTTTCGAGATAATCGCGAATAACCCCAACCGCTCCCAAAATTTTCAAAGTACCGCGAGTTGTCAGAGTGCATCCGCTCCATCGTCCGACCACAAAGTCCTCCGATCGTCGAAAACGACCACTGATCCTTCCGAGTCATGACATTGCGATCAATTCATATTAAGGGTTCGACGCTGGTCGTCGCGCTGGTTTTCGAGGTAATCGCGAATAACCCCAAACGCTCCCAAAATTTTCAAAGTACCGCGAGTTTTCAGAGTCCTTCCGCACCATCGTCCGAACACAAAATCGTCCGATCGTCGAAAACGACCACTGATCCTTGCATGTCGCGACATTGCGAACAATTCATATTAAGATTTCGACCCCGGCCCTCGCGCTGGTTTTCGAGATAATCGCGAATAACCCCAATCGCTCCCAAAATTTTCAAAGTACCGCGAGTTTTCAGAGTACTTCCGCACCATCTTCCGAACACAAAGTCGTCCGAACTTCGAAAACGACCACTGATCCTTGCATGTCGCGACATTGCGATCAATTCATATTAAGATTTCGACCCCGGCCCTCGCGCTGGTTTTCGAGATAATCGCGAATAACCCCAATCGCTCCCAAAATTTTCAAAGTACCGCGAGTTTTCAGAGTGCTTCCGCACCATCTTCCGAACACAAAGTCGTCCGAACGTCGAAAACGACCACTGATTTTTGCGAGTCGCGACATTGCGATCAATTCATATTAAGGTTTCGACCCCGGCCCTCGCGCTGGTTTTCGAGATAATCGCGAATAACCCCAATCGCTCCCAAAATTTTCAAAGTACCGCGAGTTGTCAGAGGGCTTCCGCTCCATCGTCCGACCAAAAAGTCGTCCGATCGTCGAAAACGACCACTGATCCTTGCGAGTCGCGACATTGTGATCAATTCATATTAAGGTTTCGACCCCGGCCCTCGCGCTGGTTTTCGAGATAATCGCGAATAACCCCAACCGCTCCCAAAATTATCAAAGTACCGCGAATTGTCAGAGTACATCCGCTCCATCGTCCGACCACAAAGTCCTCCGATCGTCGAAAACGACCACTGATCCTTCCGAGTCATGACATTGCGATCAATTCATATTAAGGGTTCGACGCCGGTCGTCGCGCTGGTTTTCGAGGTAATCGCGAATAACCCCAAACGCTCCCAAAATTTTCAAAGTACCGCGAGTTTTCAGAGTCCTTCCGCACCATCGTCCGAACACAAAATCGTCCGATCGTCGAAAACGACCACTGATCCTTGCATGTCGCGACATTGCGAACAATTCATATTAAGATTTCGACCCCGGCCCTCGCGCTGGTTTTCGAGATAATCGCGAATAACCCCAATCGCTCCCAAAATTTTCAAAGTACCGCGAGTTTTCAGAGTGCTTCCGCACCATCTTCCGAACACAAAGTCGTCCGATCTTCGACAACAACCACTGATCCTTGCATGTCGCGACATTGCGATCAATTCATATTAAGGTTTCGTCCCCGGTCGTCGGGCTGGTTTTCGAGGTAATCGCGAATAACCCCAAACGCTCCCAAAATTTTCAAAGTACCGTGAGTTTTCAGAGTCCTTCCGCACCATCGTCCGAACACAAAATCGTCCGATCGTCGAAAACGACCACTGACCCTTGCGTGTCGCGACATTGCGATAAATTCATATTAATGTTTCGACCCCGGTCCTCGCGCTGGTTTTCGAGATAATCGCGAATAACCCCAATCGCTCCGAAAATTTTCAAAGTACCGCGAATTGTCAGAGTCCATCCGCTCCATCGTCCGACCACAAAGTCGTCCGATCGTCGAAAACGATCACTGATCCTTGCGAGTCGCGACATTGCGATCTATTCTAATTAAGGTTTCGACACCGGCCCTCGCGCTGGTTTTCGAGATAATCGCGAATAACCCCAATCGCTCCCAAAATTTTCAAAGTACCGCGAATTTTCAGAGTGCTTCCGCACCATCTTCCGAACACAAAGTCGCCCGAACGTCGAAAACGACCACTGATTTTTGCGAGTCGCGACATTGCGATCAATTCATATTAAGGTTTCGACCCCGGTCGTCGCGCTGGTTTTCGAGGTAATCGCGAATAACCCCAAACGCTCCCAAAATTTTCAAAGTACCGCGAGTTTTCAGAGTCCTTCCGCACCATCGTCCGAACACAAAATCGTCCGATCGTCGAAAACGACCACTGATCCTTGCATGTCGCGACATTGCGAACAATTCATATTAAGATTTCGACCCCGGCCCTCGCGCTGGTTTTCGAGATAATCGCGAATAACCCCAATCGCTCCCAAAATTTTCAAAGTACCGCGAGTTTTCAGAGTGCTTCCGCACCATCTTCCGAACACAAAGTCGTCCGAACTTCGAAAACGACCACTGATCCTTGCATATCGCGACATTGCGATCAATTCATATTAAGATTTCGACCCCGGCCCTCGCGCTGGTTTTCGAGATAATCGCGAATAACCCCAATCGCTCCCAAAATTTTCAAAGTACCGCGAGTTTTCAGAGTGCTTCCGCACCATCTTCCGAACACAAAGTCGTCCGAACGTCGAAAACGACCACTGATCCTTGCATGTCGCGACATTGCGATTAATTCATATTAAGGTTTCGACCCCGACCCTCGCGCTGGTTTTCGAGATAATCGCGAATAACCCCAATCGCTCCCAAACTTTTCAAAGTACCGCGAGTTTTCAGAGTGCTTCCGCACCATCTTCCGAACACAAAGTCGTCCGAACGTCGAAAACGACCACTGATCCTTGCATGTCGCGACATTGCGATTAATTCATATTAAGGTTTCGACCCCGACCCTCGCGCTGGTTTTCGAGATAATCGCGAATAACCCCAATCCCTCCCAAAATTTTCAAAGCTCCGCGAGTTTTCAGAGTGCTTCCGCACCATCTTCCGAACACAAAGTCGTCCGAACTTCGAAAACGACCACTGATTCTTGCATGTCGCGACATTGCGATCAATTCATATTAAGATTTCGACCCCGGCCCTCGCGCTGGTTTTCGAGATAATCGCGAATAACCCCAATCGCTCCCAAAATTTTCAAAGTACCGCGAGTTTTCAGAGTGCTTCCGCACCATCTTCCGAACACAAAGTCGTCCGAACGTCGAAAACGACCACTGATTTTTGCGAGTCGCGACATTGCGATCAATTCATATTAAGGTTTCGACCCCGGCCCTCGCGCTGGTTTTCGAGATAATCGCGAATAACCCCAATCGCTCCCAAAATTTTCAAAGTACCGCGAGTTGTCAGAGTCCATCCGCTCCATCGTCCGAACACAAAGTCGTCCGATCTTCGACAACAACCGCTGATCCTTGCGTGTCGCGACATTGCGATCAATTCATATTAAGGTTTCGACCCCGGCCCTCGCGTTAGTTTTCGAGATAATCGCCAATAACCCCAATCGCTCCCAAAATTTTCAAAGTACCGCGTGTTTTCAGAGTGCTTCCGCACCATCTTCCGAACACAAAGTCGTCCGAACGTCGAAAACGACCACTGATCCTTGCATGTCGCGACATTGCGATCAATTCATATTAAGATTTCGACCCCGGCCCTCGCGCTGGTTTTCGAGATAATCGCGAATAACCCCAATCGCTCCCAAAATTTTCAAAGTACCGCGAGTTTTCAGAGTGCTTCCGCACCATCTTCCGAACACAAAGTCGTCCGAACGTCGAAAACGACCACTGATTTTTGCGAGTCGCGACATTGCGATCAATTCATATTAAGGTTTCGACCCCGGCCCTCGCGCTGGTTTTCGAGATAATCGCGAATAACCCCAATCGCTCCCAAAATTTTCAAAGTACCGCGAGTTTTCAGAGGGCTTCCGCACCATCTTCCGAACACAAAGTCGTCCGATCGTCGAAAACGACCACTGATCCTTGCGTGTCGCGACATTGCGATAAATTCATATTAATGTTTCGACCCCGGTCGTCGCGCTGGTTTTCGAGATAATCGCGAATAACCCCAATCGCTCCCAAAATTTTCAAAGTACCGCGAGTTTTCAGAGGGCTTCCGCACCATCTTCCGAACACAAAGTCGTCCGATCGTCGAAAACGACCACTGATCCTTGCGTGTCGCGACATTGCGATAAATTCATATTAATGTTTCGACCCCGGTCGTCGCGCTGGTTTTCGAGATAATCGCGAATAACCCCAATCGCTCCCAAAATTTTCAAAGTACCGCGAGTTTTCAGAGTGCTTCCGCACCATCTTCCGAACACAAAGTCGTCCGATCTGCGACAACAACCACTGATCCTTGCATGTCGCGACATTGCGATCAATTCATATTAAGGTTTCGTCCCCGGTCGTCGGGCTGGTTTTCGAGGTAATCGCGAATAACCCCAAACGCTCCCAAAATTTTCAAAGTACCGCGAGTTGTCAGAGTCCATCCGCTCCATCGTCCGAACACAAAGTCGTCCGATCTTCGACAACAACCGCTGATCCTTGCGTGTCGCGACATTGCGATCAATTCATATTAAGGTTTCGACCCCGGCCCTCGCGCTAGTTTTCGAGATAATCGCCAATAACCCCAATCGCTCCCAAAATTTTCAAAGTACCGCGAGTTTTCAGAGTGCTTCCGCACCATCTTCCGAACACAAAGTCGTCCGAACGTCGAAAACGACCACTGATCCTTGCATGTCGCAGACATTACGATCAATTCATATTAAGGTTTCGACCCCGGCCCTCGCGCTGGTTTTCGAGATAATCGCGAATAACCCCAATCGCTCCCAAAATTTTCAAAGTACCGCGAGTTTTCAGAGTGCTTCCGCACCATCTTCCGAACACAAAGTCGTCCGAACGTCGAAAACGACCACTGATTTTTGCGAGTCGCGACATTGCGATCAATTCATATTAAGGTTTCGACCCCGGCCCTCGCGCTGGTTTTCGAGATAATCGCGAATAACCCCAATCGCTCCCAAAATTTTCAAAGTACCGCGAGTTGTCAGAGGGCTTCCGCTCCATCGTCCGACCACAAAGTCGTCCGATCGTCGAAAACGACCACTGATCCTTGCATGTCGCGACATTGCGATCAATTAATAAGTTCTTGAGGTCAGCTGCCTGGGTATTGGGGAATCCGATGGCATTCTCTGACCACGACTATGGTCCGATTCTACGTGACTTCAATCTGATGCTGCTCTCTCAGAGAAGGCTTATATCTGATATGCTGTTTTTGTACAAGGTATTCCATAACCGAATAGATTGTGCTGACTTGTTAAGTAGATTAAATTTTTATGCCCCGTGCAGATATCTCCGCTCTAGACCTGTGTTTGATTTCAGATTGCCGTCATATGCTCATCATACGGCTGATCCCATTAATCGGGCCATGTGTGAATTTAATGATCACTTTCTGAACATTGATTTGTTCTCGTGTTCATTTAGCAATTTTCATGTGTTACTGCAAAGGGCTTTGTTGGATGTATGTGCGAGTGTGACTGTGTGATAGACTGACTTTGTTTTTTTTTCTCCTTTTATGTTTACTGTTGTAATTGAAAAGGGTTTGTCCCGTTTACTATATTAATAATAATAATAATAATAATAATTCATATTAAGGTTTCGACCCCGGCCCTCGCGCTGGTTTTCGAGATAATCGCGAATAACCCCAATCGCTCCCAAAATTTTCAAAGTACCGCGAGTTTTCAGAGTGCTTCCGCACCATCTTCCGAACACAAAGTCGTCCGATCGTCGAAAACGACCACTGATCCTTGCGAGTCGCGACATTGCGATCAATTCATATTAAGGTTTCGTCCCCGGTCGTCGGGCTGGTTTTCGAGGTAATCGCGAATAACCCCAAACGCTCCCAAAATTTTCAAAGTACCGCGAGTTGTCAGAGTCCATCCGCTCCATCGTCCGAACACAAAGTCGTCCGATCTTCGACAACAACCGCTGATCCTTGCGTGTCGCGACATTGCGATCAATTCATATTAAGGTTTCGACCCCGGCCCTCGCGTTAGTTTTCGAGATAATCGCCAATAACCCCAATCGCTCCCAAAATTTTCAAAGTACCGCGAGTTTTCAGAGTGCTTCCGCACCATCTTCCGAACACAAAGTCGTCCGAACGTCGAAAACGACCACTGATCCTTGCATGTCGCGACATTGCGATCAATTCATATTAAGGTTTCGACCCCGACCCTCGCGCTGGTTTTCGAGATAATCGCGAATAACCCCAATCGCTCCCAAAATTTTCAAAGTACCGCGAGTTTTCAGAGTGCTTCCGCACCATCTTCCGAACACAAAGTCGTCCGAACGTCGAAAACGACCACTGATCCTTGCATGTCGCGACATTGCGATCAATTCATATTAAGGTTTCGACCCCGACCCTCGCGCTGGTTTTCGAGATAATCGCGAATAACCCCAATCGCTCCCAAAATTTTCAAAGTACCGCGAGTTTTCAGAGTGCTTCCGCACCATCTTCCGAACACAAAGTCGTCCGAACTTCGAAAACGACCACTGATCCTTGCATGTCGCGACATTGCGATCAATTCATATTAAGATTTCGACCCCGGCCCTCGCGCTGGTTTTCGAGATAATCGCGAATAACCCCAATCGCTCCCAAAATTTTCAAAGTACCGCGAGTTTTCATAGTGCTTCCGCACCATCTTCCGAACACAAAGTCGTCCGAACGTCGAAAACGACCACTGATTTTTGCGAGTCGCGACATTGCGATCAATTCATATTAAGGTTTCGACCCCGGCCCTCGCGCTGGTTTTCGAGATAATCGCGAATAACCCCAATCGCTCCCAAAATTTTCAAAGTACCGCGAGTTTTCAGAGTGCTTCCGCACCATCTTCCGAACACAAAGTCGTCCGATCTTCGACAACAACCACTGATCCTTGCATGTCGCGACATTGCGATCAATTCATATTAAGGTTTCGTCCCCGGTCGTCGGGCTGGTTTTCGAGGTAATCGCGAATAACCCCAAACGCTCCCAAAATTTTCAAAGTACCGCGAGTTTTCAGAGTGCTTCCGCACCATCTTCCGAACACAAAGTCGTCCGAACGTCGAAAACGACCACTGATCCTTGCATGTCGCGACATTGCGATCAATTCATATTAAGGTTTCGACCCCGACCCTCGCGCTGGTTTTCGAGATAATCGCGAATAACCCCAATCGCTCCCAAAATTTTCAAAGTACCGCGAGTTTTCAGAGTGCTTCCGCACCATCTTCCGAACACAAAGTCGTCCGATCTTCGACAACAACCACTGATCCTTGCATGTCGCGACATTGCGATCAATTCATATTAAGATTTCGACCCCGACCCTCGCGCTGGTTTTCGAGATATTCGCGAATAACCCCAATCGCTCCCAAAATTTTCAAAGTACCGCGAGTTTTCAGAGGGCTTCCGCACCATCTTCCGAACACAAAGTCGTCCGATCGTCGAAAACGACCACTGATCCTTGCGTGTCGCGACATTGCGATAAATTCATATTAATGTTTCGACCCCGGTCGTCGCGCTGGTTTTCGAGATAATCGCGAATAACCCCAATCGCTCCCAAAATTTTCAAAGTACCGCGAGTTTTCAGAGGGCTTCCGCACCATCTTCCGAACACAAAGTCGTCCGATCGTCGAAAACGACCACTGATCCTTGCGTGTCGCGACATTGCGATAAATTCATATTAATGTTTCGACCACGGTCGTCGCGCTGGTTTTCGAAATAATCGCGAATAACCCCAATCGCTCCGAAAATTTTCAAAGTACCGCGAATTGTCAGAGTCCATCCGCTCCATCGTCCGACCACAAAGTCGTCCGATCGTCGAAAATGACCACTGAACCTTACGAGTCGCGACATTGCGATCTATTCTAATTAAGGTTTCGACCCCGGCCCTCGCGCTGGTTTTCGAGATAATCGCGAAGAACCCCAATCGCTCCCAAAATTTTCAAAGTACCGCGAGTTTTCAGAGTGCTTCCGCACCATCTTCCGAACACAAAGTCGTCCGAACTTCGAAAACGACCACTGATCCTTGCATGTCGCGACATTGCGATCAATTCATATTAAGGTTTCGACCACGGCCCTCGCGCTGGTTTTCGAGATAATCGCGAATAACCCCAATCGCTCCCAAAATTTTCAAAGTACCGCGAGTTGTCAGAGGGCTTCCGCTCCATCGTCCGACCACAAAGTCGTCCGATCGTCGAAAACGACCACTGATCCTTGCGAGTCGCGACATTGCGATCTATTCTAATTAAGGTGTCGACCACGGCCCTCGCGCTGGTTTTCGAGATAATCGCGAATAACCCCAACCGCTCCCAAAATTTTCAAAGTACCGCGAAGTGTCAGAGTACATCCGCTCCATCGTCCGACCACAAAGTCCTCCGATCGTCGAAAACGACCACTGATCCTTCCGAGTCATGACATTGCGATCAATTCATATTAAGGGTTCGACGCCGGTCGTCGCGCTGGTTTTCGAGGTAATCGCGAATAACCCCAAACGCTCCCAAAATTTTCAAAGTACCGCGAGTTTTCAGAGTGCTTCCGCACCATCTTCCGAACACAAAGTCGTCCGAACGTCGAAAACGACCACTGATTTTTGCGAGTCGCGACATTGCGATCAATTCATATTAAGGTTTCGACCCCGGCCCTCGCGCTGGTTTTCGAGATAATCGCGAATAACCCCAATCGCTCCCAAAATTTTCAAAGTACCGCGAGTTTTCAGAGTGCTTCCGCACCATCTTCCGATCACAAAGTCGTCCGAACTTCGAAAACGACCACTGATCCTTGCATGTCGCGACATTGCGATCAATTCATATTAAGGTTTCGACCCCGGCCCTCGCGCTGGTTTTCGAGATAATCGCGAATAACCCCAATCGCTCCCAAAATTTTCAAAGTACCGCGAGTTTTCAGAGTGCTTCCGCACCATCTTCCGAACACAAAGTCGTCCGATCGTCGAAAACGACCACTGATCCTTGCGAGTCGCGACATTGCGATCAATTCATATTAAGGTTTCGTCCCCGGTCGTCGGGCTGGTTTTCGAGGTAATCGCGAATAACCCCAAACGCTCCCAAAATTTTCAAAGTACCGCGAGTTGTCAGAGTCCATCCGCTCCATCGTCCGAACACAAAGTCGTCCGATCTTCGACAACAACCGCTGATCCATGCGTGTCGCGACATTGCGATCAATTCATATTAAGGTTTCGACCCCGGCCCTCGCGTTAGTTTTCGAGATAATCGCCAATAACCCCAATCGCTCCCAAAATTTTCAAAGTACCGCGAGTTTTCAGAGTGCTTCCGCACCATCTTCCGAACACAAAGTCGTCCGAACGTCGAAAACGACCACTGATTCTTGCATGTCGCGACATTGCGATCAATTCATATTAAGGTTTCGACCCCGACCCTCGCTCTGGTTTTCGAGATAATCGCGAATAACCCCAATCGCTCCCAAAATTTTCAAAGTACCGCGAGTTTTCAGAGTGCTTCCGCACCATCTTCCGAACACAAAGTCGTCCGATCTTCGACAACAACCACTGATCCTTGCATGTCGCGACATTGCGATCAATTCATATTAAGGTTTCGTCCCCGGTCGTCGGGCTGGTTTTCGAGGTAATCGCGAATAACCCCAAACGCTCCCAAAATTTTCAAAGTACCGCGAATTGTCAGAGTCCATCCGCTCCATCGTCCGACCACAAAGTCGTCCAAACGTCGAAAACGACCACTGATCCTTGCATGTCGCGACATTGCGATCAATTCATAGTAGTATAGCTAGGAGAGTTCTAACGCAGGTCCTCTGAGGGGAGCGCGGGGGCGGGGGGAAGTGAGGGCGCGCGGGGGAGTGCGGCGGAGGGAAACATGGGCGCGGGGCCTGCGGGGAGTGGAAGACCGGTTGCGCGCGCACGAGCCGCGGAGTGGGGGAAGCCGCGATGATGGAGGGGATCACTCCGGGCCGAGCCGCCGCGGAGACCGGGCCCGCCGTCGAAAACTTTTCAGGGGGTAATGACCCCCGAAAAATCTCTTTCAGCCCACCCCAAACATTTTTTCAAACCCCCCACCCACCCCGAATTTTTTTTCCGACACAGAGAAATAATAATTTTTGATTGGAAATTGTTTCGAACAATGTCGGGCAATGTCGGCTTTTTACGAACCGCGTCTTCGGAGGAGGGAAAGAGACAGAGCATCATTTTAAAGCTAAATTCGGAGGAGAGAGAGACAGCAATACTTGGTGGCAGAATCGCATGCATTCTAAAAATTTTCAAAATGATTTTCAATCGCAGCGTCTCGCGCGATTGTATGTAATATGAGTCCTCCTCTGGAGTGGCCGTGCAAGGTGACGTCATTTGGCAGCGCGAAGAACGAAATAGAATTATGCAGCGTCAGCAGAATGTTTTGTCCCCAACGCAGAGAAATAATAATTTTTTGAAATGTTGAATCTTAAAATTAGGTGGTGAGGAGAGAAGGGGGAGAAGGAACACGGGTGAATGAAATTGACAAATAATATGTGTTTACGAAATTTATTTAAAATTAAAAAAATATAATTTAACATTTTTTCTTCCTGCGAGCATGAGCTAGAATAACATTGATGGCGCATGCTACCAGTTCGCAATCTACATGATAATCCTCACAGTAATGTTCGCTATCGCGTATGATTTTAGCAGCACGACGCGCATCTAATGTTTCGCAGGCAACATCGCTCTGCTGTAGCATGTTAACAAAAGTTTTAAATTTTACTCTCGCATCTTCCGCAGTTTGATACATCCGCGGATACATATATTCTATACATGGCTGAAGATTAAATAAAAACGATACTGTGTCCAGTGTGTAATATAGTGTATCATCACATTGTGTAATCTTTATAATTGGTGAATCAAAGATCCGAAAAAAATCCACCGTTAAATCATCAATTCGCATCGAAGGTGATCCAGGTAATCGTGCACGTTCTTCGATGGTTTCACAGCTGTCGAATAGCAAACCCCATGTATGCCATGATAATATGAGATGATTTCCATGATTGTCGCCGAGAAGAACTTCTACATCGACTGTAGGTCCTACGTCGATTCCAATTTCCAAATATTTGCTACCCATGGATGTTAATGCATATCTTCTAACCATGATACGCGATCCTTGACGCGGACTAAGAGAACAATCAAAGCTATGATATTGCTCGCTCGTATTAGGAACAAACATAACAATTTTGAGAAGATGTGAAAATTATGCCTTACCAATCATTATATATATTCTCCCCACATGGAGCTACACCATCATCTCGCACAATCGGAACGAAATAATCTTCACACTCAGCGAGTATTTCATCAATGGTGCTGTACATTTTTGTTTCAGAGCAGTATTTGTTCCGTCGAAAGTCATTGAGGCTACTGAGCGATTGATTGAATAGCGTCCGGGAACTGGCTTAAATAGAGGTGCAACTGCTTCCCCCCACTATCACATTTTATTCTAAACCCAACAATTTTTCAAAAATGATTTTCAATCTTAGCGTCTCGCGCGATCGTGTGTAATTTGACTCCTCTGGAGCAGCCGTGCGGGATGACGTCATTTAGCAGCGCGAAGCAGGCGCGAACGAAATAAACGTCGAATCTTAAAATTAGGTGGCGAGGAGAAAGACGGGTGAATGAAATTGACAAATAATATGTGTTTAAGAAATTTATTTAAAATTAAAAAAATATAATTTAACATTTTTTCCTACGAGCATCAGCTAGAATATCATTGATGGCACATGCTACCAGTTCACAATCTACATGATAATCCTCACAGTAATATTCGCTATCACGTATTATTTTAGCAGCATGATGCGTATCTAATGTTTCACAGGCAACATCGCTCTGTTGCAACACGTTAACAAAAGTTTCAAATTTCATCTGCACATCTCTTACATTTTGATGCAACCGCGCATACACATAGTCTAAACATGGTTCAAGATTTAATAAAAATGTTACTGTATCCGGTTTGAAATACAGTGGCTTATTATGTAGTGTCATCCTTACAATCGGAGCATTATAGATTTCACAAAAATCCACCGTTAATTTATCCATTTGCATCGAAGGTGATCCAGGTGATCGTGAACGTTCTTCAATGGTCATACGACTGCTACATAGCGAACCCCATATATCCCATGGTAACGTGAGAAACATCCCACGATTGTCGCCGAGAACCATTTCCACATCAATCGTAGGCCGTACTCTGATCCCAATTTCCAAGTATTTGCTGCCCATGGATGTTAATGCGTATCTTCTGACCATGATCCGCGATGTTCGACGCGGGCTAAGAGAACAATCAAAGCTATGAAATTGCTCACTCGTATTAGGAATAAACATAAAAATTTTGAGATGTGAAAATTAAGTAAGCCTTACCAAACAACTGTATCCTCCCCACATTGAGCCACACCATCATCTCGCACGATCGGAACGTAATAATTCATGCGTTCAACGTTTCCTTCGGCACTGGTACTGCACATTTTGTTTTCAGAGCAGTATTTGTTCCGTCGAAAGTCACTGAGGATAGTGAACGATTGATCGAATAGCGTTCGGGAGGCGTCTTAAATAGAGGTGCAATTGCTTCCCCCACCACACCATTTTTATTTTAAAACTATCAATTTTTCCATAATGTGTTTCAATCTTAACGTCGCAGTATGTAATTTGAGCCCCATCCTCAAGGATAAAAGTCTCGACACATGTCGAACGTCGAATCTTTGAATTATGTGGAGTCAGCAGAAAATTTCATTGGATGATCTTGCGCGCCAATTAGTCATACGAATGAATCGTAGAAAGAATTAAGCTGTGTCAGCGAAAATTGTGCATATGAGGGGAGGGAGTACGCTGACGGAGATAGCAAATTGCAGTCTAGGTATAAGTATGCGCTCCAAACTGCACAAAGCCTCAAATCGTTGCAACGTGTTGCAAGGAAAAGACATTTACATTGCATTTACGACCATGGGAGAATTCGCGCAAGTAACCCGCCAATTGCTGGATCAATCTGCACGATTGATTTCGCGGGAAGAGTACCTCGCGTGGGAAGAACGGTGCAATGAGTGTATCGAATCGCTGGAAGAACAGAGCCGTGTGAAACGCCCGCGATTATCGATCGGTGTTCGACAATCGTTGGTTGCTCGAATCGCGCAGCTCGAAGGACTAAAACATTCGTTGCGTGGCCGTTTCGTGCGTGAAGGTGCCGGACATTCGAGCACAGGACTTTTGTGGCGCGAAATAGACGCTGCTTTCGATACCCGGGTATTAACTGGTGCCGTGTTAAATTCGAATTACATCGAGCCGCGCAACTTCCTCCAGGATGCGGGGACCATTGTGCTGGAGCATGTGCGGGGTGCTTTGAGGAAACATCAACACCTCAAAGTGAACACTGTGTTTAACGGCGAATTTGTGGCGGGTGACAAGCATGCTTGTAAAAGCATCAACACCCGGAACTGTGAACTCTTCGGCACATCCGATCTGCAGGAGTGGTACCAGAGATGTGTCATCGAACCCACCCTGGCATCGCTGGAAGAGTTCCAGGAACGCGACAGCGGATGGGCATTGACGAGAATCCTCAACCTGACCGTCAATGTCAACAAGTACAATCCGCTGCGTGCCGGGTGTCACATCAAGTTGCCGCGGGAATTGTCTTTGAAGAAAGCCACGATCAGTGTACAATCCCCGGACAATGCCTGTTTCGCGTGGGCAGTGGTCGCCGCTCTCCATCCCGCCGAACGAGACACCGCGCGCCCAAGTTCGTACCCGCACTATGCTTCCGTGCTAAATCTCCAGGGCATTGAGTTCCCAATGTCCCTGGCGCAAATTGGGAAGTTTGAGCGGCAGAACAGCGTCTCCGTCAACGTGTACAGCTTCGAGGCGGAGAAGACGAAGACGGTCTTTCCCTTGCGCCTCACCAGCCTAAAGAGGGATCGACACGTAAACCTGCTCTACACGCCGAATCAAGAGCATGGCGATGTAGGACATTTTGTATGGATCAAGAACTTGTCCCGGCTTGTGAGCACGCAGCTGAGCAGACACAATGGGAAAAAATTCATCTGTGATCGGTACGCATAGAAAACTTGTGAAATATTAAAATGTCTCGCGAAACAATTAAATAAAAAATTTTTGTTTTATTACAGATGTATGCACTACTTTAGCTCTACCGAGAAGTTGGAGGCGCATGCAGTGGACTGTGGGCAGATGAACGACTGTGCCATCCTGCTGCCCAGCGAAGGCAAAAATTTCCTCAGCTTCGAGAACCACTGCAGGAAGGAGCGGCTCCCCTTCGTGGTGTACGCAGATCTAGAGTGTATCATCGAGAAAACAGAGGACAGTCGAACGGGTGATGATAATAAATTGCGCGCATATCAACATCATAAAGTTCATAGTATAGCCTATTATATGCATTGCTCGTACGATACATCGCTATCGACGTATCGATGTCGTCGCGACGCGGATTGTGTTTCATGGTTCGTATACGAACTGAAAAAATTTGCAAACTTCGCCAAACCTATCTTGACCAGTAATGTTCCCATGCTGGATTTAACCACCGAACAGTGGACGACATTTCGCGATGCAACACACTGTCATATTTGCGAAGAGCCATTCGAGGCTGATGACGTACGAGTTCGCGATCATTGTCATCTCTCCGGACGGTTTAGAGGCCCGGCACATTCGGAGTGCAATTTAAATTATAAAAATGCGTTTTACATCCCCGTAGTTTTCCATAATTTATCCGGCTACGATTCGCATTTCATTATCGAGGAAATAGCTACCGCTTTCGACGGTCACGTTGATGTATTACCCATTACTAAAGAAAAGTATATTTCATTCACTAAAAATGTCGAAGATACGGCTGAATCAGACTCGCGAAATTATATTAAATTACGATTCATCGATTCGTACAAATTTCTCAATACTAGTCTCAACAAATTATCGTCTTTTCTGAGCACAGATCAATTAAAAATTTTACGATCCCAATTTGAAACATTATCCACCGAAGATTTCAATTTATTGACGCGAAAGGGTGTCTTTCCATATGAATGCCTTGATTGCGCGAACAAGCTGCAGGACCCGTGCTTACCGCCGCGCGAGTCATTCCACAGTTTGTTAACGGGTGAGACAGTATCCGAGACCGATTACGCACACGCCGAGACTGTCTGGCAGCGTTTCGGGATTAGAACCTTGGGCGAATACAGCGACTTGTATTTGAAAACAGATGTCTTGTTATTGGCAGATATTTTTGAAAATTTTCGCGAAAGTTGTATCAAGAGTTACGGACTAGATTCAGCACATTATTATACTCTACCTGGTTTCACGTGGGATGCAATGCTAAAACATACCAAAATTACATTCGAATTGCTCACAGACGTCGATATGGTCATGTTTATCGAACGCGGTATACGTGGGGGTTTAAGCCAATGTTCCGGAAGATACGCACATGCTAATAACAAGTACATGTCATCTTACGACGCATCGGAAGAGTCATCGTACTTGATGTACTTTGATGTGAACAATTTGTATGGATGGGCAATGTGTCAGCCCCTGCCATACGCTAAATTTCAATGGGTCGAAGATGTTGCAAATTTTGACGTGTCTTCAATCCCGGTCGATTCCCCCACGGGGTACATTCTCGAGGTAGATTTGGAATATCCGCAACGTCTGCACGACGCTCATACCGATCTACCGTTCTGTCCGACGCGTGCCAAACCACCTGGTAGCAGGCAGGACAAGTTACTCGCGACGGTATACGATAAGCAGCGTTACGTCATCCATTACCGCAACCTGCAGCAGTGCACGCGTCACGGTCTTCGTATTACAAAAATACACCGCGTCCTGCAATTCTCTCAATCTCCCTGGCTCCGGGATTACATCGAACTCAATACACGGTTTAGAACAGACGCGACAAACGACTTTGAAAAAAATTTGTACAAATTGATGAACAACGCGGTATTTGGCAAAACTATGGAAAATGTACGAAATCACGTGGATGTAAAACTTTTAACACATTGGGAAGGGCGATATGGCGCGGAGGCAATGATCGCGAAACCGAATTTCCACAGCAGAAGTGTTTTCTCGGAAAATTTAATAGCTGTTGAATTGCGGAAACTCGAGGTGAAATTCAACAAACCGATATACGTGGGTATGTGTATTCTGGACATATCAAAAATTTGTTTGTATGAATTTCACCACGAGTACATGTCTCCCAAGCATGGATCAAATTGTAAAATTCTATACACCGACACTGACAGCCTCATTTATCACATTCGATGCGACGATATCTACGAGACCATGAAGCACAATATCGATAGATTCGACACAAGCGATTATCCTACAGACAATCCATATAATATGCCGCGCGTAAATAAGAAGGTTCCGGGGCTGATGAAGGACGAAAATAACGGTGCGATAATGACCGAATTCGTAGGTCTTAGAGCGAAAATGTATGCACTTCGCGTAGACGGCAAAAAAGATACGAAAAAGGCGAAAGGCGTCAAGACCAACGTCATAGCTAGAACGATAACTTTCGACGACTACGCGCAGTGTTTGCAAAGGGAGATCGAAATGGTTCGCAGACAATCATGCATACGGTCTAAATTGCATAAAGTGTACACCATTTCGGAATCTAAAATCGCTCTAAGCCCACATGATGACAAGCGACATATCGTACCCGATTCGACAGACACTCTGCCCTGGGGACATTACAAAATTCCATTGTAAAATAGAAATTATTGTATTTATTATAAATAGTGGAATTATTGTTTGCAAATGTATAGAAATTATTATTATTGTATTTATTAACTCGTTTCTTACAAATAGTAGAATTATTGTTTGCAAATGTATAGAATTTACAAATGGTGGAATTAATGTGTAAAAAAATGTTCACACATGTATATGTATCATTGTATTTATTGAACCATGTATTATTATTATTTTACAATACATTATTTTTATTTATCCAAGAATTGTGTGATTTATCAAACCCCAGCCACTTGACGTACACCTTATCCCCCTTTCTACGCAACACTTTTTCCACTAGATACACATCAGGATCGGTGACACGTTGCAGCTCATGTTCATAGAATCCTCCGGCAACGGGTTTTCCACAGGAATCGTCCAGCAGATACGTCGCGGGATTAGTTGTCTGTACTTTGGCTATCTTGAACACCTCCGTTGTCCAGTTCGGCGTATAGCCTTTATCGAATATGGTTTTAAATTTGCTCACGCGCACAAACTCGCCCAATTTGAATCTCGCTGGTGCAGCGATCTTTATGTTGCTGTATACGGTGGCTAGCAGCGTGTCGGCGATCGCCGGGGTAACATCGCAAGGACGCATTCCGATGGTTCTATGTTTTCGTGCGTTATACTCTGCAAGTAGACTTGGTAGCGCATCGGTCCATCTATAGGTTCCATTCAGCGTAAACAGTTTCCACATATTGTTCTTCAAAGTTCGATTGAAACGTTCTACGACAGAGGCCTTCATCACCGAATACGTCGAATAATGATTAATGTCGTGCTTTGTCAAGAGTTTCTGCACATCGGTGTTGTAAAATTCTTTTCCTTGATCGGTTTGCAAATTTTTCGGATATCGCTCTCTAAATATCTTTGCAAACGCTTTAGTCACCTCAACACCACTTTTAGTCTTGAGCGGCGCCGCCCATGCATACTTGCTCAACACATCGATGATGGTGAGTATGTAGTGGTGACCCTGGTTGAATCGCGAGTATGGACGCATTTCTACAATGTCAGCTTGCCACAGATCATCGTATCCATGCACGATGACGCGCCTCCGCGGAAAATGTCTTCGAGCTGGAGCGTGCAATTCCTCAACGAGTTGTAGCTTCTTGTGACCATGGTTTTCTTTACTCTTGGATTTCGATAATGGCTGCATGTTTGATCGCAGAGGTGTCTTGGACACGAATGATGCGATAATTATCGGGTACGTGCATTAAGTGCTTCCCGTTGGTCCGAGAAAATTCTGGACAAGTTGCTGCTCCGCAGCAAAAGCGGTTATAGCCTCTTTAACTTTACGAATTTCATTGTCCGGCTGCGGGATAGAATTCGACACTTGCGATATCTTTTGAACACTGTTTTGCAACGTCAGCATATCTCTTTGAAACACGACCAGCTTCCTCTCTAATTCTTCCTGCTGCTCTCTCAAAAGTTTAATGCTCTTTTCCACGTATAGTTTATTGACGGCATCGGTGTCGGCCACCGGCTCAGCTACGCGTCGTATCTTGCGTGATTTTGCATCAAAATCTGCACCGGTCACGCAAAGAGCGTTATCTCGCATGTAATTTCGAAGCAAACCGCTCCATTTGTAATAGTCCATTCTAGCTGCTCCACTCTTCTCGAGCGATACCCCAAATTTGTTGATTGGCATCTCGATGCATACTGCACACATCATCGGCGTGCGGTTTTATATAATGAGGCCTACCTCGCGGAGTTCCTCGATAATCGATAGAATTTCAGGATCGTGAGAGTTGTTACCCGCCTGACGCGACGCTTCGAGCAAACGGAATCGATCCACCAGCTCGTTGGGATCGTCCCAGTGTACGTAATCGATTTTGTTATCGTTTACCACCATGACTCGTGGCACTGTTAGACCTTTTCCTGCCCTACTAGCCGATGCATGGGGAATTAGCGGTGCAATTACATGTTTGTACTTGTATCCCTTGTTGCCCAATATGGGATTTTTAGCACCATGACCGCGTCTGTGGGCATTCGTTTCCAGCAGTATACTTTTGTATTTTTGTTTATCGGCATCGGTGTATACAGTATCGTCGGGAATTCTCATAAAAATCAATTCGTAAAGGCCGGGTGTTCCTCTGTATTTTACACCATCTATGATTATATTATCATCCTTGTCTATATCGAAAGCCTTATCCCCAAGCATCGTTCTACTATTGTCAAAGTATAAACCGTACACATAGTCCATTGCTGTATCCTTATCACTACTTAGGATTGCACTCATGTATTTTTGCCCCAGCGGGCCGAAATGACTGCGGATCGTTTTTTGTCCCTCGGATGTTTGGAATTGCTGTCTAATAGATGTTACAAACGACTCATCGGGACTAGTTTCAAAAACGTCGTCATCAACGGCTGAGAGCGATCGCACATTGGGAAATGTATTTATTGGTGTGGGAGGAGCCGGAGAATCGTTTGATGTAGCATTTTGTCGTTTCCGCTTCGATTGAACTGGTGTCGAGGTTATGGGTGAATATTCCAATGGCCCGTGTTGTTTCCTCTTTGCCTTGCGCGATGTGTTCCCTTTCGGATGGATTTTTTTAGGCGTTAATGTTTCATTCCCTTCAACGTCTGTACTCATCAGCGGTGATGTGTCAGCTTCTGCTGTTGTGGTATTTTCCACAATATGTTTCAAGGGTTCAACGATAGGTTTAAAGTATCTCTCCAACGCGATATCTTCCTCCATCTTGCCAGTCTTCAAAGCCTGATGTTTCCGGCGAATGGAATCGCTGGTTTTTGCAATTTCCTTCGCTATTCTCTCGCGATCCTTAATCTCCAGAGTATCGATATCAATCATCGTTGTGCCGCAGACGTTGCTTTCCCACCGACGTGTTGATGACGATTGACCATCTCACGGTACGGCAAACTCGTTAAATCCCTTTCTATAACGTCCATTGGACATGGCGCTATCCTTGTCTATTACCACGAAACCATACTCCCGTTGCCAACAATTACGGCACAAAGCGCAGAAATCCTCGTAAGGCATGTCAGTGTTTACGTGATCGTTGTACACATGTTTCAAGTTGGTACCATCCTGCTTAAACAGAATCAGCAGATTCGCATTGTCGCGTATAAGATGTTTGGGAATTTTTGCATATGTCTGACAGAGATAGAAGCAGTCAACGTTCGAGTGGCGCCCCATTGCAAAGTATTCCCTTATCGTATCTTGCTTGTCGCATGCCACGTCATCAAAGATAAAAATAGAATTCGGAAGCGATTCGCTCGGTGGGATGACGTCACTGTTATTCGAAAACGTAAACTAGCCAATTTCATCTATCGGAGTCAATAAATTCTCCAAGTACTGATATTTCGGCTGTTGCAAGGACTTGGAGTACACGTACACGTTCTCGAAGCGGACGCCGTGAGGACTTTCCAACAAGCTGACCAGCACGTTGGTCTTTCCGCAATTTGATGGGCCACAAATGACGCAGCGGATAGTGTTTGGCAGCATGCTACCATGTCTGCGTCTTGTTTTCGAAGACATCACTCGCGATTTATCATCAAAATTTGTCACGCGTATCGTCACAGGTTGTCGCACGAATCGCATCCTCTCCGTGAACTGTGAAAAATGATTTTGATACGTCGAAGCGCCCTATTTATAGGTCCGCACCGAAGCAAAACGGTTCAGTATTCAAAATGCTTCTGATCCTGTCGGATAATTGTGATATTCGAGACCTAACCTCTGAGCAGTTGAAATATATACCAAAGATTATTCTACTCCGAGAGTTTGGCAGGCACATTGATCAGTTGTGGGACAGACTCCCCGAGCATATAAAAGCCGATTCTGAGGTTCAGCAGTATCGTCGGTGTCTGGAACATTATAATCGCCCTTGGCAGCGAACGCATATCGACGGTCCAGCACCATTGATTAAAAACTGTAGCGAATGTCGCCGACGAGAGTAAAGAAAGGCAGTGGTTTGTTAAATCGGGCGATAAACGCGCTACCTATCGAATTACATATTCCGGGATACCAGTTTTGCGGCCCAGGAACTCATCTGGCAAAACGATTAGCTAGAGGGGATCGAGGCATCAATCCGTTGGACGCAGCGTGTCGAGAACACGATATTGCGTATTCGCGTAGCAACGACCTCGGCGAAAGGCACGCGGTAGATAACATACTCGCTGACAAAGCGCGAAAACGCATCGTTGCGCGAGACTCGACTCTGGGTGAAAGAGGTGCTGCTACGGCTGTTTGGGCAGCTATGAAGGCCAAGACGAAGATCGGAATGGGGATGAAAACAAAAACCTGCAAAAGGATTCCAAAGAGAGCACCAAAAAAGCGGATTCTTCCGGTAGCAAAACGGGGTGGTATATTACCACTTCTACCGTTGCTAGGTGTTCTCGGATCATTGGCTGGCGGAGCGGCGGGGATCGCCAAGGCGGTAAACGATAATAAGGCGGCGCAACATCAGCTGCAGGAAATGCAACGTCATAATCGCTCCATGGAAGGTCGGGGACTTTATCTCGCACCGTACAAGCGCGGACAGGGAATATCGAAACGAAAAAAAAAAACGCCGAAAAGAAAATAAAAATGCCTGCGGGTGTAACTACCGATGCACAATTGGAGGAGTTGGCAAAACGTATGCATATTCCATTCTTTAGAGGTGTTTTTATGCGTAACGCGTTACCAGCCGGAGGAGTACGTCGAAACGAGAGCGGTATCGTAAATTTGGACAATGTCAAGGGGCCTGGGACTCATTGGGTGGCGTATGCGAAGAGAGGGAGTCGAGCTATATATTTCGACAGCTTTGGGAATCTTCGACCGCCTAAGGAATTCATACAATATCTGGATAAAGATGCTGTGAAAATTGAATACAATCGTACGTCTTATCAAAAGTACGATCAGAGCAATTGCGGACAACTATGTCTACGCTTTCTACAAACGATCGGCACCGAATTTAAGGATTGACTTCCCACCACTCTGATTCAGTAACAGTCGAGCAGTTCGAGCAGAATATGTCGTTAACATTCACTCTAACCGGCAAGAGTAGCACCCTCGCGGTAAACTACTTTCCACCCATAGATTTGAGCGATTATGATTACGAGCTTGGTCTAACAACCTTTGAAACTTATCACACAATACCGAACATCGACTCGAGCAACGATAAATTCTACTTTTTCTCAAACTATGACATCAAATACAACAGCGTCGACACCACTCATGAATACATTACGATCCCCCACGGCTCCTACGAACTAGACGCCATTGCCAAGTACCTGAAGCAGCGATTACTCGAGCGATATCCTCAAAAAACTCTCGACGGCACCGATGACGGTGACAACGATGCGTATCCTATAGTGTTGCGTCCCAACAACAACACCATGAAAAGCGAACTGTACTGCCGGTTCGCCGTAGACTTTACAAAGCCCAATAACATCGGATCGCTACTGGGATTCTCGACGAATCGGGTATTAGAACCAGCACGATGGCATGAATCAGACGATCCAATTAATATCATGAACGTGAACATTATTCGCATAGAATGTAGCGTGACCGCTGGTGCGTACAACAATGGGAGGCGTGTACATACGATACATGAATTTTCTCCGAGAGTCCCACCAGGATATAAGATATCGGAAACGCCCGCGCAGATCATTTACCTTCCAATCACGGCACGGGTCATTACGGATCTAACGATACGCGTTGTGGATCAAGACGGACGATTGCTCGATTTTCGAGGTGAAGAGATTACCATCAGACTGCACGTACGACGACGACGATAATACGTGTAGTGCGAAAGAGATGCTTGTATTGAACGACTCCAGAAACCCGTTTCTTCCAAGTGAAATTGTTTACAACACCAACAACTGCAACTCCGATCACGCTAAAAAGAAGAAGCTCAGTGCTGCAAACATTGCATTTTTGAAATCTTTGGGATTCATTGTACGCATTTAAGTTGAAAAAAATGGCTGATATTCTAAGCATTGGAGGGAAGCCTACGTTTGATGATCGCATCGTCAAGCTCGAGACTCACACATACAACCCATACGTCAACACAACGTTTGGATACAGCGATGAGTTAAGAATACCGATACAGCAGCAGGATTTATACACATTACCGTGCGAAAGTTTCCTCTATGTGGAGGGGAAATTGAAGATAAATAAGCCAAACGATGCGTTAACGGTGATGTTGGGAAATAATTGCATGGCGTTCTTATTCGATGAGATTCGATACGAGCTGAATGGTGTGGAGATTGATCGCAACAGAAACGTTGGAATAACTAGCACGCTTAAAAACTATGTATCGCTGACATCGGACGAAGACAAAAATATGGAGAATGCCGGATGTGGCTTGAAACGACGCGATGGGCTAATAGTGAAAAACCATTTCAATTTTTGCGTCCCACTCAAATATTTGCTGGGATTTTGCCAGGACTACAAACGCATGATTATTAATGCGCGTCACGAATTGATTTTAATACGATCGCGCAACGACAACAATGCTCTAATAGGATCACCGATGTTGGAACCAGAAATTGAATTACTTAAACTACAATGGCGGATGCCTCATGTGACGCTGAACGACGTTAATAAGCTATCGTTGCTACGTACTTTGGAAAGTGGACAAAACCTGAGCATTTGTTTTCAATCATGGGATCTGTACGAGTATCCTCTCTTACAGAGCACGACCAAGCATTCGTGGGCCGTGAAGGCCTCTGCACAGCTGGAGAAGCCGCGATGCGTGATCCTTGCTCTACAGACTGGTCGAAGGAATGTGATGAGCGAAGACGTTACTAAGTTCAACAACTGTAAATTGACCAATGTAAAACTTTTTCTCAACTCGGAATTTTACCCATACGATGACATGAACTTGGACTTTGACAAGAATAAGCATGCCATCTTGTATCACATGTATACGCAATTCGGTAAATCGTATTATGGACATAGTAGCAACGAGGCATTATTCACCGTGGCTGAATTTTTACAATTTGGCCCCATCGTGGTGATTGATTGCTCGCGACAAAATGAGTCGATCAAGAATGGTACCGTGGACGTGCGCATAGAATTCGAGTGTAAAGAGAATGTGCCGGTAAATACTACAGCCTACTGTCTGATTCTGCACGATCGGGTGGTTGAATACAATCCACTGACAAACGTGGTGCGCAAAATGAATTAAATTGCCACGCTACTTGCCCGCCCTCTCCTGTGCGAAATTCACACAAAATTTAATCATGAAAATCGAGATGCTTTACGAGAAAAGCTGCATTCTCCCGTCTGTCTTGGAAGCGAGCGGACCTCTAAATTGTACCGATAATGGCTGTACCAACATTTGTTGACCTGCAAGGGTTCATCGTCGACGGAAGATTTGTCGTCAAGGAAGTGGCTGTCCTATGCAAGGGGACAATTCTCTCGCACTATATTTTTGGGAGTTCAATGCCGCAATATCTTCTTACAAAATCCGATAAATCAAGCATCCGATGGTTGGTGGCAAAACATCATGGACTACGTTGGGACGATGGAGACGTTCCGTACAGTATGGCTAAACAGCTAATTACGAAAGCTGTAGCTGATGCGATCGACGAAGAAGATGACACATCCCATATAGTATACGTTAAAGGGCTGCAGAAACGCGACTGGCTTGCAGATTTCCTGGATGAAAATACGAGAGTGGACGTGATCATCGAGACGCTGGACATTGACTACGAGGATATAAAATCCCTAAATAAGCTAAATGTAGTTAATACTCTGCGTTGTGGCAGACACGCAAAGCACTGTGCCTTGCAAAATGTATTTAAAATATTCAACTGGTGGTCTAAACGCCAGAGGCATAAATAAAATATAATCAATTTTTAATGCATAAATGTTTTTTCTTCACCCTCCCCCAACCTAATCTCCTACATGTACGCTAGATTAAGACGATAGTTGAAATTATTTAGAAGCGGTACGATTGACGTTCGATGTGGTACGATTCACGTTCGATACACGTTCAAAGTGGTACGATTGATGTTCGATACATGTTCAAAGTGGTACGATTGACGTTCAATACACGTTCAAAGTGGTACGATTGAAGTTCGATACACGTTCGATGTGGTACGATACATGTTCGATTCACGTTCGATGTGGTACGATTGATGTTCGATACATGTTCAAAGTGGTACGATTGATGTTCGATACATGTTCAAAGTGGTACGATTGAAGTTCGATACACGTTCGATGTGGTACGATACATGTTCGATTCACGTTCGATGTGGTACGATTGATGTTCGATACATGTTCAAAGTGGTACGATTGACGTTCAATACACGTTCAAAGTGGTACGATTGACGTTCGATACACGTTCGATGTGGTACGATACATGTTCGATTCACGTTCGATGTGGTACGATACACGTTCGATTCACGTTCGATGTGGTACGATTCACGTTCGATGCACGTTCAAAGTGGTACGATACACGTTCGAAGTGGTACGGTAGACGTTCGATACCCGTTGAAAGCCGTTCGATACCCGTCCGATAGACGTTCAAAGTGGTACGATTGACGTCCGATGTGGTACGATTGACGTTCGATTCACGTTCGTTTCACGTTCGATGTGGTACGATTCACGTTTGATGTGGTATGATACACGTTCGATACTCGTTCGATACACGTTTTGAAGTGGTACAATTGACGTTCGATACACATTCAAAGTGGTGTAATCTAGTCGAATGATGTGTCAAAGAAGAAGGGAAAGAAGATGCGTGTGAATAAGGAGAGGACGGTCAGCGAAGAAGAAGATAAGTACATGGAGGAGGATGGTCAGCGAAAATGCAGGTGGCCTGTGATGAAGATGGTAAAGAACAAAGGCATCCTACTTTGCAAAGCTACGCACTTCTCAATTTCAAGATATGAGTTTAGATGCGCGGGCCTGGAGATGGAGCGAGACCAGTTGTCTTCAAATCGTTGCAGCGAGTACAGTTTGTGACAGTTTGTAACAGTTACCATTTTGAGCAAATATGGGATACTACCGACTTGCGTCGGAGTGGGATGCATGGCGAGACGACTCTGAGGTATGTACACAACAATGTTTTCTTACATTTATCGAGTTTAACCTTTTAAATCGAGTGAATATTATATCGCGGGTTTCTATTTTTTTCCAGAACTCGCCATCACCGTCGCCACCACAGTCGTCACCACCGTCGCCCCAGTGGTCGAGCGACTGGGGGTCGCGGCAGCCGTCGCCATCGCCACCGCTGCAGCCGTCGCCGCCACAGCCGCCTTCATCGCCACCACCGCCACCGCAAGTATGTAGTGCATTGTTTTGTGTGTTTCATGTTTAATGTGTTAATATTATATCGATGTGTGTGTGTGTGTGTTCTAGGACCTGCCACGGATAATTACTTGGCTGGCGGACCTGGCGGTCCGGGTTGCACCCCGAGGGGTGCAGATGGCCGCGCGACTGCAGCTGCGGCGGCCGAGATGGGCTCCATATTGGATACCGCAGCCACCATCGCCGCCGTCACCCCCCTCGCAACCTTCCCCTTTATAAATATTTTCTTTTATTATATTCTATTTTATTTTATTATTATTATATTCTTTTTTTATTCTTTTATATATTTATATTTATACTTTTATTCCATTTTTACACTCTATTTATATTCTATTTATATTCTATTTTTATATTTTTCCTTTTTTATATTATATTTTATTCTTTTTATATAGATTTTTTTATACTTTTTCTTTTATATTTATTTTCTTTTTATATTTACTACTATTATAATTATTATCGTTTTTTTCCATGTAACAATATATACTTAAACACATATTATTTGTCAATTTTATTTATCCGCCTTTCTCCTCACCACCTAATTTTAAGATTCAGCGTTTATTTCGTTCGAGCATTCTTCGCGCCGTGAAAATGACGTCACCTTGCACGGCCGCTCCAGAGGAGGACTCATATTACATACAATCGCGCGAGACGCTGCGATTGAAAATCATTTTGAAAATTTTTAGAATGCATGCGATTCTGCCACTATGTAGTGTTGTCTCTTTCTCTCCTCCGAATTTAGCTTTAAAATGATGCTCTGTCTCTTTCCCTCCGAAGACGGGGTTCGTAAAAAGCCGACATTGCCCGACATTGTTCGAAACAATTTCCAATAAAAATTATTATTTCTCTGTGTCGGAAAAAAAATTCGGGGTGGGTGGGGGGTTTGAAAAAATGTTTGGGGTGGGCTGAAAGAGATTTTTCGGGGGTCATTACCCCCTGAAAAGTTTTCGACGGCGGGCCCGGTCTCCACGGCGGCTCGGCCCGGAGTGATCCCCTCCATCATCGCGGCTTCCCCCACTCCGCGACTCGTGCGCGCGCAACCGGTCTTCCACTCCCCGCAGGCCCCGCGCCCATGTTTCCCTCCGCCGCACTCCCCCGCGCGCCCTCACTTCCCCCCGCCACCGCGCTCCCCTCAGAGGACCTGCGTTAGAACTCTCCTAGCTATACTACTATTCATATTAAGGTTTCGACCCCGACCCTCGCGCTGGTTTTCGAGATAATCGCGAATAACCCCAATCGCTCCCAAAATTTTCAAAGTAACGCGAGTTTTCAGAGTGCTTCCGCACCATCTTCCGAACACAAAGTCGTCCGATCTTCGAAAACGACCACTGATCCTTGCATGTCGCGACATTGCGATCAATTCATATTAAGATTTCGACCCCGGCCCTCGCGCTGGTTTTCGAGATAATCGCGAATAACCCCAATCGTTCCCAAAATTTTCAAAGTACCGCGAGTTTTCAGAGTGCTTCCGCACCATCTTCCGAACACAAAGTCGTCCGAACGTCGAAAACGACCACTGATTTTTGCGAGTCGCGACATTGCGATCAATTCATATTAAGGTTTCGACCCCGGCCCTCGCGCTGGTTTTCGAGATAATCGCGAATAACCCCAATCGCTCCCAAAATTTTCAAAGTACCGCGAGTTTTCAGAGGGCTTCCGCACCATCTTCCGAACACAAAGTCGTCCGATCGTCGAAAACGACCACTGATCCTTGCGTGTCGCGACATTGCGATAAATTCATATTAATGTTTCGACCCCGGTCGTCGCGCTGGTTTTCGAGATAATCGCGAATAACCCCAATCGCTCCCAAAATTTTCAAAGTACCGCGAGTTTTCAGAGGGCTTCCGCACCACCTTCCGAACACAAAGTCGTCCGATCGTCGAAAACGACCACTGATCCTTGCGTGTCGCGACATTGCGATAAATTCATATTAATGTTTCGACCCCGGTCGTCGCGCTGGTTTTCGAGATAATCGCGAATAACCCCAATCGCTCCGAAAATTTTCAAAGTACCGCGAATTGTCAGAGTCCATCCGCTCCATCGTCCGACCACAAAGTCGTCCGATCGTCGAAAACGACCACTGAACCTTACGAGTCGCGACATTGCGATCTATTCTAATTAAGGTTTCGACCCCGGCCCTCGCGGTGGTTTTCGAGATAATCGCGAAGAACCCCAATCGCTCCCAAAATTTTCAAAGTACCGCGAGTTTTCAGAGTGCTTCCGCACCATCTTCCGAACACAAAGTCGTCCGAACTTCGAAAACGACCACTGATCCTTGCGTGTCGCGACATTGCGATAAATTCATATTAATGTTTCGACCCCGGTCGTCGCGCTGGTTTTCGAGATAATCGCGAATAACCCCAATCGCTCCGAAAATTTTCAAAGTACCGCGAATTGTCAGAGTCCATCCGCTCCATCGTCCGACCACAAAGTCGTCCGATCGTCGAAAACGACCACTGAACCTTACGACTCGCGACATTGCAATCTATTCTAATTAAGGTTTCGACCCCGGCCCTCGCGCTGGTTTTCGAGATAATCGCGAAGAACCCCAATCGTTTCCAAAATTTTCAAAGTACCGCGAGTTTTCAGAGTGCTTCCGCACCATCTTCCGAACACAAAGTCGTCCGATCTTCGACAACAACCACTGATCCTTGCATGTCGCGACATTGCGATCAATTCATATTAAGGTTTCGTCCCCGGTCGTCGGGCTGGTTTTCGAGGTAATCGCGAATAACCCCAAACGCTCCCAAAATTTTCAAAGTACCGCGAGTTTTCAGAGTCCTTCCGCACCATCGTCCGAATACAAAATCGTCCGATCGTCGAAAACGACCACTGAACCTTGCGTGTCGCGACATTGCGATAAATTCATATTAATGTTTCGACCCCGGTCGTCGCGCTGGTTTTCGAGATAATCGCGAATAACCCCAAACGCTCCCAAAATTTTCAAAGTACCGCGAGTTTTCAGAGTCCTTTCGCACCATCGTCCGAATACAAAATCGTCCGATCGTCGAAAACGACCACTGTCCCTTGCGTGTCGCGAAATTGCGATAAATTCATATTAATGTTTCGACCCCGGTCGTCGCGCTGGTTTTCGAGATAATCGCGAATAACCCCAATCGCTCCCAAAATTTTCAAAGTACCGCGAGTTTTCAGAGGGCTTCCGCACCATCTTCCGAACACAAAGTCGTCCGATCGTCGAAAACGACCACTGATCCTTGCGTGTCGCGACATTGCGATAAATTCATATTAATGTTTCGACCCCGGTCGTCGCGCTGGTTTTCGAGATAATCGCGTATAACCCCAATCGCTCCCAAAATTTTCAAAGTACCGCGAGTTTTCAGAGGGCTTCCGCACCATCTTCCGAACACAAAGTCGTCCGATCGTCGAAAACGACCACTGATCCTTGCGTGTCGCGACATTGCGATAAATTCATATTAATGTTTCGACCCCGGTCGTCGCGCTGGTTTTCGAGATAATCGCGAATAACCCCAATCGCTCCGAAAATTTTCAAAGTACCGCGAATTGTCAGAGTCCATCCGCTCCATCGTCCGACCACAAAGTCGTCCGAACGTCGAAAACGACCACTGATCCTTGCATGTCGCGACATTGCGATCAATTCATATTAAGGTTTCGACCCCGACCCTCGCGCTGGTTTTCGAGATAATCGCGAATAACCCCAATCGCTCCCAAAATTTTCAAAGTAACGCGAGTTTTCAGAGTGCTTCCGCACCATCTTCCGAACACAAAGTCGTCCGATCTTCGAAAACGACCACTGATCCTTGCATGTCGCGACATTGCGATCAATTCATATTAAGATTTCGACCCCGGCCCTCGCGCTGGTTTTCGAGATAATCGCGAATAACCCCAATCGTTCCCAAAATTTTCAAAGTACCGCGAGTTTTCAGAGTGCTTCCGCACCATCTTCCGAACACAAAGTCGTCCGAACGTCGAAAACGACCACTGATTTTTGCGAGTCGCGACATTGCGATCAATTCATATTAAGGTTTCGACCCCGGCCCTCGCGCTGGTTTTCGAGATAATCGCGAATAACCCCAATCGCTCCCAAAATTTTCAAAGTACCGCGAGTTTTCAGAGGGCTTCCGCACCATCTTCCGAACACAAAGTCGTCCGATCGTCGAAAACGACCACTGATCCTTGCGTGTCGCGACATTGCGATAAATTCATATTAATGTTTCGACCCCGGTCGTCGCGCTGGTTTTCGAGATAATCGCGAATAACCCCAATCGCTCCGAAAATTTTCAAAGTACCGCGAATTGTCAGAGTCCATCCGCTCCATCGTCCGACCACAAAGTCGTCCGATCGTCGAAAACGACCACTGAACCTTACGAGTCGCGACATTGCGATCTATTCTAATTAAGGTTTCGACCCCGGCCCTCGCGCTGGTTTTCGAGATAATCGCGAAGAACCCCAATCGCTCCCAAAATTTTCAAAGTACCGCGAGTTTTCAGAGTGCTTCCGCACCATCTTCCGAACACAAAGTCGTCCGAACTTCGAAAACGACCACTGATCCTTGCGTGTCGCGACATTGCGATAAATTCATATTAAGGTTTCGACCCCGGCCCTCGCGCTGGTTTTCGAGATAATCGCGAATAACCCCAATCGCTCCCAAAATTTTCAAAGTACCGCGAGTTTTCAGAGTGCTTCCGCACCATCTTCCGAACACAAAGTCGTCCGAACGTCGAAAACGACCACTGATCCTTGCATGTCGCGACATTGCGATCAATTCATATTAAGGTTTCGACCCCGACCCTCGCGCTGGTTTTCGAGATAATCGCGAATAACCCCAATCGCTCCCAAAATTTTCAAAGTACCGCGAGTTTTCAGAGTGCTTCCGCACCATCTTCCGAACACAAAGTCGTCCGAACTTCGAAAACGACCACTGATCCTTGCATGTCGCGACATTGCGATCAATTCATATTAAGGTTTCGACCCCGGCCCTCGCGCTGGTTTTCGAGATAATCGCGAATAACCCCAATCGCTCCCAAAATTTTCAAAGTACCGCGAGTTGTCAGAGGGCTTCCGCTCCATCGTCCGACCACAAAGTCGTCCGAACGTCGAAAACGACCACTGATCCTTGCATGTCGCGACATTGCGATCAATTCATATTAAGGTTTCGACCCCGACCCTCGCGCTGGTTTTCGAGATAATCGCGAATAACCCCAATCGCTCCCAAAATTTTCAAAGTAACGCGAGTTTTCAGAGTGCTTCCGCACCATCTTCCGAACACAAAGTCGTCCGATCTTCGAAAACGACCACTGATCCTTGCATGTCGCGACATTGCGATCAATTCATATTAAGATTTCGACCCCGGCCCTCGCGCTGGTTTTCGAGATAATCGCGAATAACCCCAATCGTTCCCAAAATTTTCAAAGTACCGCGAGTTTTCAGAGTGCTTCCGCACCATCTTCCGAACACAAAGTCGTCCGAACGTCGAAAACGACCACTGATTTTTGCGAGTCGCGACATTGCGATCAATTCATATTAAGGTTTCGACCCCGGCCCTCGCGCTGGTTTTCGAGATAATCGCGAATAACCCCAATCGCTCCCAAAATTTTCAAAGTACCGCGAGTTTTCAGAGGGCTTCCGCACCATCTTCCGAACACAAAGTCGTCCGATCGTCGAAAACGACCACTGATCCTTGCGTGTCGCGACATTGCGATAAATTCATATTAATGTTTCGACCCCGGTCGTCGCGCTGGTTTTCGAGATAATCGCGAATAACCCCAATCGCTCCCAAAATTTTCAAAGTACCGCGAGTTTTCAGAGGGCTTCCGCACCATCTTCCGAACACAAAGTCGTCCGATCGTCGAAAACGACCACTGATCCTTGCGTGTCGCGACATTGCGATAAATTCATATTAATGTTTCGACCCCGGTCGTCGCGCTGGTTTTCGAGATAATCGCGAATAACCCCAATCGCTCCGAAAATTTTCAAAGTACCGCGAATTGTCAGAGTCCATCCGCTCCATCGTCCGACCACAAAGTCGTCCGATCGTCGAAAACGACCACTGAACCTTACGAGTCGCGACATTGCGATCTATTCTAATTAAGGTTTCGACCCCGGCCCTCGCGCTGGTTTTCGAGATAATCGCGAAGAACCCCAATCGCTCCCAAAATTTTCAAAGTACCGCGAGTTTTCAGAGTGCTTCCGCACCATCTTCCGAACACAAAGTCGTCCGAACTTCGAAAACGACCACTGATCCTTGCGTGTCGCGACATTGCGATAAATTCATATTAATGTTTGGACCCCGGTCGTCGCGCTGGTTTTCGAGATAATCGCGAATAACCCCAATCGCTCCGAAAATTTTCAAAGTACCGCGAATTGTCAGAGTCCATCCGCTCCATCGTCCGACCACAAAGTCGTCCGATCGTCGAAAACGACCACTGAACCTTACGACTCACGACATTGCGATCTATTCTAATTAAGGTTTCGACCCCGGCCCTCGCGCTGGTTTTCGAGATAATCGCGAAGAACCCCAATCGCTCCCAAAATTTTCAAAGTACCGCGAGTTTTCAGAGTGCTTCCGCACCATCTTCCGAACACAAAGTCGTCCGATCTTCGACAACAACCACTGATCCTTGCATGTCGCGACATTGCGATCAATTCATATTAAGGTTTCGTCCCCGGTCGTCGGGCTGGTTTTCGAGGTAATCGCGAATAACCCCAAACGCTCCCAAAATTTTCAAAGTACCGCGAGTTTTCAGAGTGCTTCCGCACCATCTTCCGAACACAAAGTCGTCCGAACGTCGAAAATGACCACTGAACCTTACGAGTCGCGACATTGCGATCTATTCTAATTAAGGTTTCGACCCCGGCCCTCGCGCTGGTTTTCGAGATAATCGCGAAGAACCCCAATCGCTCCCAAAATTTTCAAAGTACCGCGAGTTTTCAGAGTGCTTCCGCACCATCTTCCGAACACAAAGTCGTCCGAACTTCGAAAACGACCACTGATCCTTGCATGTCGCGACATTGCGATCAATTCATATTAAGGTTTCGACCCCGGCCCTCGCGCTGGTTTTCGAGATAATCGCGAATAACCCCAATCGCTCCCAAAATTTTCAAAGTACCGCGAGTTGTCAGAGGGCTTCCGCTCCATCGTCCGACCACAAAGTCGTCCGATCGTCGAAAACGACCACTGATCCTTGCCAGTCGCGACATTGCGATCTATTCTAATTAAGGTGTCGACCACGGCCCTCGCGCTGGTTTTCGAGATAATCGCGAATAACCCCAACCGCTCCCAAAATTTTCAAAGTACCGCGAATTGTCAGAGTACATCCGCTCCATCGTCCGACCACAAAGTCCTCCGATCGTCGAAAACGACCACTGATCCTTCCGAGTCATGACATTGCGATCAATTCATATTAAGGGTTCGACGCCGGTCGTCGCGCTGGTTTTCGAGGTAATCGCGAATAACCCCAAACGCTCCCAAAATTTTCAAAGTACCGCGAGTTTTCAGAGGGCTTCCGCACCATCTTCCGAACACAAAGTCGTCCGATCGTCGAAAACGACCACTGATCCTTGCGTGTCGCGACATTGCGATAAATTCATATTAATCTTTCGACCCCGGTCGTCGCGCTGGTTTTCGAGATAATCGCGTATAACCCCAATCGCTCCCAAAATTTTCAAAGTACCGCGAGTTTTCAGAGGGCTTCCGCACCATCTTCCGAACACAAAGTCGTCCGATCGTCGAAAACGACCACTGATCCTTGCGTGTCGCGACATTGCGATAAATTCATATTAATGTTTCGACCCCGGTCGTCGCGCTGGTTTTCGAGATAATCGCGAATAACCCCAATCGCTCCGAAAATTTTCAAAGTACCGCGAATTGTCAGAGTCCATCCGCTCCATCGTCCGACCACAAAGTCGTCCGAACGTCGAAAACGACCACTGATCCTTGCATGTCGCGACATTGCGATCAATTCATATTAAGGTTTCGACCCCGACCCTCGCGCTGGTTTTGGAGATAATCGCGAATAACCCCAATCGCTCCCAAAATTTTCAAAGTAACGCGAGTTTTCAGAGTGCTTCCGCACCATCTTCCGAACACAAAGTCGTCCGAACTTCGAAAACGACCACTGATCCTTGCATGTCGCGACATTGCGATCAATTCATATTAAGATTTCGACACCGGCCCTCGCGCTGGTTTTCGAGATAATCGCGAATAACCCCAATCGTTCCCAAAATTTTCAATGTACCGCGAGTTTTCAGAGTGCTTCCGCACCATCTTCCGAACACAAAGTCGTCCGAACGTCGAAAACGACCACTGATCCTTGCATGTCGCGACATTGCGATCAATTCATATTAAGGTTTCGACCCCGGCCCTCGCGCTGGTTTTCGAGATAATCGCGAATAACCCCAATCGCTCCCAAAATTTTCAAAGTACCGCGAGTTGTCAGAGGGCTTCCGCTCCATCGTCCGACCACAAAGTCGTCCGATCGTCGAAAACGACCACTGATCCTTGCGAGTCGCGACATTGCGATCTATTCTAATTAAGGTGTCGACCACGGCCCTCGCGCTGGTTTTCGAGATAATCGCGAATAACCCCAACCGCTCCCAAAATTTTCAAAGTACCGCGAGTTTTCAGAGTGCTTCCGCACCATCTTCCGAACACAAAGTCGTCCGAACTTCGAAAACGACCACTGATCCTTGCGTGACGCGACATTGCGATAAATTCATATTAATGTTTCGACCCCGGTCGTCGCGCTGGTTTTCGAGATAATCGCGAATAACCCCAATCGCTCCGAAAATTTTCAAAGTACCGCGAATTGTCAGAGTCCATCCGCTCCATCGTCCGACCACAATGTCGTCCGATCGTCGAAAACGACCACTGAACCTTACGACTCGCGACATTGCGATCTATTCTAATTAAGGTTTCGACCCCGGCCCTCGCGCTGGTTTTCGAGATAATCGCGAAGAACCCCAATCGCTCCCAAAATTTTCAAAGTACCGCGAGTTTTCAGAGTGCTTCCGCACCATCTTCCGAACACAAAGTCGTCCGAACTTCGAAAACGACCACTGATCCTTGCGTGTCGCGACATTGCGATAAATTCATATTAATGTTTCGACCCCGGTCGTCGCGCTGGTTTTCGAGATAATCGCGAATAACCCCAATCGCTCCCAAAATTTTCAAAGTACCGCGAGTTTTCAGAGTGCTTCCGCACCATCTTCCGAACACAAAGTCGTCCGAACGTCGAAAACGACCACTGATCCTTGCATGTCGCGACATTGCGATCAATTCATATTAAGGTTTCGACCCCGACCCTCGCGCTGGTTTTCGAGATAATCGCGAATAACCCCAATCGCTCCCAAAATTTTCAAAGTACCGCGAGTTTTCAGAGTGCTTCCGCACCATCTTCCGAACACAAAGTCGTCCGAACTTCGAAAACGACCACTGATCCTTGCATGTCGCGACATTGCGATCAATTCATATTAAGGTTTCGACCCCGGCCCTCGCGCTGGTTTTCGAGATAATCGCGAATAACCCCAATCGCTCCCAAAATTTTCAAAGTACCGCGAGTTGTCAGAGGGCTTCCGCTCCATCGTCCGACCACAAAGTCGTCCGAACGTCGAAAACGACCACTGATCCTTGCATGTCGCGACATTGCGATCAATTCATATTAAGGTTTCGACCCCGACCCTCGCGCTGGTTTTCGAGATAATCGCGAATAACCCCAATCGCTCCCAAAATTTTCAAAGTAACGCGAGTTTTCAGAGTGCTTCCGCACCATCTTCCGAACACAAAGTCGTCCGATCTTCGAAAACGACCACTGATCCTTGCATGTCGCGACATTGCGATCAATTCATATTAAGATTTCGACCCCGGCCCTCGCGCTGGTTTTCGAGATAATCGCGAATAACCCCAATCGTTCCCAAAATTTTCAAAGTACCGCGAGTTTTCAGAGTGCTTCCGCACCATCTTCCGAACACAAAGTCGTCCGAACGTCGAAAACGACCACTGATTTTTGCGAGTCGCGACATTGCGATCAATTCATATTAAGGTTTCGACCCCGGCCCTCGCGCTGGTTTTCGAGATAATCGCGAATAACCCCAATCGCTCCCAAAATTTTCAAAGTACCGCGAGTTTTCAGAGGGCTTCCGCACCATCTTCCGAACACAAAGTCGTCCGATCGTCGAAAACGACCACTGATCCTTGCGTGTCGCGACATTGCGATAAATTCATATTAATGTTTCGACCCCGGTCGTCGCGCTGGTTTTCGAGATAATCGCGAATAACCCCAATCGCTCCCAAAATTTTCAAAGTACCGCGAGTTTTCAGAGGGCTTCCGCACCATCTTCCGAACACAAAGTCGTCCGATCGTCGAAAACGACCACTGATCCTTGCGTGTCGCGACATTGCGATAAATTCATATTAATGTTTCGACCCCGGTCGTCGCGCTGGTTTTCGAGATAATCGCGAATAACCCCAATCGCTCCGAAAATTTTCAAAGTACCGCGAATTGTCAGAGTCCATCCGCTCCATCGTCCGACCACAAAGTCGTCCGATCGTCGAAAACGACCACTGAACCTTACGAGTCGCGACATTGCGATCTATTCTAATTAAGGTTTCGACCCCGGCCCTCGCGCTGGTTTTCGAGATAATCGCGAAGAACCCCAATCGCTCCCAAAATTTTCAAAGTACCGCGAGTTTTCAGAGTGCTTCCGCACCATCTTCCGAACACAAAGTCGTCCGAACTTCGAAAACGACCACTGATCCTTGCGTGTCGCGACATTGCGATAAATTCATATTAATGTTTGGACCCCGGTCGTCGCGCTGGTTTTCGAGATAATCGCGAATAACCCCAATCGCTCCGAAAATTTTCAAAGTACCGCGAATTGTCAGAGTCCATCCGCTCCATCGTCCGACCACAAAGTCGTCCGATCGTCGAAAACGACCACTGAACCTTACGACTCACGACATTGCGATCTATTCTAATTAAGGTTTCGACCCCGGCCCTCGCGCTGGTTTTCGAGATAATCGCGAAGAACCCCAATCGCTCCCAAAATTTTCAAAGTACCGCGAGTTTTCAGAGTGCTTCCGCACCATCTTCCGAACACAAAGTCGTCCGATCTTCGACAACAACCACTGATCCTTGCATGTCGCGACATTGCGATCAATTCATATTAAGGTTTCGTCCCCGGTCGTCGGGCTGGTTTTCGAGGTAATCGCGAATAACCCCAAACGCTCCCAAAATTTTCAAAGTACCGCGAGTTTTCAGAGTGCTTCCGCACCATCTTCCGAACACAAAGTCGTCCGAACGTCGAAAATGACCACTGAACCTTACGAGTCGCGACATTGCGATCTATTCTAATTAAGGTTTCGACCCCGGCCCTCGCGCTGGTTTTCGAGATAATCGCGAAGAACCCCAATCGCTCCCAAAATTTTCAAAGTACCGCGAGTTTTCAGAGTGCTTCCGCACCATCTTCCGAACACAAAGTCGTCCGAACTTCGAAAACGACCACTGATCCTTGCATGTCGCGACATTGCGATCAATTCATATTAAGGTTTCGACCCCGGCCCTCGCGCTGGTTTTCGAGATAATCGCGAATAACCCCAATCGCTCCCAAAATTTTCAAAGTACCGCGAGTTGTCAGAGGGCTTCCGCTCCATCGTCCGACCACAAAGTCGTCCGATCGTCGAAAACGACCACTGATCCTTGCCAGTCGCGACATTGCGATCTATTCTAATTAAGGTGTCGACCACGGCCCTCGCGCTGGTTTTCGAGATAATCGCGAATAACCCCAACCGCTCCCAAAATTTTCAAAGTACCGCGAATTGTCAGAGTACATCCGCTCCATCGTCCGACCACAAAGTCCTCCGATCGTCGAAAACGACCACTGATCCTTCCGAGTCATGACATTGCGATCAATTCATATTAAGGGTTCGACGCCGGTCGTCGCGCTGGTTTTCGAGGTAATCGCGAATAACCCCAAACGCTCCCAAAATTTTCAAAGTACCGCGAGTTTTCAGAGGGCTTCCGCACCATCTTCCGAACACAAAGTCGTCCGATCGTCGAAAACGACCACTGATCCTTGCGTGTCGCGACATTGCGATAAATTCATATTAATCTTTCGACCCCGGTCGTCGCGCTGGTTTTCGAGATAATCGCGTATAACCCCAATCGCTCCCAAAATTTTCAAAGTACCGCGAGTTTTCAGAGGGCTTCCGCACCATCTTCCGAACACAAAGTCGTCCGATCGTCGAAAACGACCACTGATCCTTGCGTGTCGCGACATTGCGATAAATTCATATTAATGTTTCGACCCCGGTCGTCGCGCTGGTTTTCGAGATAATCGCGAATAACCCCAATCGCTCCGAAAATTTTCAAAGTACCGCGAATTGTCAGAGTCCATCCGCTCCATCGTCCGACCACAAAGTCGTCCGAACGTCGAAAACGACCACTGATCCTTGCATGTCGCGACATTGCGATCAATTCATATTAAGGTTTCGACCCCGACCCTCGCGCTGGTTTTGGAGATAATCGCGAATAACCCCAATCGCTCCCAAAATTTTCAAAGTAACGCGAGTTTTCAGAGTGCTTCCGCACCATCTTCCGAACACAAAGTCGTCCGAACTTCGAAAACGACCACTGATCCTTGCATGTCGCGACATTGCGATCAATTCATATTAAGATTTCGACACCGGCCCTCGCGCTGGTTTTCGAGATAATCGCGAATAACCCCAATCGTTCCCAAAATTTTCAATGTACCGCGAGTTTTCAGAGTGCTTCCGCACCATCTTCCGAACACAAAGTCGTCCGAACGTCGAAAACGACCACTGATCCTTGCATGTCGCGACATTGCGATCAATTCATATTAAGGTTTCGACCCCGGCCCTCGCGCTGGTTTTCGAGATAATCGCGAATAACCCCAATCGCTCCCAAAATTTTCAAAGTACCGCGAGTTGTCAGAGGGCTTCCGCTCCATCGTCCGACCACAAAGTCGTCCGATCGTCGAAAACGACCACTGATCCTTGCGAGTCGCGACATTGCGATCTATTCTAATTAAGGTGTCGACCACGGCCCTCGCGCTGGTTTTCGAGATAATCGCGAATAACCCCAACCGCTCCCAAAATTTTCAAAGTACCGCGAGTTTTCAGAGTGCTTCCGCACCATCTTCCGAACACAAAGTCGTCCGAACTTCGAAAACGACCACTGATCCTTGCGTGACGCGACATTGCGATAAATTCATATTAATGTTTCGACCCCGGTCGTCGCGCTGGTTTTCGAGATAATCGCGAATAACCCCAATCGCTCCGAAAATTTTCAAAGTACCGCGAATTGTCAGAGTCCATCCGCTCCATCGTCCGACCACAATGTCGTCCGATCGTCGAAAACGACCACTGAACCTTACGACTCGCGACATTGCGATCTATTCTAATTAAGGTTTCGACCCCGGCCCTCGCGCTGGTTTTCGAGATAATCGCGAAGAACCCCAATCGCTCCCAAAATTTTCAAAGTACCGCGAGTTTTCAGAGTGCTTCCGCACCATCTTCCGAACACAAAGTCGTCCGATCTTCGACAACAACCACTGATCCTTGCATGTCGCGACATTGCGATCAATTCATATTAAGGTTTCGTCCCCGGTCGTCGGGCTGGTTTTCGAGGTAATCGCGAATAACCCCAAACGCTCCCAAAATTTTCAAAGTACCGCGAGTTTTCAGAGTGCTTCCGCACCATCTTCCGAACACAAAGTCGTCCGAACGTCGAAAACGACCACTGATCCTTGCATGTCGCGACATTGCGATCAATTCATATTAAGGTTTCGACCCCGACCCTCGCCCTGGTTTTCGAGATAATCGCGAATAACCCCAATCGCTCCCAAAATTTTCAAAGTACCGCGAGTTTTCAGAGTGCTTCCGCACCATCTTCCGAACACAAAGTCGTCCGAACTTCGAAAACGACCACTGATCCTTGCATGTCGCGACATTGCGATCAATTCATATTAAGGTTTCGACCCCGGCCCTCGCGCTGGTTTTCGAGATAATCGCGAATAACCCCAATCGCTCCCAAAATTTTCAAACTACCGCGAGTTGTCAGAGGGCTTCCGCTCCATCGTCCGACCACAAAGTCGTCCGGTCGTCGAAAACGACCACTGATCCTTGCGAGTCGCGACATTGCGATCTATTCTAATTAAGGTGTCGACCACGGCCCTCGCGCTGGTTTTCGAGATATTCGCGAATAACCCCAATCGCTCCCAAAATTTTCAAAGTACCGCGAGTTTTCAGAGGGCTTCCGCACCATCTTCCGAACACAAAGTCGTCCGATCGTCGAAAACGACCACTGATCCTTGCGTGTCGCGACATTGCGATAAATTCATATTAATGTTTCGACCCCGGTCGTCGCGCTGGTTTTCGAGATAATCGCGAATAACCCCAATCGCTCCCAAAATTTTCAAAGTACCGCGAGTTTTCAGAGGGCTTCCGCACCATGTTCCGAACACAAAGTCGTCCGATCGTCGAAAACGACCACTGATCCTTGCGTGTCGCGACATTGCGATAAATTCATATTAATGTTTCGACCCCGGTCGTCGCGCTGGTTTTCGAAATAATCGCGAATAACCCCAATCGCTCCGAAAATTTTCAAAGTACCGCGAATTGTCAGAGTCCATCCGCTCCATCGTCCGACCACAAAGTCGTCCGATCGTCGAAAATGACCACTGAACCTTACGAGTCGCGACATTGCGATCTATTCTAATTAAGGTTTCGACCCCGGCCCTCGCGTTGGTTTTCGAGATAATCGCGAAGAACACCAATCGCTCCCAAAATTTTCAAAGTACCGCGAGTTTTCAGAGTGCTTCCGCACCATCTTCCGAACACAAAGTCGTCCGAACTTCGAAAACGACCACTGATCCTTGCATGTCGCGACATTGCGATCAATTCATATTAAAGTTTCGACCCCGGCCCTCGCGCTGGTTTTCGAGATAATCGCGAATAACCCCAATCGCTCCCAAAATTTTCAAAGTACCGCGAGTTTTCAGAGGGCTTCCGCACCATCTTCCGAACACAAAGTCGTCCGATCGTCGAAAACGACCACTGATCCTTGCGTGTCGCGACATTGCGATAAATTCATATTAATGTTTCGACCCCGGTCGTCGCGCTGGTTTTCGAGATAATCGCGAATAACCCCAATCGCTCCCAAAATTTTCAAAGTACCGCGAGTTTTCAGAGGGCTTCCGCACCATCTTCCGAACACAAAGTCGTCCGATCGTCGAAAACGACCACTGATCCTTGCGTATCGCGACATTGCGATAAATTCATATTAATGTTTCGACCCCGGTCGTCGCGCTGGTTTTCGAGATAATCGCGAATAACCCCAATCGCTCCGAAAATTTTCAAAGTACCGCGAATTGTCAGAGTCCATCCGCTCCATCGTCCGACCACAAAGTCGTCCGATCGTCGAAAACGACCACTGAACCTTACGAGTCGCGACATTGCGATCTATTCTAATTAAGGTTTCGACCCCGGCCCTCGCGCTGGTTTTCGAGATAATCGCGAAGAACCCCAATCGCTCCCAAAATTTTCAAAGTACCGCGAGTTTTCAGAGTGCTTCCGCACCATCTTCCGAACACAAAGTCGTCCGAACTTCGAAAACGACCACTGATCCTTGCGTGTCGCGACATTGCGATAAATTCATATTAATGTTTGGACCCCGGTCGTCGCGCTGGTTTTCGAGATAATCGCGAATAACCCCAATCGCTCCGAAAATTTTCAAAGTACCGCGAATTGTCAGAGTCCATCCGCTCCATCGTCCGACCACAAAGTCGTCCGATCGTCGAAAACGACCACTGAACCTTACGACTCGCGACATTGCGATCTATTCTAATTAAGGTTTCGACCCCGGCCCTCGCGCTGGTTTTCGAGATAATCGCGAAGAACCCCAATCGCTCCCAAAATTTTCAAAGTACCGCGAGTTTTCAGAGTGCTTCCGCACCATCTTCCGAACACAAAGTCGTCCGATCTTCGACAACAACCACTGATCCTTGCATGTCGCGACATTGCGATCAATTCATATTAAGGTTTCGTCCCCGGTCGTCGGGCTGGTTTTCGAGGTAATCGCGAATAACCCCAAACGCTCCCAAAATTTTCAAAGTACCGCGAGTTTTCAGAGTGCTTCCGCACCATCTTCCGAACACAAAGTCGTCCGAACGTCGAAAATGACCACTGAACCTTACGAGTCGCGACATTGCGATCTATTCTAATTAAGGTTTCGACCCCGGCCCTCGCGCTGGTTTTCGAGATAATCGCGAAGAACCCCAATCGCTCCCAAAATTTTCAAAGTACCGCGAGTTTTCAGAGTGCTTCCGCACCATCTTCCGAACACAAAGTCGTCCGAACTTCGAAAACGACCACTGATCCTTGCATGTCGCGACATTGCGATCAATTCATATTCAGGTTTCGACCCCGGCCCTCGCGCTGGTTTTCGAGATAATCGCGAATAACCCCAATCGCTCCCAAAATTTTCAAAGTACCGCGAGTTGTCAGAGGGCTTCCGCTCCATCGTCCGACCACAAAGTCGTCCGATCGTCGAAAACGACCACTGATCCTTGCGAGTCGCGACATTGCGATCTATTCTAATTAAGGTGTCGACCACGGCCCTCGCGCTGGTTTTCGAGATAATCGCGAATAACCCCAACCGCTCCCAAAATTTTCAAAGTACCGCGAATTGTCAGAGTACATCCGCTCCATCGTCCGACCACAAAGTCCTCCGATCGTCGAAAACGACCACTGATCCTTCCGAGTCATGACATTGCGATCAATTCATATTAAGGGTTCGACGCCGGTCGTCGCGCTGGTTTTCGAGGTAATCGCGAATAACCCCAAACGCTCCCAAAATTTTCAAAGTACCGCGAGTTTTCAGAGTCCTTCCGCACCATCGTCCGAATACAAAATCGTCCGATCGTCGAAAACGACCACTGACCCTTGCGTGTCGCGAAATTGCGATAAATTCTTATTAATGTTTCGACCCCGGTCGTCGCGCTGGTTTTCAAGATAATCGCGAATAACCCCAATCGCTCCCAAAATTTTCAAAGTACCGCGAGTTTTCAGAGGGCTTCCGCACCATCTTCCGAACACAAAGTCGTCCGATCGTCGAAAACGACCACTGATCCTTGCGTGTCGCGACATTGCGATAAATTCATATTAATGTTTCGACCCCGGTCGTCGCGCTGGTTTTCGAGATAATCGCGTATAACCCCAAACGCTCCCAAAATTTTCAAAGTACCGCGAGTTTTCAGAGTGCTTCCGCACCATCTTCCGAACACAAAGTCGTCCGAACTTCGAAAACGACCACTGATCCTTGCGTGTCGCGACATTGCGATAAATTCATATTAATGTTTCGACCCCGGTCGTCGCGCTGGTTTTCGAGATAATCGCGAATAACCCCAATCGCTCCGAAAATTTTCAAAGTACCGCGAATTGTCAGAGTCCGTCCGCTCCATCGTCCGACCACAAAGTCGTCCGATCGTCGAAAACGACCACTGAACCTTACGAGTCGCGACATTGCGATCTATTCTAATTAAGGTTTCGACCCCGGCCCTCGCGCTGGTTTTCGAGATAATCGCGAAGAACCCCAATCGCTCCCAAAATTTTCAAAGTACCGCGAGTTTTCAGAGGGCTTCCGCACCATCTTCCGAATACAAAGTCGTCCGATCGTCGAAAACGACCACTGATCCTTGCGTGTCGCGACATTGCGATAAATTCCTATTAATGTTTCGACCCCGGTCGTCGCGCTGGTTTTCGAGATAATCGCGAATAACCCCAATCGCTCCCAAAATTTTCAAAGCACCGCGAGTTTTCAGAGTGCTTCCGCACCATCTTCCGAACACAAAGTCGTCCGAACTTCGAAAACGACCACTGATCCTTGCATGTCGCGACATTGCGATCAATTCATATTAAGATTTCGACACCGGCCCTCGCGCTGGTTTTCGAGATAATCGCGAATAACCCCAATCGTTCCCAAAATTTTCAATGTACCGCGAGTTTTCAGAGTGCTTCCGCACCATCTTCCGAACACAAAGTCGTCCGAACGTCGAAAACGACCACTGATCCTTGCATGTCGCGACATTGCGATCAATTCATATTAAGGTTTCGACCACGGCCCTCGCGCTGGTTTTCGAGATAATCGCGAATAACCCCAACCGCTCCCAAAATTTTCAAAGTACCGCGAGTTTTCAGAGTGCTTCCGCACCATCTTCCGAACACAAAGTCGTCCGAACTTCGAAAACGACCACTGATCCTTGCGTGACGCGACATTGCGATAAATTCATATTAATGTTTCGACCCCGGTCGTCGCGCTGGTTTTCGAGATAATCGCGAATAACCCCAATCGCTCCGAAAATTTTCAAAGTACCGCGAATTGTCAGAGTCCATCCGCTCCATCGTCCGACCACAATGTCGTCCGATCGTCGAAAACGACCACTGAACCTTACGACTCGCGACATTGCGATCTATTCTAATTAAGGTTTCGACCCCGGCCCTCGCGCTGGTTTTCGAGATAATCGCGAAGAACCCCAATCGCTCCCAAAATTTTCAAAGTACCGCGAGTTTTCAGAGTGCTTCCGCACCATCTTCCGAACACAAAGTCGTCCGATCTTCGACAACAACCACTGATCCTTGCATGTCGCGACATTGCGATCAATTCATATTAAGGTTTCGTCCCCGGTCGTCGGGCTGGTTTTCGAGGTAATCGCGAATAACCCCAAACGCTCCCAAAATTTTCAAAGTACCGCGAGTTTTCAGAGTGCTTCCGCACCATCTTCCGAACACAAAGTCGTCCGAACGTCGAAAACGACCACTGATCCTTGCATGTCGCGACATTGCGATCAATTCATATTAAGGTTTCGACCCCGACCCTCGCCCTGGTTTTCGAGATAATCGCGAATAACCCCAATCGCTCCCAAAATTTTCAAAGTACCGCGAGTTTTCAGAGTGCTTCCGCACCATCTTCCGAACACAAAGTCGTCCGAACTTCGAAAACGACCACTGATCCTTGCATGTCGCGACATTGCGATCAATTCATATTAAGGTTTCGACCCCGGCCCTCGCGCTGGTTTTCGAGATAATCGCGAATAACCCCAATCGCTCCCAAAATTTTCAAACTACCGCGAGTTGTCAGAGGGCTTCCGCTCCATCGTCCGACCACAAAGTCGTCCGGTCGTCGAAAACGACCACTGATCCTTGCGAGTCGCGACATTGCGATCTATTCTAATTAAGGTGTCGACCACGGCCCTCGCGCTGGTTTTCGAGATATTCGCGAATAACCCCAATCGCTCCCAAAATTTTCAAAGTACCGCGAGTTTTCAGAGGGCTTCCGCACCATCTTCCGAACACAAAGTCGTCCGATCGTCGAAAACGACCACTGATCCTTGCGTGTCGCGACATTGCGATAAATTCATATTAATGTTTCGACCCCGGTCGTCGCGCTGGTTTTCGAGATAATCGCGAATAACCCCAATCGCTCCCAAAATTTTCAAAGTACCGCGAGTTTTCAGAGGGCTTCCGCACCATGTTCCGAACACAAAGTCGTCCGATCGTCGAAAACGACCACTGATCCTTGCGTGTCGCGACATTGCGATAAATTCATATTAATGTTTCGACCCCGGTCGTCGCGCTGGTTTTCGAAATAATCGCGAATAACCCCAATCGCTCCGAAAATTTTCAAAGTACCGCGAATTGTCAGAGTCCATCCGCTCCATCGTCCGACCACAAAGTCGTCCGATCGTCGAAAATGACCACTGAACCTTACGAGTCGCGACATTGCGATCTATTCTAATTAAGGTTTCGACCCCGGCCCTCGCGTTGGTTTTCGAGATAATCGCGAAGAACACCAATCGCTCCCAAAATTTTCAAAGTACCGCGAGTTTTCAGAGTGCTTCCGCACCATCTTCCGAACACAAAGTCGTCCGAACTTCGAAAACGACCACTGATCCTTGCATGTCGCGACATTGCGATCAATTCATATTAAGGTTTCGACCCCGGCCCTCGCGCTGGTTTTCGAGATAATCGCGAATAACCCCAATCGCTCCCAAAATTTTCAAAGTACCGCGAGTTTTCAGAGGGCTTCCGCACCATCTTCCGAACACAAAGTCGTCCGATCGTCGAAAACGACCACTGATCCTTGCGTGTCGCGACATTGCGATAAATTCATATTAATGTTTCGACCCCGGTCGTCGCGCTGGTTTTCGAGATAATCGCGAATAACCCCAATCGCTCCCAAAATTTTCAAAGTACCGCGAGTTTTCAGAGGGCTTCCGCACCATCTTCCGAACACAAAGTCGTCCGATCGTCGAAAACGACCACTGATCCTTGCGTATCGCGACATTGCGATAAATTCATATTAATGTTTCGACCCCGGTCGTCGCGCTGGTTTTCGAGATAATCGCGAATAACCCCAATCGCTCCGAAAATTTTCAAAGTACCGCGAATTGTCAGAGTCCATCCGCTCCATCGTCCGACCACAAAGTCGTCCGATCGTCGAAAACGACCACTGAACCTTACGAGTCGCGACATTGCGATCTATTCTAATTAAGGTTTCGACCCCGGCCCTCGCGCTGGTTTTCGAGATAATCGCGAAGAACCCCAATCGCTCCCAAAATTTTCAAAGTACCGCGAGTTTTCAGAGTGCTTCCGCACCATCTTCCGAACACAAAGTCGTCCGAACTTCGAAAACGACCACTGATCCTTGCGTGTCGCGACATTGCGATAAATTCATATTAATGTTTGGACCCCGGTCGTCGCGCTGGTTTTCGAGATAATCGCGAATAACCCCAATCGCTCCGAAAATTTTCAAAGTACCGCGAATTGTCAGAGTCCATCCGCTCCATCGTCCGACCACAAAGTCGTCCGATCGTCGAAAACGACCACTGAACCTTACGACTCGCGACATTGCGATCTATTCTAATTAAGGTTTCGACCCCGGCCCTCGCGCTGGTTTTCGAGATAATCGCGAAGAACCCCAATCGCTCCCAAAATTTTCAAAGTACCGCGAGTTTTCAGAGTGCTTCCGCACCATCTTCCGAACACAAAGTCGTCCGATCTTCGACAACAACCACTGATCCTTGCATGTCGCGACATTGCGATCAATTCATATTAAGGTTTCGTCCCCGGTCGTCGGGCTGGTTTTCGAGGTAATCGCGAATAACCCCAAACGCTCCCAAAATTTTCAAAGTACCGCGAGTTTTCAGAGTGCTTCCGCACCATCTTCCGAACACAAAGTCGTCCGAACGTCGAAAATGACCACTGAACCTTACGAGTCGCGACATTGCGATCTATTCTAATTAAGGTTTCGACCCCGGCCCTCGCGCTGGTTTTCGAGATAATCGCGAAGAACCCCAATCGCTCCCAAAATTTTCAAAGTACCGCGAGTTTTCAGAGTGCTTCCGCACCATCTTCCGAACACAAAGTCGTCCGAACTTCGAAAACGACCACTGATCCTTGCATGTCGCGACATTGCGATCAATTCATATTCAGGTTTCGACCCCGGCCCTCGCGCTGGTTTTCGAGATAATCGCGAATAACCCCAATCGCTCCCAAAATTTTCAAAGTACCGCGAGTTGTCAGAGGGCTTCCGCTCCATCGTCCGACCACAAAGTCGTCCGATCGTCGAAAACGACCACTGATCCTTGCGAGTCGCGACATTGCGATCTATTCTAATTAAGGTGTCGACCACGGCCCTCGCGCTGGTTTTCGAGATAATCGCGAATAACCCCAACCGCTCCCAAAATTTTCAAAGTACCGCGAATTGTCAGAGTACATCCGCTCCATCGTCCGACCACAAAGTCCTCCGATCGTCGAAAACGACCACTGATCCTTCCGAGTCATGACATTGCGATCAATTCATATTAAGGGTTCGACGCCGGTCGTCGCGCTGGTTTTCGAGGTAATCGCGAATAACCCCAAACGCTCCCAAAATTTTCAAAGTACCGCGAGTTTTCAGAGTCCTTCCGCACCATCGTCCGAATACAAAATCGTCCGATCGTCGAAAACGACCACTGACCCTTGCGTGTCGCGAAATTGCGATAAATTCTTATTAATGTTTCGACCCCGGTCGTCGCGCTGGTTTTCAAGATAATCGCGAATAACCCCAATCGCTCCCAAAATTTTCAAAGTACCGCGAGTTTTCAGAGGGCTTCCGCACCATCTTCCGAACACAAAGTCGTCCGATCGTCGAAAACGACCACTGATCCTTGCGTGTCGCGACATTGCGATAAATTCATATTAATGTTTCGACCCCGGTCGTCGCGCTGGTTTTCGAGATAATCGCGTATAACCCCAAACGCTCCCAAAATTTTCAAAGTACCGCGAGTTTTCAGAGTGCTTCCGCACCATCTTCCGAACACAAAGTCGTCCGAACTTCGAAAACGACCACTGATCCTTGCGTGTCGCGACATTGCGATAAATTCATATTAATGTTTCGACCCCGGTCGTCGCGCTGGTTTTCGAGATAATCGCGAATAACCCCAATCGCTCCAAAAATTTTCAAAGTACCGCGAATTGTCAGAGTCCGTCCGCTCCATCGTCCGACCACAAAGTCGTCCGATCGTCGAAAACGACCACTGAACCTTACGAGTCACGACATTGCGATCTATTCTAATTAAGGTTTCGACCCCGGCCCTCGCGCTGGTTTTCGAGATAATCGCGAAGAACCCCAATCGCTCCCAAAATTTTCAAAGTACCGCGAGTTTTCAGAGGGCTTCCGCACCATCTTCCGAATACAAAGTCGTCCGATCGTCGAAAACGACCACTGATCCTTGCGTGTCGCGACATTGCGATAAATTCCTATTAATGTTTCGACCCCGGTCGTCGCGCTGGTTTTCGAGATAATCGCGAATAACCCCAATCGCTCCCAAAATTTTCAAAGCACCGCGAGTTTTCAGAGTGCTTCCGCACCATCTTCCGAACACAAAGTCGTCCGAACTTCGAAAACGACCACTGATCCTTGCGTGTCGCGACATTGCGATAAATTCATATTAATGTTTCGACCCCGGTCGTCGCGCTGGTTTTCGAGATAATCGCGAATAACCCTAATCGCTCCGAAAATTTTCAAAGTACCGCGAATTGTCAGAGTCCATCCGCTCCATCGTCCGACGACAAAGTCGTCCGATCGTCGAAAACGACCACTGAACCTTACGAGTCGCGACATTGCGATAAATTCATATTAATGTTTCGACCCCGGTCGTCGCGCTGGTTTTCGAGATAATCGCGTATAACCCCAATCGCTCCCAAAATTTTCAAAGTACCGCGAGTTTTCAGAGGGCTTCCGCACCATCTTCCGAACACAAAGTCGTCCGATCGTCGAAAACGACCACTGATCCTTGCGTGTCGCGACATTGCGATAAATTCATATTAATGTTTCGACCCCGGTCGTCGCGCTGGTTTTCGAGATAATCGCGAATAACCCCAATCGCTCCGAAAATTTTCAAAGTACCGCGAATTGTCAGAGTCCATCCGCTCCATCGTCCGACCACAAAGTCGTCCGAACGTCGAAAACGACCACTGATCCTTGCATGTCGCGACATTGCGATCAATTCATATTAAGGTTTCGACCCCGGCCCTCGCGCTGGTTTTCGAGATAATCGCGAATAACCCCAATCGCTCCCAAAATTTTCAAAGTACCGCGAGTTGTCAGAGGGCTTCCGCTCCATCGTCCGACCACAAAGTCGTCCGATCGTCCAAAACGACCACTGATCCTTGCGAGTCGCGACATTGCGATCAATTCATATTAAGGTTTCGACCCCGACCCTCGCGCTGGTTTTCGAGATAATCGCGAATAACCCCAATCGCTCCCAAAATTTTCAAAGTACCGCGAGTTTTCAGAGTGCTTCCGCACCATCTTCCGAACACAAAGTCGTCCGATCTTCGACAACAACCACTGATCCTTGCATGTCGCGACATTGCGATCAATTCATATTAAGGTTTCGTCCCCGGTCGTCGGGCTGGTTTTCGAGGTAATCGCGAATAACCCCAATCGCTCCCAAAATTTTCAAAGTACCGCGAGTTTTCAGAGGGCTTCCGCACCATGTTCCGAACACAAAGTCGTCCGATCGTCGAAAACGACCACTGATCCTTGCGTGTCGCGACATTGCGATAAATTCATATTAATGTTTCGACCCCGGTCGTCGCGCTGGTTTTCGAAATAATCGCGAATAACCCCAATCGCTCCGAAAATTTTCAAAGTACCGCGAATTGTCAGAGCCCATCCGCTCCATCGTCCGACCACAAAGTCGTCCGATCGTCGAAAATGACCACTGAACCTTACGAGTCGCGACATTGCGATCTATTCTAATTAAGGTTTCGACCCCGGCCCTCGCGTTGGTTTTCGAGATAATCGCGAAGAACACCAATCGCTCCCAAAATTTTCAAAGTACCGCGAGTTTTCAGAGTGCTTCCGCACCATCTTCCGAACACAAAGTCGTCCGAACTTCGAAAACGACCACTGATCCTTGCATGTCGCGACATTGCGATCAATTCATATTAAGGTTTCGACCCCGGCCCTCGCGCTGGTTTTCGAGATAATCGCGAATAACCCCAATCGCTCCCAAAATTTTCAAAGTACCGCGAGTTTTCAGAGGGCTTCCGCACCATCTTCCGAACACAAAGTCGTCCGATCGTCGAAAACGACCACTGATCCTTGCGTGTCGCGACATTGCGATAAATTCATATTAATGTTTCGACCCCGGTCGTCGCGCTGGTTTTCGAGATAATCGCGAATAACCCCAATCGCTCCCAAAATTTTCAAAGTACCGCGAGTTTTCAGAGTGCTTCCGCACCATCTTCCGAACACAAAGTCGTCCGAACTTCGAAAACGACCACTGATCCTTGCGTGTCGCGACATTGCGATAAATTCATATTAATGTTTGGACCCCGGTCGTCGCGCTGGTTTTCGAGATAATCGCGAATAACCCCAATCGCTCCGAAAATTTTCAAAGTACCGCGAATTGTCAGAGTCCATCCGCTCCATCGTCCGACCACAAAGTCGTCCGATCGTCGAAAACGACCACTGAACCTTACGACTCGCGACATTGCGATCTATTCTAATTAAGGTTTCGACCCCGGCCCTCGCGCTGGTTTTCGAGATAATCGCGAAGAACCCCAATCGCTCCCAAAATTTTCAAAGTACCGCGAGTTTTCAGAGTGCTTCCGCACCATCTTCCGAACACAAAGTCGTCCGATCTTCGACAACAACCACTGATCCTTGCATGTCGCGACATTGCGATCAATTCATATTAAGGTTTCGTCCCCGGTCGTCGGGCTGGTTTTCGAGGTAATCGCGAATAACCCCAAACGCTCCCAAAATTTTCAAAGTACCGCGAGTTTTCAGAGTGCTTCCGCACCATCTTCCGAACACAAAGTCGTCCGAACGTCGAAAATGACCACTGAACCTTACGAGTCGCGACATTGCGATCTATTCTAATTAAGGTTTCGACCCCGGCCCTCGCGCTGGTTTTCGAGATAATCGCGAAGAACCCCAATCGCTCCCAAAATTTTCAAAGTACCGCGAGTTTTCAGAGTGCTTCCGCACCATCTTCCGAACACAAAGTCGTCCGAACTTCGAAAACGACCACTGATCCTTGCATGTCGCGACATTGCGATCAATTCATATTAAGGTTTCGACCCCGGCCCTCGCGCTGGTTTTCGAGATAATCGCGAATAACCCCAATCGCTCCCAAAATTTTCAAAGTACCGCGAGTTGTCAGAGGGCTTCCGCTCCATCGTCCGACCACAAAGTCGTCCGATCGTCGAAAACGACCACTGATCCTTGCGAGTCGCGACATTGCGATCTATTCTAATTAAGGTGTCGACCACGGCCCTCGCGCTGGTTTTCGAGATAATCGCGAATAACCCCAACCGCTCCCAAAATTTTCAAAGTACCGCGAATTGTCAGAGTACATCCGCTCCATCGTCCGACCACAAAGTCCTCCGATCGTCGAAAACGACCACTGATCCTTCCGAGTCATGACATTGCGATCAATTCATATTAAGGGTTCGACGCCGGTCGTCGCGCTGGTTTTCGAGGTAATCGCGAATAACCCCAAACGCTCCCAAAATTTTCAAAGTACCGCGAGTTTTCAGAGGGCTTCCGCACCATCTTCCGAACACAAAGTCGTCCGATCGTCGAAAACGACCACTGATCCTTGCGTGTCGCGACATTGCGATAAATTCATATTAATCTTTCGACCCCGGTCGTCGCGCTGGTTTTCGAGATAATCGCGTATAACCCCAATCGCTCCCAAAATTTTCAAAGTACCGCGAGTTTTCAGAGGGCTTCCGCACCATCTTCCGAACACAAAGTCGTCCGATCGTCGAAAACGACCACTGATCCTTGCGTGTCGCGACATTGCGATAAATTCATATTAATGTTTCGACCCCGGTCGTCGCGCTGGTTTTCGAGATAATCGCGAATAACCCCAATCGCTCCGAAAATTTTCAAAGTACCGCGAATTGTCAGAGTCCATCCGCTTCATCGTCCGACCACAAAGTCGTCCGAACGTCGAAAACGACCACTGATCCTTGCATGTCGCGACATTGCGATCAATTCATATTAAGGTTTCGACCCCGACCCTCGCGCTGGTTTTCGAGATAATCGCGAATAACCCCAATCGCTCCCAAAATTTTCAAAGTAACGCGAGTTTTCAGAGTGCTTCCGCACCATCTTCCGAACACAAAGTCGTCCGAACTTCGAAAACGACCACTGATCCTTGCATGTCGCGACATTGCGATCAATTCATATTAAGATTTCGACACCGGCCCTCGCGCTGGTTTTCGAGATAATCGCGAATAACCCCAATCGTTCCCAAAATTTTCAATGTACCGCGAGTTTTCAGAGTGCTTCCGCACCATCTTCCGAACACAAAGTCGTCCGAACGTCGAAAACGACCACTGATCCTTGCATGTCGCGACATTGCGATCAATTCATATTAAGGTTTCGACCCCGGCCCTCGCGCTGGTTTTCGAGATAATCGCGAATAACCCCAATCGCTCCCAAAATTTTCAAAGTACCGCGAGTTGTCAGAGGGCTTCCGCTCCATCGTCCGACCACAAAGTCGTCCGATCGTCGAAAACGACCACTGATCCTTGCGAGTCGCGACATTGCGATCTATTCTAATTAAGGTGTCGACCACGGCCCTCGCGCTGGTTTTCGAGATAATCGCGAATAACCCCAACCGCTCCCAAAATTTTCAAAGTACCGCGAGTTTTCAGAGTGCTTCCGCACCATCTTCCGAACACAAAGTCGTCCGAACTTCGAAAACGACCACTGATCCTTGCGTGACGCGACATTGCGATAAATTCATATTAATGTTTCGACCCCGGTCGTCGCGCTGGTTTTCGAGATAATCGCGAATAACCCCAATCGCTCCGAAAATTTTCAAAGTACCGCGAATTGTCAGAGTCCATCCGCTCCATCGTCCGACCACAATGTCGTCCGATCGTCGAAAACGACCACTGAACCTTACGACTCGCGACATTGCGATCTATTCTAATTAAGGTTTCGACCCCGGCCCTCGCGCTGGTTTTCGAGATAATCGCGAAGAACCCCAATCGCTCCCAAAATTTTCAAAGTACCGCGAGTTTTCAGAGTGCTTCCGCACCATCTTCCGAACACAAAGTCGTCCGATCTTCGACAACAACCACTGATCCTTGCATGTCGCGACATTGCGATCAATTCATATTAAGGTTTCGTCCCCGGTCGTCGGGCTGGTTTTCGAGGTAATCGCGAATAACCCCAAACGCTCCCAAAATTTTCAAAGTACCGCGAGTTTTCAGAGTGCTTCCGCACCATCTTCCGAACACAAAGTCGTCCGAACGTCGAAAACGACCACTGATCCTTGCATGTCGCGACATTGCGATCAATTCATATTAAGGTTTCGACCCCGACCCTCGCCCTGGTTTTCGAGATAATCGCGAATAACCCCAATCGCTCCCAAAATTTTCAAAGTACCGCGAGTTTTCAGAGTGCTTCCGCACCATCTTCCGAACACAAAGTCGTCCGAACTTCGAAAACGACCACTGATCCTTGCATGTCGCGACATTGCGATCAATTCATATTAAGGTTTCGACCCCGGCCCTCGCGCTGGTTTTCGAGATAATCGCGAATAACCCCAATCGCTCCCAAAATTTTCAAACTACCGCGAGTTGTCAGAGGGCTTCCGCTCCATCGTCCGACCACAAAGTCGTCCGGTCGTCGAAAACGACCACTGATCCTTGTGAGTCGCGACATTGCGATCTATTCTAATTAAGGTGTCGACCACGGCCCTCGCGCTGGTTTTCGAGATATTCGCGAATAACCCCAATCGCTCCCAAAATTTTCAAAGTACCGCGAGTTTTCAGAGGGCTTCCGCACCATCTTCCGAACACAAAGTCGTCCGATCGTCGAAAACGACCACTGATCCTTGCGTGTCGCGACATTGCGATAAATTCATATTAATGTTTCGACCCCGGTCGTCGCGCTGGTTTTCGAGATAATCGCGAATAACCCCAATCGCTCCCAAAATTTTCAAAGTACCGCGAGTTTTCAGAGGGCTTCCGCACCATCTTCCGAACACAAAGTCGTCCGATCGTCGAAAACGACCACTGATCCTTGCGTGTCGCGACATTGCGATAAATTCATATTAATGTTTCGACCCCGGTCGTCGCGCTGGTTTTCGAAATAATCGCGAATAACCCCAATCGCTCCGAAAATTTTCAAAGTACCGCGAATTGTCAGAGTCCATCCGCTCCATCGTCCGACCACAAAGTCGTCCGATCGTCGAAAATGACCACTGAACCTTACGAGTCGCGACATTGCGATCTATTCTAATTAAGGTTTCGACCCCGGCCCTCGCGCTGGTTTTCGAGATAATCGCGAAGAACCCCAATCGCTCCCAAAATTTTCAAAGTACCGCGAGTTTTCAGAGTGCTTCCGCACCATCTTCCGAACACAAAGTCGTCCGAACTTCGAAAACGACCACTGATCCTTGCATGTCGCGACATTGCGATCAATTCATATTAAGGTTTCGACCCCGGCCCTCGCGCTGGTTTTCGAGATAATCGCGAATAACCCCAATCGCTCCCAAAATTTTCAAAGTACCGCGAGTTGTCAGAGGGCTTCCGCTCCATCGTCCGACCACAAAGTCGTCCGAACGTCGAAAACGACCACTGATCCTTGCATGTCGCGACATTGCGATCAATTCATATTAAGGTTTCGACCCCGACCCTCGCGCTGGTTTTCGAGATAATCGCGAATAACCCCAATCGCTCCCAAAATTTTCAAAGTAACGCGAGTTTTCAGAGTGCTTCCGCACCATCTTCCGAACACAAAGTCGTCCGATCTTCGAAAACGACCACTGATCCTTGCATGTCGCGACATTGCGATCAATTCATATTAAGATTTCGACCCCGGCCCTCGCGCTGGTTTTCGAGATAATCGCGAATAACCCCAATCGTTCCCAAAATTTTCAAAGTACCGCGAGTTTTCAGAGTGCTTCCGCACCATCTTCCGAACACAAAGTCGTCCGAACTTCGAAAACGACCACTGATCCTTGCGTGTCGCGACATTGCGATAAATTCATATTAATGTTTCGACCCCGGTCGTCGCGCTGGTTTTCGAGATAATCGCGAATAACCCCAATCGCTCCGAAAATTTTCAAAGTACCGCGAATTGTCAGAGTCCATCCGCTCCATCGTCCGACCACAATGTCGTCCGATCGTCGAAAACGACCACTGAACCTTACGACTCGCGACATTGCGATCTATTCTAATTAAGGTTTCGACCCCGGCCCTCGCGCTGGTTTTCGAGATAATCGCGAAGAACCCCAATCGCTCCCAAAATTTTCAAAGTACCGCGAGTTTTCAGAGTGCTTCCGCACCATCTTCCGAACACAAAGTCGTCCGATCTTCGACAACAACCACTGATCCTTGCATGTCGCGACATTGCGATCAATTCATATTAAGGTTTCGTCCCCGGTCGTCGGGCTGGTTTTCGAGGTAATCGCGAATAACCCCAAACGCTCCCAAAATTTTCAAAGTACCGCGAGTTTTCAGAGTGCTTCCGCACCATCTTCCGAACACAAAGTCGTCCGAACGTCGAAAACGACCACTGATCCTTGCATGTCGCGACATTGCGATCAATTCATATTAAGGTTTCGACCCCGACCCTCGCCCTGGTTTTCGAGATAATCGCGAATAACCCCAATCGCTCCCAAAATTTTCAAAGTACCGCGAGTTTTCAGAGTGCTTCCGCACCATCTTCCGAACACAAAGTCGTCCGAACTTCGAAAACGACCACTGATCCTTGCATGTCGCGACATTGCGATCAATTCATATTAAGGTTTCGACCCCGGCCCTCGCGCTGGTTTTCGAGATAATCGCGAATAACCCCAATCGCTCCCAAAATTTTCAAACTACCGCGAGTTGTCAGAGGGCTTCCGCTCCATCGTCCGACCACAAAGTCGTCCGGTCGTCGAAAACGACCACTGATCCTTGTGAGTCGCGACATTGCGATCTATTCTAATTAAGGTGTCGACCACGGCCCTCGCGCTGGTTTTCGAGATATTCGCGAATAACCCCAATCGCTCCCAAAATTTTCAAAGTACCGCGAGTTTTCAGAGGGCTTCCGCACCATCTTCCGAACACAAAGTCGTCCGATCGTCGAAAACGACCACTGATCCTTGCGTGTCGCGACATTGCGATAAATTCATATTAATGTTTCGACCCCGGTCGTCGCGCTGGTTTTCGAGATAATCGCGAATAACCCCAATCGCTCCCAAAATTTTCAAAGTACCGCGAGTTTTCAGAGGGCTTCCGCACCATCTTCCGAACACAAAGTCGTCCGATCGTCGAAAACGACCACTGATCCTTGCGTGTCGCGACATTGCGATAAATTCATATTAATGTTTCGACCCCGGTCGTCGCGCTGGTTTTCGAAATAATCGCGAATAACCCCAATCGCTCCGAAAATTTTCAAAGTACCGCGAATTGTCAGAGTCCATCCGCTCCATCGTCCGACCACAAAGTCGTCCGATCGTCGAAAATGACCACTGAACCTTACGAGTCGCGACATTGCGATCTATTCTAATTAAGGTTTCGACCCCGGCCCTCGCGCTGGTTTTCGAGATAATCGCGAAGAACCCCAATCGCTCCCAAAATTTTCAAAGTACCGCGAGTTTTCAGAGTGCTTCCGCACCATCTTCCGAACACAAAGTCGTCCGAACTTCGAAAACGACCACTGATCCTTGCATGTCGCGACATTGCGATCAATTCATATTAAGGTTTCGACCCCGGCCCTCGCGCTGGTTTTCGAGATAATCGCGAATAACCCCAATCGCTCCCAAAATTTTCAAAGTACCGCGAGTTGTCAGAGGGCTTCCGCTCCATCGTCCGACCACAAAGTCGTCCGAACGTCGAAAACGACCACTGATCCTTGCATGTCGCGACATTGCGATCAATTCATATTAAGGTTTCGACCCCGACCCTCGCGCTGGTTTTCGAGATAATCGCGAATAACCCCAATCGCTCCCAAAATTTTCAAAGTAACGCGAGTTTTCAGAGTGCTTCCGCACCATCTTCCGAACACAAAGTCGTCCGATCTTCGAAAACGACCACTGATCCTTGCATGTCGCGACATTGCGATCAATTCATATTAAGATTTCGACCCCGGCCCTCGCGCTGGTTTTCGAGATAATCGCGAATAACCCCAATCGTTCCCAAAATTTTCAAAGTACCGCGAGTTTTCAGAGTGCTTCCGCACCATCTTCCGAACACAAAGTCGTCCGAACTTCGAAAACGACCACTGATCCTTGCGTGTCGCGACATTGCGATAAATTCATATTAATGTTTCGACCCCGGTCGTCGCGCTGGTTTTCGAGATAATCGCGAATAACCCCAATCGCTCCGAAAATTTTCAAAGTACCGCGAATTGTCAGAGTCCATCCGCTCCATCGTCCGACCACAATGTCGTCCGATCGTCGAAAACGACCACTGAACCTTACGACTCGCGACATTGCGATCTATTCTAATTAAGGTTTCGACCCCGGCCCTCGCGCTGGTTTTCGAGATAATCGCGAAGAACCCCAATCGCTCCCAAAATTTTCAAAGTACCGCGAGTTTTCAGAGTGCTTCCGCACCATCTTCCGAACACAAAGTCGTCCGATCTTCGACAACAACCACTGATCCTTGCATGTCGCGACATTGCGATCAATTCATATTAAGGTTTCGTCCCCGGTCGTCGGGCTGGTTTTCGAGGTAATCGCGAATAACCCCAAACGCTCCCAAAATTTTCAAAGTACCGCGAGTTTTCAGAGTGCTTCCGCACCATCTTCCGAACACAAAGTCGTCCGAACGTCGAAAACGACCACTGATCCTTGCATGTCGCGACATTGCGATCAATTCATATTAAGGTTTCGACCCCGACCCTCGCCCTGGTTTTCGAGATAATCGCGAATAACCCCAATCGCTCCCAAAATTTTCAAAGTACCGCGAGTTTTCAGAGTGCTTCCGCACCATCTTCCGAACACAAAGTCGTCCGAACTTCGAAAACGACCACTGATCCTTGCATGTCGCGACATTGCGATCAATTCATATTAAGGTTTCGACCCCGGCCCTCGCGCTGGTTTTCGAGATAATCGCGAATAACCCCAATCGCTCCCAAAATTTTCAAACTACCGCGAGTTGTCAGAGGGCTTCCGCTCCATCGTCCGACCACAAAGTCGTCCGGTCGTCGAAAACGACCACTGATCCTTGCGAGTCGCGACATTGCGATCTATTCTAATTAAGGTGTCGACCACGGCCCTCGCGCTGGTTTTCGAGATAATCGCGAATAACCCCAACCGCTCCCAAAATTTTCAAAGTACCGCGAATTGTCAGAGTACATCCGCTCCATCGTCCGACCACAAAGTCCTCCGATCGTCGAAAACGACCACTGATCCTTCCGAGTCATGACATTGCGATCAATTCATATTAAGGGTTCGACGCCGGTCGTCGCGCTGGTTTTCGAGGTAATCGCGAATAACCCCAAACGCTCCCAAAATTTTCAAAGTACCGCGAGTTTTCAGAGTGCTTCCGCACCATCTTCCGAACACAAAGTCGTCCGAACGACGAAAACGACCACTGATTTTTGCGAGTCGCGACGTTGCGATCAATTCATATTAAGGTTTCGACCCCGGCCCTCGCGCTGGTTTTCGAGATAATCGCGAATAACCCCAATCGCTCCCAAAATTTTCAAAGCACCGCGAGTTTTCAGAGTGCTTCCGCACCATCTTCCGAACACAAAGTCGTCCGAACTTCGAAAACGACCACTGATCCTTGCATGTCGCGACATTGCGATCAATTCATATTAAGGTTTCGACCCCGGCCCTCGCGCTGGTTTTCGAGATAATCGCGAATAACCCCAATCGCTCCCAAAATTTTCAAAGTACCGCGAGTTTTCAGAGTGCTTCCGCACCATCTTCCGAACACAAAGTCGTCCGAACGTCGAAAACGACCACTGATCCTTGCATGTCGCGACATTGCGATCAATTCATATTAAGGTTTCGACCCCGACCCTCGCGCTGGTTTTCGAGATAATCGCGAATAACCCCAATCGCTCCCAAAATTTTCAAAGTACCGCGAGTTTTCAGAGTGCTTCCGCACCATCTTCCGAACACAAAGTCGTCCGAACTTCGAAAACGACCACTGATCCTTGCATGTCGCGACATTGCGATCAATTCATATTAAGATTTCGACCCCGGCCCTCGCGCTGGTTTTCGAGATATTCGCGAATAACCCCAATCGCTCCCAAAATTTTCAAAGTACCGCGAGTTTTCAGAGGGCTTCCGCACCATCTTCCGAACACAAAGTCGTCCGATCGTCGAAAACGACCACTGATCCTTGCGTGTCGCGACATTGCGATAAATTCATATTAATGTTTCGACCCCGGTCGTCGCGCTGGTTTTCGAGATAATCGCGAATAACCCCAATTGCTCCCTAAATTTTCAAAGTACCGCGAGTTTTCAGAGGGCTTCCGCACCATCTTCCGAACACAAAGTCGTCCGATCGTCGAAAACGACCACTGATCCTTGCGTGTCGCGACATTGCGATAAATTCATATTAATGTTTCGACCCCGGTCGTCGCGCTGGTTTTCGAAATAATCGCGAATAACCCCAATCGCTCCGAAAATTTTCAAAGTACCGCGAATTGTCAGAGTCCATCCGCTCCATCGTCCGACCACAAAGTCGTCCGATCGTCGAAAATGACCACTGAACCTTACGAGTCGCGACATTGCGATCTATTCTAATTAAGGTTTCGACCCCGGCCCTCGCGCTGGTTTTCGAGATAATCGCGAAGAACCCCAATCGCTCCCAAAATTTTCAAAGTACCGCGAGTTTTCAGAGTGCTTCCGCACCATCTTCCGAACACAAAGTCGTCCGAACTTCGAAAACGAACACTGATCCTTGCATGTCGCGACATTGCGATCAATTCATATTAAGGTTTCGACCCCGGCTCTCGCGCTGGTTTTCGAGATAATCGCGAATAACCCCAATCGCTCCCAAAATTTTCAAAGTACCGCGAGTTGTCAGAGGGCTTCCGCTCCATCGTCCGACCACAAAGTCGTCCGAACGTCGAAAACGACCACTGATCCTTGCATGTCGCGACATTGCGATCAATTCATATTAAGGTTTCGACCCCGACCCTCGCGCTGGTTTTCGAGATAATCGCGAATAACCCCAATCGCTCCCAAAATTTTCAAAGTAACGCGAGTTTTCAGAGTGCTTCCGCACCATCTTCCGAACACAAAGTGGTCCGATCTTCGAAAACGACCACTGATCCTTGCATGTCGCGACATTGCGATCAATTCATATTAAGATTTCGACCCCGGCCCTCGCGCTGGTTTTCGAGATAATCGCGAATAACCCCAATCGTTCCCAAAATTTTCAAAGTACCGCGAGTTTTCAGAGTGCTTCCGCACCATCTTCCGAACACAAAGTCGTCCGAACGTCGAAAACGACCACTGATTTTTGCGAGTCGCGACATTGCGATCAATTCATATTAAGGTTTCGACCCCGGTCGTCGCGCTGGTTTTCGAGATAATCGCGAATAACCCCAATCGCTCCCAAAATTTTCAAAGTACCGCGAGTTTTCAGAGGGCTTCCGCACCATCTTCCGAACACAAAGTCGTCCGATCGTCGAAAACGACCACTGATCCTTGCGTGTCGCGACATTGCGATAAATTCATATTAATGTTTCGACCCCGGTCGTCGCGCTGGTTTTCGAGATAATCGCGAATAACCCCAATCGCTCCGAAAATTTTCAAAGTACCGCGAATTGTCAGAGTCCATCCGCTCCATCGTCCGACCACAAAGTCGTCCGAACGTCGAAAACGACCACTGATCCTTGCATGTCGCGACATTGCGATCAATTCATATTAAGGTTTCGACCCCGACCCTCGCGCTGGTTTTCGAGATAATCGCGAATAACCCCAATCGCTCCCAAAATTTTCAAAGTAACGCGAGTTTTCAGAGTGCTTCCGCACCATCTTCCGAACACAAAGTCGTCCGAACTTCGAAAACGACCACTGATCCTTGCATGTCGCGACATTGCGATCAATTCATATTAAGATTTCGACACCGGCCCTCGCGCTGGTTTTCGAGATAATCGCGAATAACCCCAATCGTTCCCAAAATTTTCAATGTACCGCGAGTTTTCAGAGTGCTTCCGCACCATCTTCCGAACACAAAGTCGTCCGAACGTCGAAAGCGACCACTGATCCTTGCATGTCGCGACATTGCGATCAATTCATATTAAGGTTTCGACCCCGGCCCTCGCGCTGGTTTTCGAGATAATCGCGAATAACCCCAATCGCTCCCAAAATTTTCAAAGTACCGCGAGTTGTCAGAGGGCTTCCGCTCCATCGTCCGACCACAAAGTCGTCCGATCGTCGAAAACGACCACTGATCCTTGCGAGTCGCGACATTGCGATCTATTCTAATTAAGGTGTCGACCACGGCCCTCGCGCTGGTTTTCGAGATAATCGCGAATAACCCCAATCGCTCCCAAAATTTTCAAAGTACCACGAGTTTTCAGAGGGCTTCCGCACCATCTTCCGAACACAAAGTCGTCCGATCTTCGACAACAACCGCTGATCCTTGCGTGTCGCGACATTGCGATCAATTCATATTAAGGTTTCGACCCCGGTCGTCGCGCTGGTTTTCGAGATAATCGCGAATAACCCCAATCGCTCCCAAAATTTTCAAAGTACCGCGAGTTTTCAGAGGGCTTCCGCACCATCTTCCGAACACAAAGTCGTCCGATCGTCGAAAACGACCACTGATCCTTGCGAGTCGCGACATTGCGATCTATTCTAATTAAGGTGTCGACCACGGCCCTCGCGCTGGTTTTCGAGATAATCGCGAATAACCCCAACCGCTCCCAAAATTTTCAAAGTACCGCGAATTGTCAGAGTACATCCGCTCCATCGTCCGACCACAAAGTCCTCCGATCGTCGAAAACGACCACTGATCCTTGCGAGTCGCGACATTGCGATCAATTCATATTAAGGTTTCGTCCCCGGTCGTCGGGCTGGTTTTCGAGGTAATCGCGAATAACCCCAAACGCTCCCAAAATTTTCAAAGTACCGCGAGTTGTCAGAGTCCATCCGCTCCATCGTCCGAACACAAAGTCGTCCGATCTTCGACAACAACCGCTGATCCTTTCGTGTCGCGACATTGCGATCAATTCATATTAAGGTTTCGACCCCGGCCCTCGCGTTAGTTTTCGAGATAATCGCCAATAACCCCAATCGCTCCCTAAATTTTCAAAGTACCGCGAGTTTTCAGAGTGCTTCCGCACCATCTTCCGAACACAAAGTCGTCCGAACGTCGAAAACGACCACTGATCCTTGCATGTCGCGACATTGCGATCAATTCATATTAAGGTTTCGACCCCGACCCTCGCGCTGGTTTTCGAGATAATCGCGAATAACCCCAATCGCTCCCAAAATTTTCAAAGTACCGCGAGTTTTCAGAGTGCTTCCGCACCATCTTCCGAACACAAAGTCGTCCGATCTTCGACAACAACCACTGATCCTTGCATGTCGCGACATTGCGATCAATTCATATTAAGGTTTCGACCCCGGTCGTCGGGCTGGTTTTCGAGGTAATCGCGAATAACCCCAATCGCTCCCAAAATTTTCAAAGTACCGCGAGTTTTCAGAGGGCTTCCGCACCAGCTTCCGAACACAAAGTCGTCCGATCGTCGAAAACGACCACTGATCCTTGCGTGTCGCGACATTGCGATAAATTCATATTAATGTTTCGACCCCGGTCGTCGCGCTGGTTTTCGAGATAATCGCGAATAACCCCAATCGCTCCCAAAATTTTCAAAGTACCGCGATTTTTCAGAGGGCTTCCGCACCATCTTCCGAACACAAAGTCGTCCGATCGTCGAAAACGACCACTGATCCTTGCGTGTCGCGACAATGCGATAAATTCATATTAATGTTTCCACCCCGGTCGTCGCGCTGGTTTTCGAGATAATCGCGAATAACCCCAATCGCTCCGAAAATTTTCAAAGTACCGCGAATTGTCAGAGTCCATCCGCTCCATTGTCCGACCACAAAGTCGTCCGATCGTCGAAAACGACCACTGAACCTTACGAGTCGCGACATTGCGATCTATTCTAATTAAGGTTTCGACCCCGGCCCTCGCGCTGGTTTTCGAGATAATCGCGAAGAACCCCAATCGCTCCCAAAATTTTCAAAGTACCGCGAGTTTTCAGAGGGCTTCCGCTCCATCGTCCGACCACAAAGTCGTCCGATCGTCCAAAACGACCACTGATCCTTGCGAGTCGCGACATTGCGATCAATTCATATTAAGGTTTCGACCCCGACCCTCGCGCTGGTTTTCGAGATAATCGCGAATAACCCCAATCGCTCCCAAAATTTTCAAAGTACCGCGAGTTTTCAGAGTGCTTCCGCACCATCTTCCGAACACAAAGTCGTCCGATCTTCGACAACAACCACTGATCCTTGCATGTCGCGACATTGCGATCAATTCATATTAAGGTTTCGTCCCCGGTCGTCGGGCTGGTTTTCGAGGTAATCGCGAATAACCCCAAACGCTCCTAAAATTTTCAAAGTACCGCGAGTTTTCAGAGGGCTTCCGCACCATATTCCGAACACAAAGTCGTCCGATCGTCGAAAACGACCACTGATCCTTGCGTGTCGCGACATTGCGATAAATTCATATTAATGTTTCGACCCCGGTCGTCGCGCTGGTTTTCGAGATAATCGCGAATAACCCCAATCGCTCCCAAAATTTTCAAAGTACCGCGAGTTTTCAGAGGGCTTCCGCACCATCTTCCGAACACAAAGTCGTCCGATCGTCGAAAACGACCACTGATCCTTGCGTGTCGCGACATTGCGATAAATTCATATTAATGTTTCGACCCCGGTCGTCGCGCTGGTTTTCGAGATAGTCGCGAATAACCCCAATCGCTCCCAAAATTTTCAAAGTACCGCGAGTTTTCAGAGGGCTTCCGCACCATATTCCGAACACAAAGTCGTCCGATCGTCGAAAACGACCACTGATCCTTACGTGTCGCGACATTGCGATAAATTCATATTAATGTTTCGACCCCGGTCGTCGCGCTGGTTTTCGAGATAATCGCGAATAACCCCAATCGCTCCGAAAATTTTCAAAGTACCGCGAATTGTCAGAGTCCATCCGCTCCATCGTCCGACCACAAAGTCGTCCCATCGTCGAAAATGACCACTGAACCTTACGAGTCGCGACATTGCGATCTATTCTAATTAAGGTTTCGACCCCGGCCCTCGCGCTGGTTTTCGAGATAATCGCGAAGAACCCCAATCGCTCCCAAAATTTTCAAAGTACCGCGAGTTTTCAGAGTGCTTCCGCACCATCTTCCGAACACAAAGTCGTCCGAACTTCGAAAACGACCACTGATCCTTGCATGTCGCGACATTGCGATCAATTCATATTAAGGTTTCGACCCCGGCCCTCGCGCTGGTTTTCGAGATAATCGCGAATAACCCCAATCGCTCCCAAAATTTTCAAAGTACCGCGAGTTGTCAGAGGGCTTCCGCTCCATCGTCCGACCACAAAGTCGTCCGATCGTCGAAAACGACCACTGATCCTTGCGAGTCGCGACATTGCAATCTATTCTAATTAAGGTGTCGACCACGGCCCTCGCGCTGGTTTTCGAGATAATCGCGAATAACCCCAACCGCTCCCAAAATTTTCAAAGTACCGCGAATTGTCAGAGTACATCCGCTCCATCGTCCGACCACAAAGTCCTCCGATCGTCGAAAACGACCACTGATCCTTCCGAGTCATGACATTGCGATCAATTCATATTAAGGGTTCGACGCCGGTCGTCGCGCTGGTTTTCGAGGTAATCGCGAATAACCCCAAACGCTCCCAAAATTTTCAAAGTACCGCGAGTTTTCAGAGTCCTTCCGCAACATCGTCCGAATACAAAATCGTCCGATCGTCGAAAACGACCACTGACCCTTGCGTGTCGCGAAATTGCGATAAATTCTTATTAATGTTTCGACCCCGGTCGTCGCGCTGGTTTTCAAGATAATCGCGAATAACCCCAATCGCTCCCAAAATTTTCAAAGTACCGCGAGTTTTCAGAGGGCTTCCGCACCATCTTCCGAACACAAAGTCGTCCGATCGTCGAAAACGACCACTGATCCTTGCGTGTCGCGACATTGCGATAAATTCATATTAATGTTTCGACCCCGGTCGTCGCGCTGGTTTTCGAGATAATCGCGTATAACCCCAATCGCTCCCAAAATTATCAAAGTACCGCGAGTTTTCAGAGGGCTTCCGCACCATCTTCCGAACACAAAGTCGTCCGATCGTCGACAACGACCACTGATCCTTGCGTGTCGCGCCCTGCGATAAATTCATATTAATGTTTCGACCCCGGTCGTCGCGCTGGTTTTCGAGATAATCGCGAATAACCCCAATCGCTCCGAAAATTTTCAAAGTACCGCGAATTGTCAGAGTCCATCCGCTCCATCGTCCGACCACAAAGTCGTCCGAACGTCGAAAACGACCACTGATCCTTGCATGTCGCGACTTTGCGATCAATTCATATTAAGGTTTCGACCCCGACCCTCGCGCTGGTTTTCGAGATAATCGCGAATAACCCCAATCGCTCCCAAAATTTTCAAAGTAACGCGAGTTTTCAGAGTGCTTCCGCACCATCTTCCGAACACAAAGTCGTCCGAACTTCGAAAACGACCACTGATCCTTGCATGTCGCGACATTGCGATCAATTCATATTAAGATTTCGACACCGGCCCTCGCGCTGGTTTTCGAGATAATCGCGAATAACCCCAATCGTTCCCAAAATTTTCAAAGTACCGCGAGTTTTCAGAGTGCTTCCGCACCATCTTCCGAACACAAAATCGTCCGATCGTCGAAAACGACCACTGACCCTTGCGTGTCGCGGCATTGCGATAAATTCATATTAATGTTTCGACCCCGGCCGTCGCGCTGGTTTTCGAGATAATCGCGAATAACCCCAATCGCTCCCAAAATTTTCAAAGTACCGCGAGTTTTCAGAGTGCTTCCGCACCATCTTCCGAACACAAAGTCGTCCGAACTTCGAAAACGACCACTGATCCTTGCATGTCGCGACATTGCGATCAATTCATATTAAGGTTTCAACCCCGGCCCTCGCGCTGGTTTTCGAGATAATCGCGTATAACCCCAATCGCTCCCAAAATTTTCAAAGTACCGCGAGTTGTCAGAGGGCTTCCGCTCCATCGTCCGACCACAAAGTCGTCCGATCGTCCAAAACGACCACTGATCCTTGCGAGTCGCGACATTGCGATCAATTCATATTAAGGTTTCGACCCCGACCCTCGCGCTGGTTTTCGAGATAATCGCGAATAACCCCAATCGCTCCCAAAATTTTCAAAGTACCGCGAGTTTTCAGAGTGCTTCCGCACCATCTTCCGAACACAAAGTCGTCCGATCTTCGACAACAACCACTGATCCTTGCATGTCGCGACATTGCGATCAATTCATATTAAGGTTTCGTCCCCGGTCGTCGGGCTGGTTTTCGAGGTAATCGCGAATAACCCCAAACGCTCCTAAAATTTTCAAAGTACCGCGAGTTTTCAGAGGGCTTCCGCACCATATTCCGAACACAAAGTCGTCCGATCGTCGAAAACGACCACTGATCCTTGCGTGTCGCGACATTGCGATAAATTCATATTAATGTTTCGACCCCGGTCGTCGCGCTGGTTTTCGAGATAATCGCGAATAACCCCAATCGCTCCCAAAATTTTCAAAGTACCGCGAGTTTTCAGAGGGCTTCCGCACCATCTTCCGAACACAAAGTCGTCCGATCGTCGAAAACGACCACTGATCCTTGCGTGTCGCGACATTGCGATAAATTCATATTAATGTTTCGACCCCGGTCGTCGCGCTGGTTTTCGAGATAATCGCGAATAACCCCAATCGCTCCCAAAATTTTCAAAGTACCGCGAGTTTTCAGAGGGCTTCCGCACCATATTCCGAACACAAAGTCGTCCGATCGTCGAAAACGACCACTGATCCTTACGTGTCGCGACATTGCGATAAATTCATATTAATGTTTCGACCCCGGTCGTCGCGCTGGTTTTCGAGATAATCGCGAATAACCCCAATCGCTCCGAAAATTTTCAAAGTACCGCGAATTGTCAGAGTCCATCCGCTCCATCGTCCGACCACAAAGTCGTCCCATCGTCGAAAATGACCACTGAACCTTACGAGTCGCGACATTGCGATCTATTCTAATTAAGGTTTCGACCCCGACCCTCGCGCTGGTTTTCGAGATAATCGCGAATAACCCCAATCGCTCCCAAAATTTTCAAAGTAACGCGAGTTTTCAGAGTGCTTCCGCACCATCTTCCGAACACAAAGTCGTCCGAACTTCGAAAACGACCACTGATCCTTGCATGTCGCGACATTGCGATCAATTCATATTAAGATTTCGACACCGGCCCTCGCGCTGGTTTTCGAGATAATCGCGAATAACCCCAATCGTTCCCAAAATTTTCAAAGTACCGCGAGTTTTCAGAGTGCTTCCGCACCATCTTCCGAACACAAAATCGTCCGATCGTCGAAAACGACCACTGACCCTTGCGTGTCGCGGCATTGCGATAAATTCATATTAATGTTTCGACCCCGGCCGTCGCGCTGGTTTTCGAGATAATCGCGAATAACCCCAATCGCTCCCAAAATTTTCAAAGTACCGCGAGTTTTCAGAGTGCTTCCGCACCATCTTCCGAACACAAAGTCGTCCGAACTTCGAAAACGACCACTGATCCTTGCATGTCGCGACATTGCGATCAATTCATATTAAGGTTTCAACCCCGGCCCTCGCGCTGGTTTTCGAGATAATCGCGTATAACCCCAATCGCTCCCAAAATTTTCAAAGTACCGCGAGTTGTCAGAGGGCTTCCGCTCCATCGTCCGACCACAAAGTCGTCCGATCGTCCAAAACGACCACTGATCCTTGCGAGTCGCGACATTGCGATCAATTCATATTAAGGTTTCGACCCCGACCCTCGCGCTGGTTTTCGAGATAATCGCGAATAACCCCAATCGCTCCCAAAATTTTCAAAGTACCGCGAGTTTTCAGAGTGCTTCCGCACCATCTTCCGAACACAAAGTCGTCCGATCTTCGACAACAACCACTGATCCTTGCATGTCGCGACATTGCGATCAATTCATATTAAGGTTTCGTCCCCGGTCGTCGGGCTGGTTTTCGAGGTAATCGCGAATAACCCCAAACGCTCCTAAAATTTTCAAAGTACCGCGAGTTTTCAGAGGGCTTCCGCACCATATTCCGAACACAAAGTCGTCCGATCGTCGAAAACGACCACTGATCCTTGCGTGTCGCGACATTGCGATAAATTCATATTAATGTTTCGACCCCGGTCGTCGCGCTGGTTTTCGAGATAATCGCGAATAACCCCAATCGCTCCCAAAATTTTCAAAGTACCGCGAGTTTTCAGAGGGCTTCCGCACCATCTTCCGAACACAAAGTCGTCCGATCGTCGAAAACGACCACTGATCCTTGCGTGTCGCGACATTGCGATAAATTCATATTAATGTTTCGACCCCGGTCGTCGCGCTGGTTTTCGAGATAATCGCGAATAACCCCAATCGCTCCCAAAATTTTCAAAGTACCGCGAGTTTTCAGAGGGCTTCCGCACCATATTCCGAACACAAAGTCGTCCGATCGTCGAAAACGACCACTGATCCTTACGTGTCGCGACATTGCGATAAATTCATATTAATGTTTCGACCCCGGTCGTCGCGCTGGTTTTCGAGATAATCGCGAATAACCCCAATCGCTCCGAAAATTTTCAAAGTACCGCGAATTGTCAGAGTCCATCCGCTCCATCGTCCGACCACAAAGTCGTCCCATCGTCGAAAATGACCACTGAACCTTACGAGTCGCGACATTGCGATCTATTCTAATTAAGGTTTCGACCCCGGCCCTCGCGCTGGTTTTCGAGATAATCGCGAAGAACCCCAATCGCTCCCAAAATTTTCAAAGTACCGCGAGTTTTCAGAGTGCTTCCGCACCATCTTCCGAACACAAAGTCGTCCGAACTTCGAAAACGACCACTGATCCTTGCATGTCGCGACATTGCGATCAATTCATATTAAGGTTTCGACCCCGGCCCTCGCGCTGGTTTTCGAGATAATCGCGAATAACCCCAATCGCTCCCAAAATTTTCAAAGTACCGCGAATTGTCAGAGTCCATCCGCTCCATCGTCCGACCACAAAGTCGTCCGAACGTCGAAAACGACCACTGATCCTTGCATGTCGCGACATTGCGATCAATTCATATTAAGGTTTCGACCCCGACCCTCGCGCTGGTTTTCGAGATAATCGCGAATAACCCCAATCGCTCCCAAAATTTTCAAAGTAACGCGAGTTTTCAGAGTGCTTCCGCACCATCTTCCGAACACAAAGTCGTCCGAACTTCGAAAACGACCACTGATCCTTGCATGTCGCGACATTGCGATCAATTCATATTAAGATTTCGACACCGGCCCTCGCGCTGGTTTTCGAGATAATCGCGAATAACCCCAATCGTTCCCAAAATTTTCAAAGTACCGCGAGTTTTCAGAGTGCTTCCGCACCATCTTCCGAACACAAAATCGTCCGATCGTCGAAAACGACCACTGACCCTTGCGTGTCGCGGCATTGCGATAAATTCATATTAATGTTTCGACCCCGGTCGTCGCGCTGGTTTTCGAGATAATCGCGAATAACCCCAATCGCTCCCAAAATTTTCAAAGTACCGCGAGTTGTCAGAGGGCTTCCGCTCCATCGTCCGACCACAAAGTCGTCCGATCGTCCAAAACGACCACTGATCCTTGCGAGTCGCGACATTGCGATCAATTCATATTAAGGTTTCGACCCCGACCCTCGCGCTGGTTTTCGAGATAATCGCGAATAACCCCAATCGCTCCCAAAATTTTCAAAGTACCGCGAGTTTTCAGAGTGCTTCCGCACCATCTTCCGAACACAAAGTCGTTCGATCTTCGACAACAACCACTGATCCTTGCATGTCGCGACATTGCGATCAATTCATATTATGGTTTCGTCCCCGGTCGTCGGGCTGGTTTTCGAGGTAATCGCGAATAACCCCAAACGCTCCTAAAATTTTCAAAGTACCGCGAGTTTTCAGAGGGCTTCCGCACCATATTCCGAACACAAAGTCGTCCGATCGTCGAAAACGACCACTGATCCTTGCGTGTCGCGACATTGCGATAAATTCATATTAATGTTTCGACCCCGGTCGTCGCGCTGGTTTTCGAGATAATCGCGAATAACCCCAATCGCTCCCAAAATTTTCAAAGTACCGCGAGTTTTCAGAGGGCTTCCGCACCATCTTCCGAACACAAAGTCGTCCGATCGTCGAAAACGACCACTGATCCTTGCGTGTCGCGACATTGCGATAAATTCATATTAATGTTTCGACCCCGGTCGTCGCGCTGGTTTTCGAGATAATCGCGAATAACCCCAATCGCTCCCAAAATTTTCAAAGTACCGCGAGTTTTCAGAGGGCTTCCGCACCATATTCCGAACACAAAGTCGTCCGATCGTCGAAAACGACCACTGATCCTTACGTGTCGCGACATTGCGATAAATTCATATTAATGTTTCGACCCCGGTCGTCGCGCTGGTTTTCGAGATAATCGCGAATAACCCCAATCGCTCCGAAAATTTTCAAAGTACCGCGAATTGTCAGAGTCCATCCGCTCCATCGTCCGACCACAAAGTCGTCCCATCGTCGAAAATGACCACTGAACCTTACGAGTCGCGACATTGCGATCTATTCTAATTAAGGTTTCGACCCCGGCCCTCGCGCTGGTTTTCGAGATAATCGCGAAGAACCCCAATCGCTCCCAAAATTTTCAAAGTACCGCGAGTTTTCAGAGTGCTTCCGCACCATCTTCCGAACACAAAGTCGTCCGAACTTCGAAAACGACCACTGATCCTTGCATGTCGCGACATTGCGATCAATTCATATTAAGGTTTCGACCCCGGCCCTCGCGCTGGTTTTCGAGATAATCGCGAATAACCCCAATCGCTCCCAAAATTTTCAAAGTACCGCGAGTTGTCAGAGGGCTTCCGCTCCATCGTCCGACCACAAAGTCGTCCGATCGTCGAAAACGACCACTGATCCTTGCGAGTCGCGACATTGCAATCTATTCTAATTAAGGTGTCGACCACGGCCCTCGCGCTGGTTTTCGAGATAATCGCGAATAACCCCAACCGCTCCCAAAATTTTCAAAGTACCGCGAATTGTCAGAGTACATCCGCTCCATCGTCCGACCACAAAGTCCTCCGATCGTCGAAAACGACCACTGATCCTTCCGAGTCATGACATTGCGATCAATTCATATTAAGGGTTCGACGCCGGTCGTCGCGCTGGTTTTCGAGGTAATCGCGAATAACCCCAAACGCTCCCAAAATTTTCAAAGTACCGCGAGTTTTCAGAGTCCTTCCGCACCATCGTCCGAATACAAAATCGTCCGATCGTCGAAAACGACCACTGACCCTTGCGTGTCGCGAAATTGCGATAAATTCTTATTAATGTTTCGACCCCGGTCGTCGCGCTGGTTTTCAAGATAATCGCGAATAACCCCAATCGCTCCCAAAATTTTCAAAGTACCGCGAGTTTTCAGAGGGCTTCCGCACCATCTTCCGAACACAAAGTCGTCCGATCGTCGAAAACGACCACTGATCCTTGCGTGTCGCGACATTGCGATAAATTCATATTAATGTTTCGACCCCGGTCGTCGCGCTGGTTTTCGAGATAATCGCGTATAACCCCAAACGCTCCCAAAATTTTCAAAGTACCGCGAGTTTTCAGAGTGCTTCCGCACCATCTTCCGAACACAAAGTCGTCCGAACTTCGAAAACGACCACTGATCCTTGCGTGTCGCGACATTGCGATAAATTCATATTAATGTTTCGACCCCGGTCGTCGCGCTGGTTTTCGAGATAATCGCGAATAACCCCAATCGCTCCGAAAATTTTCAAAGTACCGCGAATTGTCAGAGTCCGTCCGCTCCATCGTCCGACCACAAAGTCGTCCGATCGTCGAAAACGACCACTGAACCTTACGAGTCGCGACATTGCGATCTATTCTAATTAAGGTTTCGACCCCGGCCCTCGCGCTGGTTTTCGAGATAATCGCGAAGAACCCCAATCGCTCCCAAAATTTTCAAAGTACCGCGAGTTTTCAGAGGGCTTCCGCACCATCTTCCGAATACAAAGTCGTCCGATCGTCGAAAACGACCACTGATCCTTGCGTGTCGCGACATTGCGATAAATTCCTATTAATGTTTCGACCCCGGTCGTCGCGCTGGTTTTCGAGATAATCGCGAATAACCCCAATCGCTCCCAAAATTTTCAAAGCACCGCGAGTTTTCAGAGTGCTTCCGCACCATCTTCCGAACACAAAGTCGTCCGAACTTCGAAAACGACCACTGATCCTTGCGTGTCGCGACATTGCGATAAATTCATATTAATGTTTCGACCCCGGTCGTCGCGCTGGTTTTCGAGATAATCGCGAATAACCCTAATCGCTCCGAAAATTTTCAAAGTACCGCGAATTGTCAGAGTCCATCCGCTCCATCGTCCGACGACAAAGTCGTCCGATCGTCGAAAACGACCACTGAACCTTACGAGTCGCGACATTGCGATAAATTCATATTAATGTTTCGACCCCGGTCGTCGCGCTGGTTTTCGAGATAATCGCGTATAACCCCAATCGCTCCCAAAATTTTCAAAGTACCGCGAGTTTTCAGAGGGCTTCCGCACCATCTTCCGAACACAAAGTCGTCCGATCGTCGAAAACGACCACTGATCCTTGCGTGTCGCGACATTGCGATAAATTCATATTAATGTTTCGACCCCGGTCGTCGCGCTGGTTTTCGAGATAATCGCGAATAACCCCAATCGCTCCGAAAATTTTCAAAGTACCGCGAATTGTCAGAGTCCATCCGCTCCATCGTCCGACCACAAAGTCGTCCGAACGTCGAAAACGACCACTGATCCTTGCATGTCGCGACATTGCGATCAATTCATATTAAGGTTTCGACCCCGGCCCTCGCGCTGGTTTTCGAGATAATCGCGAATAACCCCAATCGCTCCCAAAATTTTCAAAGTACCGCGAGTTGTCAGAGGGCTTCCGCTCCATCGTCCGACCACAAAGTCGTCCGATCGTCCAAAACGACCACTGATCCTTGCGAGTCGCGACATTGCGATCAATTCATATTAAGGTTTCGACCCCGACCCTCGCGCTGGTTTTCGAGATAATCGCGAATAACCCCAATCGCTCCCAAAATTTTCAAAGTACCGCGAGTTTTCAGAGTGCTTCCGCACCATCTTCCGAACACAAAGTCGTCCGATCTTCGACAACAACCACTGATCCTTGCATGTCGCGACATTGCGATCAATTCATATTAAGGTTTCGTCCCCGGTCGTCGGGCTGGTTTTCGAGGTAATCGCGAATAACCCCAATCGCTCCCAAAATTTTCAAAGTACCGCGAGTTTTCAGAGGGCTTCCGCACCATGTTCCGAACACAAAGTCGTCCGATCGTCGAAAACGACCACTGATCCTTGCGTGTCGCGACATTGCGATAAATTCATATTAATGTTTCGACCCCGGTCGTCGCGCTGGTTTTCGAAATAATCGCGAATAACCCCAATCGCTCCGAAAATTTTCAAAGTACCGCGAATTGTCAGAGCCCATCCGCTCCATCGTCCGACCACAAAGTCGTCCGATCGTCGAAAATGACCACTGAACCTTACGAGTCGCGACATTGCGATCTATTCTAATTAAGGTTTCGACCCCGGCCCTCGCGTTGGTTTTCGAGATAATCGCGAAGAACACCAATCGCTCCCAAAATTTTCAAAGTACCGCGAGTTTTCAGAGTGCTTCCGCACCATCTTCCGAACACAAAGTCGTCCGAACTTCGAAAACGACCACTGATCCTTGCATGTCGCGACATTGCGATCAATTCATATTAAGGTTTCGACCCCGGCCCTCGCGCTGGTTTTCGAGATAATCGCGAATAACCCCAATCGCTCCCAAAATTTTCAAAGTACCGCGAGTTTTCAGAGGGCTTCCGCACCATCTTCCGAACACAAAGTCGTCCGATCGTCGAAAACGACCACTGATCCTTGCGTGTCGCGACATTGCGATAAATTCATATTAATGTTTCGACCCCGGTCGTCGCGCTGGTTTTCGAGATAATCGCGAATAACCCCAATCGCTCCCAAAATTTTCAAAGTACCGCGAGTTTTCAGAGTGCTTCCGCACCATCTTCCGAACACAAAGTCGTCCGAACTTCGAAAACGACCACTGATCCTTGCGTGTCGCGACATTGCGATAAATTCATATTAATGTTTGGACCCCGGTCGTCGCGCTGGTTTTCGAGATAATCGCGAATAACCCCAATCGCTCCGAAAATTTTCAAAGTACCGCGAATTGTCAGAGTCCATCCGCTCCATCGTCCGACCACAAAGTCGTCCGATCGTCGAAAACGACCACTGAACCTTACGACTCGCGACATTGCGATCTATTCTAATTAAGGTTTCGACCCCGGCCCTCGCGCTGGTTTTCGAGATAATCGCGAAGAACCCCAATCGCTCCCAAAATTTTCAAAGTACCGCGAGTTTTCAGAGTGCTTCCGCACCATCTTCCGAACACAAAGTCGTCCGATCTTCGACAACAACCACTGATCCTTGCATGTCGCGACATTGCGATCAATTCATATTAAGGTTTCGTCCCCGGTCGTCGGGCTGGTTTTCGAGGTAATCGCGAATAACCCCAAACGCTCCCAAAATTTTCAAAGTACCGCGAGTTTTCAGAGTGCTTCCGCACCATCTTCCGAACACAAAGTCGTCCGAACGTCGAAAATGACCACTGAACCTTACGAGTCGCGACATTGCGATCTATTCTAATTAAGGTTTCGACCCCGGCCCTCGCGCTGGTTTTCGAGATAATCGCGAAGAACCCCAATCGCTCCCAAAATTTTCAAAGTACCGCGAGTTTTCAGAGGGCTTCCGCTCCATCGTCCGACCACAAAGTCGTCCGATCGTCGAAAACGACCACTGATCCTTGCGAGTCGCGACATTGCGATCTATTCTAATTAAGGTGTCGACCACGGCCCTCGCGCTGGTTTTCGAGATAATCGCGAATAACCCCAACCGCTCCCAAAATTTTCAAAGTACCGCGAATTGTCAGAGTACATCCGCTCCATCGTCCGACCACAAAGTCCTCCGATCGTCGAAAACGACCACTGATCCTTCCGAGTCATGACATTGCGATCAATTCATATTAAGGGTTCGACGCCGGTCGTCGCGCTGGTTTTCGAGGTAATCGCGAATAACCCCAAACGCTCCCAAAATTTTCAAAGTACCGCGAGTTTTCAGAGGGCTTCCGCACCATCTTCCGAACACAAAGTCGTCCGATCGTCGAAAACGACCACTGATCCTTGCGTGTCGCGACATTGCGATAAATTCATATTAATCTTTCGACCCCGGTCGTCGCGCTGGTTTTCGAGATAATCGCGTATAACCCCAATCGCTCCCAAAATTTTCAAAGTACCGCGAGTTTTCAGAGGGCTTCCGCACCATCTTCCGAACACAAAGTCGTCCGATCGTCGAAAACGACCACTGATCCTTGCGTGTCGCGACATTGCGATAAATTCATATTAATGTTTCGACCCCGGTCGTCGCGCTGGTTTTCGAGATAATCGCGAATAACCCCAATCGCTCCGAAAATTTTCAAAGTACCGCGAATTGTCAGAGTCCATCCGCTCCATCGTCCGACCACAAAGTCGTCCGAACGTCGAAAACGACCACTGATCCTTGCATGTCGCGACATTGCGATCAATTCATATTAAGGTTTCGACCCCGACCCTCGCGCTGGTTTTCGAGATAATCGCGAATAACCCCAATCGCTCCCAAAATTTTCAAAGTAACGCGAGTTTTCAGAGTGCTTCCGCACCATCTTCCGAACACAAAGTCGTCCGAACTTCGAAAACGACCACTGATCCTTGCATGTCGCGACATTGCGATCAATTCATATTAAGATTTCGACACCGGCCCTCGCGCTGGTTTTCGAGATAATCGCGAATAACCCCAATCGTTCCCAAAATTTTCAATGTACCGCGAGTTTTCAGAGTGCTTCCGCACCATCTTCCGAACACAAAGTCGTCCGAACGTCGAAAACGACCACTGATCCTTGCGTGTCGCGACATTGCGATCAATTCATATTAAGGTTTCGACCCCGGCCCTCGCGCTGGTTTTCGAGATAATCGCGAATAACCCCAATCGCTCCCAAAATTTTCAAAGTACCGCGAGTTGTCAGAGGGCTTCCGCTCCATCGTCCGACCACAAAGTCGTCCGATCGTCGAAAACGACCACTGATCCTTGCGAGTCGCGACATTGCGATCTATTCTAATTAAGGTGTCGACCACGGCCCTCGCGCTGGTTTTCGAGATAATCGCGAATAACCCCAACCGCTCCCAAAATTTTCAAAGTACCGCGAGTTTTCAGAGTGCTTCCGCACCATCTTCCGAACACAAAGTCGTCCGAACTTCGAAAACGACCACTGATCCTTGCGTGACGCGACATTGCGATAAATTCATATTAATGTTTCGACCCCGGTCGTCGCGCTGGTTTTCGAGATAATCGCGAATAACCCCAATCGCTCCCAAAATTTTCAAAGTACCGCGAGTTTTCAGAGTGCTTCCGCACCATCTTCCGAACACAAAGTCGTCCGAACTTCGAAAACGACCACTGATCCTTGCATGTCGCGACATTGCGATCAATTCATATTAAGGTTTCGACCCCGGCCCTCGCGCTGGTTTTCGAGATAATCGCGAATAACCCCAATCGCTCCCAAAATTTTCAAACTACCGCGAGTTGTCAGAGGGCTTCCGCTCCATCGTCCGACCACAAAGTCGTCCGGTCGTCGAAAACGACCACTGATCCTTGTGAGTCGCGACATTGCGATCTATTCTAATTAAGGTGTCGACCACGGCCCTCGCGCTGGTTTTCGAGATATTCGCGAATAACCCCAATCGCTCCCAAAATTTTCAAAGTACCGCGAGTTTTCAGAGGGCTTCCGCACCATCTTCCGAACACAAAGTCGTCCGATCGTCGAAAACGACCACTGATCCTTGCGTGTCGCGACATTGCGATAAATTCATATTAATGTTTCGACCCCGGTCGTCGCGCTGGTTTTCGAGATAATCGCGAATAACCCCAATCGCTCCCAAAATTTTCAAAGTACCGCGAGTTTTCAGAGGGCTTCCGCACCATCTTCCGAACACAAAGTCGTCCGATCGTCGAAAACGACCACTGATCCTTGCGTGTCGCGACATTGCGATAAATTCATATTAATGTTTCGACCCCGGTCGTCGCGCTGGTTTTCGAAATAATCGCGAATAACCCCAATCGCTCCGAAAATTTTCAAAGTACCGCGAATTGTCAGAGTCCATCCGCTCCATCGTCCGACCACAAAGTCGTCCGATCGTCGAAAATGACCACTGAACCTTACGAGTCGCGACATTGCGATCTATTCTAATTAAGGTTTCGACCCCGGCCCTCGCGCTGGTTTTCGAGATAATCGCGAAGAACCCCAATCGCTCCCAAAATTTTCAAAGTACCGCGAGTTTTCAGAGTGCTTCCGCACCATCTTCCGAACACAAAGTCGTCCGAACTTCGAAAACGACCACTGATCCTTGCATGTCGCGACATTGCGATCAATTCATATTAAGGTTTCGACCCCGGCCCTCGCGCTGGTTTTCGAGATAATCGCGAATAACCCCAATCGCTCCCAAAATTTTCAAAGTACCGCGAGTTGTCAGAGGGCTTCCGCTCCATCGTCCGACCACAAAGTCGTCCGAACGTCGAAAACGACCACTGATCCTTGCATGTCGCGACATTGCGATCAATTCATATTAAGGTTTCGACCCCGACCCTCGCGCTGGTTTTCGAGATAATCGCGAATAACCCCAATCGCTCCCAAAATTTTCAAAGTAACGCGAGTTTTCAGAGTGCTTCCGCACCATCTTCCGAACACAAAGTCGTCCGATCTTCGAAAACGACCACTGATCCTTGCATGTCGCGACATTGCGATCAATTCATATTAAGATTTCGACCCCGGCCCTCGCGCTGGTTTTCGAGATAATCGCGAATAACCCCAATCGTTCCCAAAATTTTCAAAGTACCGCGAGTTTTCAGAGTGCTTCCGCACCATCTTCCGAACACAAAGTCGTCCGAACTTCGAAAACGACCACTGATCCTTGCGTGTCGCGACATTGCGATAAATTCATATTAATGTTTCGACCCCGGTCGTCGCGCTGGTTTTCGAGATAATCGCGAATAACCCCAATCGCTCCGAAAATTTTCAAAGTACCGCGAATTGTCAGAGTCCATCCGCTCCATCGTCCGACCACAATGTCGTCCGATCGTCGAAAACGACCACTGAACCTTACGACTCGCGACATTGCGATCTATTCTAATTAAGGTTTCGACCCCGGCCCTCGCGCTGGTTTTCGAGATAATCGCGAAGAACCCCAATCGCTCCCAAAATTTTCAAAGTACCGCGAGTTTTCAGAGTGCTTCCGCACCATCTTCCGAACACAAAGTCGTCCGATCTTCGACAACAACCACTGATCCTTGCATGTCGCGACATTGCGATCAATTCATATTAAGGTTTCGTCCCCGGTCGTCGGGCTGGTTTTCGAGGTAATCGCGAATAACCCCAAACGCTCCCAAAATTTTCAAAGTACCGCGAGTTTTCAGAGTGCTTCCGCACCATCTTCCGAACACAAAGTCGTCCGAACGTCGAAAACGACCACTGATCCTTGCATGTCGCGACATTGCGATCAATTCATATTAAGGTTTCGACCCCGACCCTCGCCCTGGTTTTCGAGATAATCGCGAATAACCCCAATCGCTCCCAAAATTTTCAAAGTACCGCGAGTTTTCAGAGTGCTTCCGCACCATCTTCCGAACACAAAGTCGTCCGAACTTCGAAAACGACCACTGATCCTTGCATGTCGCGACATTGCGATCAATTCATATTAAGGTTTCGACCCCGGCCCTCGCGCTGGTTTTCGAGATAATCGCGAATAACCCCAATCGCTCCCAAAATTTTCAAACTACCGCGAGTTGTCAGAGGGCTTCCGCTCCATCGTCCGACCACAAAGTCGTCCGGTCGTCGAAAACGACCACTGATCCTTGCGAGTCGCGACATTGCGATCTATTCTAATTAAGGTGTCGACCACGGCCCTCGCGCTGGTTTTCGAGATAATCGCGAATAACCCCAACCGCTCCCAAAATTTTCAAAGTACCGCGAATTGTCAGAGTACATCCGCTCCATCGTCCGACCACAAAGTCCTCCGATCGTCGAAAACGACCACTGATCCTTCCGAGTCATGACATTGCGATCAATTCATATTAAGGGTTCGACGCCGGTCGTCGCGCTGGTTTTCGAGGTAATCGCGAATAACCCCAAACGCTCCCAAAATTTTCAAAGTACCGCGAGTTTTCAGAGTGCTTCCGCACCATCTTCCGAACACAAAGTCGTCCGAACGACGAAAACGACCACTGATTTTTGCGAGTCGCGACGTTGCGATCAATTCATATTAAGGTTTCGACCCCGGCCCTCGCGCTGGTTTTCGAGATAATCGCGAATAACCCCAATCGCTCCCAAAATTTTCAAAGCACCGCGAGTTTTCAGAGTGCTTCCGCACCATCTTCCGAACACAAAGTCGTCCGAACTTCGAAAACGACCACTGATCCTTGCATGTCGCGACATTGCGATCAATTCATATTAAGGTTTCGACCCCGGCCCTCGCGCTGGTTTTCGAGATAATCGCGAATAACCCCAATCGCTCCCAAAATTTTCAAAGTACCGCGAGTTTTCAGAGTGCTTCCGCACCATCTTCCGAACACAAAGTCGTCCGAACGTCGAAAACGACCACTGATCCTTGCATGTCGCGACATTGCGATCAATTCATATTAAGGTTTCGACCCCGACCCTCGCGCTGGTTTTCGAGATAATCGCGAATAACCCCAATCGCTCCCAAAATTTTCAAAGTACCGCGAGTTTTCAGAGTGCTTCCGCACCATCTTCCGAACACAAAGTCGTCCGAACTTCGAAAACGACCACTGATCCTTGCATGTCGCGACATTGCGATCAATTCATATTAAGATTTCGACCCCGGCCCTCGCGCTGGTTTTCGAGATATTCGCGAATAACCCCAATCGCTCCCAAAATTTTCAAAGTACCGCGAGTTTTCAGAGGGCTTCCGCACCATCTTCCGAACACAAAGTCGTCCGATCGTCGAAAACGACCACTGATCCTTGCGTGTCGCGACATTGCGATAAATTCATATTAATGTTTCGACCCCGGTCGTCGCGCTGGTTTTCGAGATAATCGCGAATAACCCCAATTGCTCCCTAAATTTTCAAAGTACCGCGAGTTTTCAGAGGGCTTCCGCACCATCTTCCGAACACAAAGTCGTCCGATCGTCGAAAACGACCACTGATCCTTGCGTGTCGCGACATTGCGATAAATTCATATTAATGTTTCGACCCCGGTCGTCGCGCTGGTTTTCGAAATAATCGCGAATAACCCCAATCGCTCCGAAAATTTTCAAAGTACCGCGAATTGTCAGAGTCCATCCGCTCCATCGTCCGACCACAAAGTCGTCCGATCGTCGAAAATGACCACTGAACCTTACGAGTCGCGACATTGCGATCTATTCTAATTAAGGTTTCGACCCCGGCCCTCGCGCTGGTTTTCGAGATAATCGCGAAGAACCCCAATCGCTCCCAAAATTTTCAAAGTACCGCGAGTTTTCAGAGTGCTTCCGCACCATCTTCCGAACACAAAGTCGTCCGAACTTCGAAAACGAACACTGATCCTTGCATGTCGCGACATTGCGATCAATTCATATTAAGGTTTCGACCCCGGCTCTCGCGCTGGTTTTCGAGATAATCGCGAATAACCCCAATCGCTCCCAAAATTTTCAAAGTACCGCGAGTTGTCAGAGGGCTTCCGCTCCATCGTCCGACCACAAAGTCGTCCGAACGTCGAAAACGACCACTGATCCTTGCATGTCGCGACATTGCGATCAATTCATATTAAGGTTTCGACCCCGACCCTCGCGCTGGTTTTCGAGATAATCGCGAATAACCCCAATCGCTCCCAAAATTTTCAAAGTAACGCGAGTTTTCAGAGTGCTTCCGCACCATCTTCCGAACACAAAGTGGTCCGATCTTCGAAAACGACCACTGATCCTTGCATGTCGCGACATTGCGATCAATTCATATTAAGATTTCGACCCCGGCCCTCGCGCTGGGTTTCGAGATAATCGCGAATAACCCCAATCGTTCCCAAAATTTTCAAAGTACCGCGAGTTTTCAGAGTGCTTCCGCACCATCTTCCGAACACAAAGTCGTCCGAACGTCGAAAACGACCACTGATTTTTGCGAGTCGCGACATTGCGATCAATTCATATTAAGGTTTCGACCCCGGTCGTCGCGCTGGTTTTCGAGATAATCGCGAATAACCCCAATCGCTCCCAAAATTTTCAAAGTACCGCGAGTTTTCAGAGGGCTTCCGCACCATCTTCCGAACACAAAGTCGTCCGATCGTCGAAAACGACCACTGATCCTTGCGTGTCGCGACATTGCGATAAATTCATATTAATGTTTCGACCCCGGTCGTCGCGCTGGTTTTCGAGATAATCGCGAATAACCCCAATCGCTCCGAAAATTTTCAAAGTACCGCGAATTGTCAGAGTCCATCCGCTCCATCGTCCGACCACAAAGTCGTCCGAACGTCGAAAACGACCACTGATCCTTGCATGTCGCGACATTGCGATCAATTCATATTAAGGTTTCGACCCCGACCCTCGCGCTGGTTTTCGAGATAATCGCGAATAACCCCAATCGCTCCCAAAATTTTCAAAGTAACGCGAGTTTTCAGAGTGCTTCCGCACCATCTTCCGAACACAAAGTCGTCCGAACTTCGAAAACGACCACTGATCCTTGCATGTCGCGACATTGCGATCAATTCATATTAAGATTTCGACACCGGCCCTCGCGCTGGTTTTCGAGATAATCGCGAATAACCCCAATCGTTCCCAAAATTTTCAATGTACCGCGAGTTTTCAGAGTGCTTCCGCACCATCTTCCGAACACAAAGTCGTCCGAACGTCGAAAGCGACCACTGATCCTTGCATGTCGCGACATTGCGATCAATTCATATTAAGGTTTCGACCCCGGCCCTCGCGCTGGTTTTCGAGATAATCGCGAATAACCCCAATCGCTCCCAAAATTTTCAAAGTACCGCGAGTTGTCAGAGGGCTTCCGCTCCATCGTCCGACCACAAAGTCGTCCGATCGTCGAAAACGACCACTGATCCTTGCGAGTCGCGACATTGCGATCTATTCTAATTAAGGTGTCGACCACGGCCCTCGCGCTGGTTTTCGAGATAATCGCGAATAACCCCAATCGCTCCCAAAATTTTCAAAGTACCACGAGTTTTCAGAGGGCTTCCGCACCATCTTCCGAACACAAAGTCGTCCGATCTTCGACAACAACCGCTGATCCTTGCGTGTCGCGACATTGCGATCAATTCATATTAAGGTTTCGACCCCGGTCGTCGCGCTGGTTTTCGAGATAATCGCGAATAACCCCAATCGCTCCCAAAATTTTCAAAGTACCGCGAGTTTTCAGAGGGCTTCCGCACCATCTTCCGAACACAAAGTCGTCCGATCGTCGAAAACGACCACTGATCCTTGCGAGTCGCGACATTGCGATCTATTCTAATTAAGGTGTCGACCACGGCCCTCGCGCTGGTTTTCGAGATAATCGCGAATAACCCCAACCGCTCCCAAAATTTTCAAAGTACCGCGAATTGTCAGAGTACATCCGCTCCATCGTCCGACCACAAAGTCCTCCGATCGTCGAAAACGACCACTGATCCTTGCGAGTCGCGACATTGCGATCAATTCATATTAAGGTTTCGTCCCCGGTCGTCGGGCTGGTTTTCGAGGTAATCGCGAATAACCCCAAACGCTCCCAAAATTTTCAAAGTACCGCGAGTTGTCAGAGTCCATCCGCTCCATCGTCCGAACACAAAGTCGTCCGATCTTCGACAACAACCGCTGATCCTTTCGTGTCGCGACATTGCGATCAATTCATATTAAGGTTTCGACCCCGGCCCTCGCGTTAGTTTTCGAGATAATCGCCAATAACCCCAATCGCTCCCTAAATTTTCAAAGTACCGCGAGTTTTCAGAGTGCTTCCGCACCATCTTCCGAACACAAAGTCGTCCGAACGTCGAAAACGACCACTGATCCTTGCATGTCGCGACATTGCGATCAATTCATATTAAGGTTTCGACCCCGACCCTCGCGCTGGTTTTCGAGATAATCGCGAATAACCCCAATCGCTCCCAAAATTTTCAAAGTACCGCGAGTTTTCAGAGTGCTTCCGCACCATCTTCCGAACACAAAGTCGTCCGATCTTCGACAACAACCACTGATCCTTGCATGTCGCGACATTGCGATCAATTCATATTAAGGTTTCGACCCCGGTCGTCGGGCTGGTTTTCGAGGTAATCGCGAATAACCCCAATCGCTCCCAAAATTTTCAAAGTACCGCGAGTTTTCAGAGGGCTTCCGCACCAGCTTCCGAACACAAAGTCGTCCGATCGTCGAAAACGACCACTGATCCTTGCGTGTCGCGACATTGCGATAAATTCATATTAATGTTTCGACCCCGGTCGTCGCGCTGGTTTTCGAGATAATCGCGAATAACCCCAATCGCTCCCAAAATTTTCAAAGTACCGCGATTTTTCAGAGGGCTTCCGCACCATCTTCCGAACACAAAGTCGTCCGATCGTCGAAAACGACCACTGATCCTTGCGTGTCGCGACAATGCGATAAATTCATATTAATGTTTCCACCCCGGTCGTCGCGCTGGTTTTCGAGATAATCGCGAATAACCCCAATCGCTCCGAAAATTTTCAAAGTACCGCGAATTGTCAGAGTCCATCCGCTCCATCGTCCGACCACAAAGTCGTCCGATCGTCGAAAACGACCACTGAACCTTACGAGTCGCGACATTGCGATCTATTCTAATTAAGGTTTCGACCCCGGCCCTCGCGCTGGTTTTCGAGATAATCGCGAAGAACCCCAATCGCTCCCAAAATTTTCAAAGTACCGCGAGTTTTCAGAGGGCTTCCGCTCCATCGTCCGACCACAAAGTCGTCCGATCGTCCAAAACGACCACTGATCCTTGCGAGTCGCGACATTGCGATCAATTCATATTAAGGTTTCGACCCCGACCCTCGCGCTGGTTTTCGAGATAATCGCGAATAACCCCAATCGCTCCCAAAATTTTCAAAGTACCGCGAGTTTTCAGAGTGCTTCCGCACCATCTTCCGAACACAAAGTCGTCCGATCTTCGACAACAACCACTGATCCTTGCATGTCGCGACATTGCGATCAATTCATATTAAGGTTTCGTCCCCGGTCGTCGGGCTGGTTTTCGAGGTAATCGCGAATATCCCCAAACGCTCCTAAAATTTTCAAAGTACCGCGAGTTTTCAGAGGGCTTCCGCACCATATTCCGAACACAAAGTCGTCCGATCGTCGAAAACGACCACTGATCCTTGCGTGTCGCGACATTGCGATAAATTCATATTAATGTTTCGACCCCGGTCGTCGCGCTGGTTTTCGAGATAATCGCGAATAACCCCAATCGCTCCCAAAATTTTCAAAGTACCGCGAGTTTTCAGAGGGCTTCCGCACCATCTTCCGAACACAAAGTCGTCCGATCGTCGAAAACGACCACTGATCCTTGCGTGTCGCGACATTGCGATAAATTCATATTAATGTTTCGACCCCGGTCGTCGCGCTGGTTTTCGAGATAGTCGCGAATAACCCCAATCGCTCCCAAAATTTTCAAAGTACCGCGAGTTTTCAGAGGGCTTCCGCACCATATTCCGAACACAAAGTCGTCCGATCGTCGAAAACGACCACTGATCCTTACGTGTCGCGACATTGCGATAAATTCATATTAATGTTTCGACCCCGGTCGTCGCGCTGGTTTTCGAGATAATCGCGAATAACCCCAATCGCTCCGAAAATTTTCAAAGTACCGCGAATTGTCAGAGTCCATCCGCTCCATCGTCCGACCACAAAGTCGTCCCATCGTCGAAAATGACCACTGAACCTTACGAGTCGCGACATTGCGATCTATTCTAATTAAGGTTTCGACCCCGGCCCTCGCGCTGGTTTTCGAGATAATCGCGAAGAACCCCAATCGCTCCCAAAATTTTCAAAGTACCGCGAGTTTTCAGAGTGCTTCCGCACCATCTTCCGAACACAAAGTCGTCCGAACTTCGAAAACGACCACTGATCCTTGCATGTCGCGACATTGCGATCAATTCATATTAAGGTTTCGACCCCGGCCCTCGCGCTGGTTTTCGAGATAATCGCGAATAACCCCAATCGCTCCCAAAATTTTCAAAGTACCGCGAGTTGTCAGAGGGCTTCCGCTCCATCGTCCGACCACAAAGTCGTCCGATCGTCGAAAACGACCACTGATCCTTGCGAGTCGCGACATTGCAATCTATTCTAATTAAGGTGTCGACCACGGCCCTCGCGCTGGTTTTCGAGATAATCGCGAATAACCCCAACCGCTCCCAAAATTTTCAAAGTACCGCGAATTGTCAGAGTACATCCGCTCCATCGTCCGACCACAAAGTCCTCCGATCGTCGAAAACGACCACTGATCCTTCCGAGTCATGACATTGCGATCAATTCATATTAAGGGTTCGACGCCGGTCGTCGCGCTGGTTTTCGAGGTAATCGCGAATAACCCCAAACGCTCCCAAAATTTTCAAAGTACCGCGAGTTTTCAGAGTCCTTCCGCAACATCGTCCGAATACAAAATCGTCCGATCGTCGAAAACGACCACTGACCCTTGCGTGTCGCGAAATTGCGATAAATTCTTATTAATGTTTCGACCCCGGTCGTCGCGCTGGTTTTCAAGATAATCGCGAATAACCCCAATCGCTCCCAAAATTTTCAAAGTACCGCGAGTTTTCAGAGGGCTTCCGCACCATCTTCCGAACACAAAGTCGTCCGATCGTCGAAAACGACCACTGATCCTTGCGTGTCGCGACATTGCGATAAATTCATATTAATGTTTCGACCCCGGTCGTCGCGCTGGTTTTCGAGATAATCGCGTATAACCCCAATCGCTCCCAAAATTATCAAAGTACCGCGAGTTTTCAGAGGGCTTCCGCACCATCTTCCGAACACAAAGTCGTCCGATCGTCGACAACGACCACTGATCCTTGCGTGTCGCGCCCTGCGATAAATTCATATTAATGTTTCGACCCCGGTCGTCGCGCTGGTTTTCGAGATAATCGCGAATAACCCCAATCGCTCCGAAAATTTTCAAAGTACCGCGAATTGTCAGAGTCCATCCGCTCCATCGTCCGACCACAAAGTCGTCCGAACGTCGAAAACGACCACTGATCCTTGCATGTCGCGACATTGCGATCAATTCATATTAAGGTTTCGACCCCGACCCTCGCGCTGGTTTTCGAGATAATCGCGAATAACCCCAATCGCTCCCAAAATTTTCAAAGTAACGCGAGTTTTCAGAGTGCTTCCGCACCATCTTCCGAACACAAAGTCGTCCGAACTTCGAAAACGACCACTGATCCTTGCATGTCGCGACATTGCGATCAATTCATATTAAGATTTCGACACCGGCCCTCGCGCTGGTTTTCGAGATAATCGCGAATAACCCCAATCGTTCCCAAAATTTTCAAAGTACCGCGAGTTTTCAGAGTGCTTCCGCACCATCTTCCGAACACAAAATCGTCCGATCGTCGAAAACGACCACTGACCCTTGCGTGTCGCGGCATTGCGATAAATTCATATTAATGTTTCGACCCCGGCCGTCGCGCTGGTTTTCGAGATAATCGCGAATAACCCCAATCGCTCCCAAAATTTTCAAAGTACCGCGAGTTTTCAGAGTGCTTCCGCACCATCTTCCGAACACAAAGTCGTCCGAACTTCGAAAACGACCACTGATCCTTGCATGTCGCGACATTGCGATCAATTCATATTAAGGTTTCAACCCCGGCCCTCGCGCTGGTTTTCGAGATAATCGCGTATAACCCCAATCGCTCCCAAAATTTTCAAAGTACCGCGAGTTGTCAGAGGGCTTCCGCTCCATCGTCCGACCACAAAGTCGTCCGATCGTCCAAAACGACCACTGATCCTTGCGAGTCGCGACATTGCGATCAATTCATATTAAGGTTTCGACCCCGACCCTCGCGCTGGTTTTCGAGATAATCGCGAATAACCCCAATCGCTCCCAAAATTTTCAAAGTACCGCGAGTTTTCAGAGTGCTTCCGCACCATCTTCCGAACACAAAGTCGTCCGATCTTCGACAACAACCACTGATCCTTGCATGTCGCGACATTGCGATCAATTCATATTAAGGTTTCGTCCCCGGTCGTCGGGCTGGTTTTCGAGGTAATCGCGAATAACCCCAAACGCTCCTAAAATTTTCAAAGTACCGCGAGTTTTCAGAGGGCTTCCGCACCATATTCCGAACACAAAGTCGTCCGATCGTCGAAAACGACCACTGATCCTTGCGTGTCGCGACATTGCGATAAATTCATATTAATGTTTCGACCCCGGTCGTCGCGCTGGTTTTCGAGATAATCGCGAATAACCCCAATCGCTCCCAAAATTTTCAAAGTACCGCGAGTTTTCAGAGGGCTTCCGCACCATCTTCCGAACACAAAGTCGTCCGATCGTCGAAAACGACCACTGATCCTTGCGTGTCGCGACATTGCGATAAATTCATATTAATGTTTCGACCCCGGTCGTCGCGCTGGTTTTCGAGATAATCGCGAATAACCCCAATCGCTCCCAAAATTTTCAAAGTACCGCGAGTTTTCAGAGGGCTTCCGCACCATATTCCGAACACAAAGTCGTCCGATCGTCGAAAACGACCACTGATCCTTACGTGTCGCGACATTGCGATAAATTCATATTAATGTTTCGACCCCGGTCGTCGCGCTGGTTTTCGAGATAATCGCGAATAACCCCAATCGCTCCGAAAATTTTCAAAGTACCGCGAATTGTCAGAGTCCATCCGCTCCATCGTCCGACCACAAAGTCGTCCCATCGTCGAAAATGACCACTGAACCTTACGAGTCGCGACATTGCGATCTATTCTAATTAAGGTTTCGACCCCGGCCCTCGCGCTGGTTTTCGAGATAATCGCGAAGAACCCCAATCGCTCCCAAAATTTTCAAAGTACCGCGAGTTTTCAGAGTGCTTCCGCACCATCTTCCGAACACAAAGTCGTCCGAACTTCGAAAACGACCACTGATCCTTGCATGTCGCGACATTGCGATCAATTCATATTAAGGTTTCGACCCCGGCCCTCGCGCTGGTTTTCGAGATAATCGCGAATAACCCCAATCGCTCCCAAAATTTTCAAAGTACCGCGAATTGTCAGAGTCCATCCGCTCCATCGTCCGACCACAAAGTCGTCCGAACGTCGAAAACGACCACTGATCCTTGCATGTCGCGACATTGCGATCAATTCATATTAAGGTTTCGACCCCGACCCTCGCGCTGGTTTTCGAGATAATCGCGAATAACCCCAATCGCTCCCAAAATTTTCAAAGTAACGCGAGTTTTCAGAGTGCTTCCGCACCATCTTCCGAACACAAAGTCGTCCGAACTTCGAAAACGACCACTGATCCTTGCATGTCGCGACATTGCGATCAATTCATATTAAGATTTCGACACCGGCCCTCGCGCTGGTTTTCGAGATAATCGCGAATAACCCCAATCGTTCCCAAAATTTTCAAAGTACCGCGAGTTTTCAGAGTGCTTCCGCACCATCTTCCGAACACAAAATCGTCCGATCGTCGAAAACGACCACTGACCCTTGCGTGTCGCGGCATTGCGATAAATTCATATTAATGTTTCGACCCCGGTCGTCGCGCTGGTTTTCGAGATAATCGCGAATAACCCCAATCGCTCCCAAAATTTTCAAAGTACCGCGAGTTTTCAGAGTGCTTCCGCACCATCTTCCGAACACAAAGTCGTCCGAACTTCGAAAACGACCACTGATCCTTGCATGTCGCGACATTGCGATCAATTCATATTAAGGTTTCGACCCCGGCCCTCGCGCTGGTTTTCGAGATAATCGCGAATAACCCCAATCGCTCCCAAAATTTTCAAAGTACCGCGAGTTGTCAGAGGGCTTCCGCTCCATCGTCCGACCACAAAGTCGTCCGATCGTCCAAAACGACCACTGATCCTTGCGAGTCGCGACATTGCGATCAATTCATATTAAGGTTTCGACCCCGACCCTCGCGCTGGTTTTCGAGATAATCGCGAATAACCCCAATCGCTCCCAAAATTTTCAAAGTACCGCGAGTTTTCAGAGTGCTTCCGCACCATCTTCCGAACACAAAGTCGTCCGATCTTCGACAACAACCACTGATCCTTGCATGTCGCGACATTGCGATCAATTCATATTAAGGTTTCGTCCCCGGTCGTCGGGCTGGTTTTCGAGGTAATCGCGAATAACCCCAAACGCTCCTAAAATTTTCAAAGTACCGCGAGTTTTCAGAGGGCTTCCGCACCATATTCCGAACACAAAGTCGTCCGATCGTCGAAAACGACCACTGATCCTTGCGTGTCGCGACATTGCGATAAATTCATATTAATGTTTCGACCCCGGTCGTCGCGCTGGTTTTCGAGATAATCGCGAATAACCCCAATCGCTCCCAAAATTTTCAAAGTACCGCGAGTTTTCAGAGGGCTTCCGCACCATCTTCCGAACACAAAGTCGTCCGATCGTCGAAAACGACCACTGATCCTTGCGTGTCGCGACATTGCGATAAATTCATATTAATGTTTCGACCCCGGTCGTCGCGCTGGTTTTCGAGATAATCGCGAATAACCCCAATCGCTCCCAAAATTTTCAAAGTACCGCGAGTTTTCAGAGGGCTTCCGCACCATATTCCGAACACAAAGTCGTCCGATCGTCGAAAACGACCACTGATCCTTACGTGTCGCGACATTGCGATAAATTCATATTAATGTTTCGACCCCGGTCGTCGCGCTGGTTTTCGAGATAATCGCGAATAACCCCAATCGCTCCGAAAATTTTCAAAGTACCGCGAATTGTCAGAGTCCATCCGCTCCATCGTCCGACCACAAAGTCGTCCCATCGTCGAAAATGACCACTGAACCTTACGAGTCGCGACATTGCGATCTATTCTAATTAAGGTTTCGACCCCGGCCCTCGCGCTGGTTTTCGAGATAATCGCGAAGAACCCCAATCGCTCCCAAAATTTTCAAAGTACCGCGAGTTTTCAGAGTGCTTCCGCACCATCTTCCGAACACAAAGTCGTCCGAACTTCGAAAACGACCACTGATCCTTGCATGTCGCGACATTGCGATCAATTCATATTAAGGTTTCGACCCCGGCCCTCGCGCTGGTTTTCGAGATAATCGCGAATAACCCCAATCGCTCCCAAAATTTTCAAAGTACCGCGAGTTGTCAGAGGGCTTCCGCTCCATCGTCCGACCACAAAGTCGTCCGATCGTCGAAAACGACCACTGATCCTTGCGAGTCGCGACATTGCAATCTATTCTAATTAAGGTGTCGACCACGGCCCTCGCGCTGGTTTTCGAGATAATCGCGAATAACCCCAACCGCTCCCAAAATTTTCAAAGTACCGCGAATTGTCAGAGTACATCCGCTCCATCGTCCGACCACAAAGTCCTCCGATCGTCGAAAACGACCACTGATCCTTCCGAGTCATGACATTGCGATCAATTCATATTAAGGGTTCGACGCCGGTCGTCGCGCTGGTTTTCGAGGTAATCGCGAATAACCCCAAACGCTCCCAAAATTTTCAAAGTACCGCGAGTTTTCAGAGTCCTTCCGCACCATCGTCCGAATACAAAATCGTCCGATCGTCGAAAACGACCACTGACCCTTGCGTGTCGCGAAATTGCGATAAATTCTTATTAATGTTTCGACCCCGGTCGTCGCGCTGGTTTTCAAGATAATCGCGAATAACCCCAATCGCTCCCAAAATTTTCAAAGTACCGCGAGTTTTCAGAGGGCTTCCGCACCATCTTCCGAACACAAAGTCGTCCGATCGTCGAAAACGACCACTGATCCTTGCGTGTCGCGACATTGCGATAAATTCATATTAATGTTTCGACCCCGGTCGTCGCGCTGGTTTTCGAGATAATCGCGTATAACCCCAATCGCTCCCAAAATTATCAAAGTACCGCGAGTTTTCAGAGGGCTTCCGCACCATCTTCCGAACACAAAGTCGTCCGATCGTCGACAACGACCACTGATCCTTGCGTGTCGCGCCCTGCGATAAATTCATATTAATGTTTCGACCCCGGTCGTCGCGCTGGTTTTCGAGATAATCGCGAATAACCCCAATCGCTCCGAAAATTTTCAAAGTACCGCGAATTGTCAGAGTCCATCCGCTCCATCGTCCGACCACAAAGTCGTCCGAACGTCGAAAACGACCACTGATCCTTGCATGTCGCGACATTGCGATCAATTCATATTGAGGTTTCGACCCCGACCCTCGCGCTGGTTTTCGAGATAATCGCGAATAACCCCAATCGCTCCCAAAATTTTCAAAGTAACGCGAGTTTTCAGAGTGCTTCCGCACCATCTTCCGAACACAAAGTCGTCCGAACTTCGAAAACGACCACTGATCCTTGCATGTCGCGACATTGCGATCAATTCATATTAAGATTTCGACACCGGCCCTCGCGCTGGTTTTCGAGATAATCGCGAATAACCCCAATCGTTCCCAAAATTTTCAAAGTACCGCGAGTTTTCAGAGTGCTTCCGCACCATCTTCCGAACACAAAATCGTCCGATCGTCGAAAACGACCACTGACCCTTGCGTGTCGCGGCATTGCGATAAATTCATATTAATGTTTCGACCCCGGTCGTCGCGCTGGTTTTCGAGATAATCGCGAATAACCCCAATCGCTCCCAAAATTTTCAAAGTACCGCGAGTTTTCAGAGTGCTTCCGCACCATGTTCCGAACACAAAGTCGTCCGAACTTCGAAAACGACCACTGATCCTTGCATGTCGCGACATTGCGATCAATTCATATTAAGGTTTCGACCCCGGCCCTCGCGCTGGTTTTCGAGATAATCGCGTATAACCCCAATCGCTCCCAAAATTTTCAAAGTACCGCGAGTTGTCAGAGGGCTTCCGCTCCATCGTCCGACCACAAAGTCGTCCGATCGTCCAAAACGACCACTGATCCTTGCGAGTCGCGACATTGCGATCAATTCATATTAAGGTTTCGACCCCGACCCTCGCGCTGGTTTTCGAGATAATCGCGAATAACCCCAATCGCTCCCAAAATTTTCAAAGTACCGCGAGTTTTCAGAGTGCTTCCGCACCATCTTCCGAACACAAAGTCGTCCGATCTTCGACAACAACCACTGATCCTTGCATGTCGCGACATTGCGATCAATTCATATTAAGGTTTCGTCCCCGGTCGTCGGGCTGGTTTTCGAGGTAATCGCGAATAACCCCAAACGCTCCTAAAATTTTCAAAGTACCGCGAGTTTTCAGAGGGCTTCCGCACCATATTCCGAACACAAAGTCGTCCGATCGTCGAAAACGACCACTGATCCTTGCGTGTCGCGACATTGCGATAAATTCATATTAATGTTTCGACCCCGGTCGTCGCGCTGGTTTTCGAGATAATCGCGAATAACCCCAATCGCTCCCAAAATTTTCAAAGTACCGCGAGTTTTCAGAGGGCTTCCGCACCATCTTCCGAACACAAAGTCGTCCGATCGTCGAAAACGACCACTGATCCTTGCGTGTCGCGACATTGCGATAAATTCATATTAATGTTTCGACCCCGGTCGTCGCGCTGGTTTTCGAGATAATCGCGAATAACCCCAATCGCTCCCAAAATTTTCAAAGTACCGCGAGTTTTCAGAGGGCTTCCGCACCATATTCCGAACACAAAGTCGTCCGATCGTCGAAAACGACCACTGATCCTTACGTGTCGCGACATTGCGATAAATTCATATTAATGTTTCGACCCCGGTCGTCGCGCTGGTTTTCGAGATAATCGCGAATAACCCCAATCGCTCCGAAAATTTTCAAAGTACCGCGAATTGTCAGAGTCCATCCGCTCCATCGTCCGACCACAAAGTCGTCCCATCGTCGAAAATGACCACTGAACCTTACGAGTCGCGACATTGCGATCTATTCTAATTAAGGTTTCGACCCCGACCCTCGCGCTGGTTTTCGAGATAATCGCGAATAACCCCAATCGCTCCCAAAATTTTCAAAGTAACGCGAGTTTTCAGAGTGCTTCCGCACCATCTTCCGAACACAAAGTCGTCCGAACTTCGAAAACGACCACTGATCCTTGCATGTCGCGACATTGCGATCAATTCATATTAAGATTTCGACACCGGCCCTCGCGCTGGTTTTCGAGATAATCGCGAATAACCCCAATCGTTCCCAAAATTTTCAAAGTACCGCGAGTTTTCAGAGTGCTTCCGCACCATCTTCCGAACACAAAATCGTCCGATCGTCGAAAACGACCACTGACCCTTGCGTGTCGCGGCATTGCGATAAATTCATATTAATGTTTCGACCCCGGTCGTCGCGCTGGTTTTCGAGATAATCGCGAATAACCCCAATCGCTCCCAAAATTTTCAAAGTACCGCGAGTTTTCAGAGTGCTTCCGCACCATCTTCCGAACACAAAGTCGTCCGAACTTCGAAAACGACCACTGATCCTTGCATGTCGCGACATTGCGATCAATTCATATTAAGGTTTCGACCCCGGCCCTCGCGCTGGTTTTCGAGATAATCGCGAATAACCCCAATCGCTCCCAAAATTTTCAAAGTACCGCGAGTTGTCAGAGGGCTTCCGCTCCATCGTCCGACCACAAAGTCGTCCGATCGTCCAAAACGACCACTGATCCTTGCGAGTCGCGACATTGCGATCAATTCATATTAAGGTTTCGACCCCGACCCTCGCGCTGGTTTTCGAGATAATCGCGAATAACCCCAATCGCTCCCAAAATTTTCAAAGTACCGCGAGTTTTCAGAGTGCTTCCGCACCATCTTCCGAACACAAAGTCGTCCGATCTTCGACAACAACCACTGATCCTTGCATGTCGCGACATTGCGATCAATTCATATTAAGGTTTCGTCCCCGGTCGTCGGGCTGGTTTTCGAGGTAATCGCGAATAACCCCAAACGCTCCTAAAATTTTCAAAGTACCGCGAGTTTTCAGAGGGCTTCCGCACCATATTCCGAACACAAAGTCGTCCGATCGTCGAAAACGACCACTGATCCTTGCGTGTCGCGACATTGCGATAAATTCATATTAATGTTTCGACCCCGGTCGTCGCGCTGGTTTTCGAGATAATCGCGAATAACCCCAATCGCTCCCAAAATTTTCAAAGTACCGCGAGTTTTCAGAGGGCTTCCGCACCATCTTCCGAACACAAAGTCGTCCGATCGTCGAAAACGACCACTGATCCTTGCGTGTCGCGACATTGCGATAAATTCATATTAATGTTTCGACCCCGGTCGTCGCGCTGGTTTTCGAGATAATCGCGAATAACCCCAATCGCTCCCAAAATTTTCAAAGTACCGCGAGTTTTCAGAGGGCTTCCGCACCATATTCCGAACACAAAGTCGTCCGATCGTCGAAAACGACCACTGATCCTTACGTGTCGCGACATTGCGATAAATTCATATTAATGTTTCGACCCCGGTCGTCGCGCTGGTTTTCGAGATAATCGCGAATAACCCCAATCGCTCCGAAAATTTTCAAAGTACCGCGAATTGTCAGAGTCCATCCGCTCCATCGTCCGACCACAAAGTCGTCCCATCGTCGAAAATGACCACTGAACCTTACGAGTCGCGACATTGCGATCTATTCTAATTAAGGTTTCGACCCCGGCCCTCGCGCTGGTTTTCGAGATAATCGCGAAGAACCCCAATCGCTCCCAAAATTTTCAAAGTACCGCGAGTTTTCAGAGTGCTTCCGCACCATCTTCCGAACACAAAGTCGTCCGAACTTCGAAAACGACCACTGATCCTTGCATGTCGCGACATTGCGATCAATTCATATTAAGGTTTCGATCCCGGCCCTCGCGCTGGTTTTCGAGATAATCGCGAATAACCCCAATCGCTCCCAAAATTTTCAAAGTACCGCGAGTTGTCAGAGGGCTTCCGCTCCATCGTCCGACCACAAAGTCGTCCGATCGTCGAAAACGACCACTGATCCTTGCGAGTCGCGACATTGCAATCTATTCTAATTAAGGTGTCGACCACGGCCCTCGCGCTGGTTTTCGAGATAATCGCGAATAACCCCAACCGCTCCCAAAATTTTCAAAGTACCGCGAATTGTCAGAGTACATCCGCTCCATCGTCCGACCACAAAGTCCTCCGATCGTCGAAAACGACCACTGATCCTTCCGAGTCATGACATTGCGATCAATTCATATTAAGGGTTCGACGCCGGTCGTCGCGCTGGTTTTCGAGGTAATCGCGAATAACCCCAAACGCTCCCAAAATTTTCAAAGTACCGCGAGTTTTCAGAGTGCTTCCGCACCATCTTCCGAACACAAAATCGTCCGATCGTCGAAAACGACCACTGATCCTTGCGTGTCGCGACATTGCGATAAATTCATATTAATGTTTCGACCCCGGTCGTCGCGCTGGTTTTCGAGATAATCGCGAATAACCCCAATCGCTCCCAAAATTTTCAAAGTACCGCGAGTTTTCAGAGGGCTTCCGCACCATATTCCGAACACAAAGTCGTCCGATCGTCGAAAACGACCACTGATCCTTACGTGTCGCGACATTGCGATAAATTCATATTAATGTTTCGACCCCGGTCGTCGCGCTGGTTTTCGAGATAATCGCGAATAACCCCAATCGCTCCGAAAATTTTCAAAGTACCGCGAATTGTCAGAGTCCATCCGCTCCATCGTCCGACCACAAAGTCGTCCCATCGTCGAAAATGACCACTGAACCTTACGAGTCGCGACATTGCGATCTATTCTAATTAAGGTTTCGACCCCGGCCCTCGCGCTGGTTTTCGAGATAATCGCGAAGAACCCCAATCGCTCCCAAAATTTTCAAAGTACCGCGAGTTTTCAGAGTGCTTCCGCACCATCTTCCGAACACAAAGTCGTCCGAACTTCGAAAACGACCACTGATCCTTGCATGTCGCGACATTGCGATCAATTCATATTAAGGTTTCGACCCCGGCCCTCGCGCTGGTTTTCGAGATAATCGCGAATAACCCCAATCGCTCCCAAAATTTTCAAAGTACCGCGAATTGTCAGAGTCCATCCGCTCCATCGTCCGACCACAAAGTCGTCCGAACGTCGAAAACGACCACTGATCCTTGCATGTCGCGACATTGCGATCAATTCATATTAAGGTTTCGACCCCGACCCTCGCGCTGGTTTTCGAGATAATCGCGAATAACCCCAATCGCTCCCAAAATTTTCAAAGTAACGCGAGTTTTCAGAGTGCTTCCGCACCATCTTCCGAACACAAAGTCGTCCGAACTTCGAAAACGACCACTGATCCTTGCATGTCGCGACATTGCGATCAATTCATATTAAGATTTCGACACCGGCCCTCGCGCTGGTTTTCGAGATAATCGCGAATAACCCCAATCGTTCCCAAAATTTTCAAAGTACCGCGAGTTTTCAGAGTGCTTCCGCACCATCTTCCGAACACAAAATCGTCCGATCGTCGAAAACGACCACTGACCCTTGCGTGTCGCGGCATTGCGATAAATTCATATTAATGTTTCGACCCCGGTCGTCGCGCTGGTTTTCGAGATAATCGCGAATAACCCCAATCGCTCCCAAAATTTTCAAAGTACCGCGAGTTTTCAGAGTGCTTCCGCACCATCTTCCGAACACAAAGTCGTCCGAACTTCGAAAACGACCACTGATCCTTGCATGTCGCGACATTGCGATCAATTCATATTAAGGTTTCGACCCCGGCCCTCGCGCTGGTTTTCGAGATAATCGCGAATAACCCCAATCGCTCCCAAAATTTTCAAAGTACCGCGAGTTGTCAGAGGGCTTCCGCTCCATCGTCCGACCACAAAGTCGTCCGATCGTCCAAAACGACCACTGATCCTTGCGAGTCGCGACATTGCGATCAATTCATATTAAGGTTTCGACCCCGACCCTCGCGCTGGTTTTCGAGATAATCGCGAATAACCCCAATCGCTCCCAAAATTTTCAAAGTACCGCGAGTTTTCAGAGTGCTTCCGCACCATCTTCCGAACACAAAGTCGTCCGATCTTCGACAACAACCACTGATCCTTGCATGTCGCGACATTGCGATCAATTCATATTAAGGTTTCGTCCCCGGTCGTCGGGCTGGTTTTCGAGGTAATCGCGAATAACCCCAAACGCTCCTAAAATTTTCAAAGTACCGCGAGTTTTCAGAGGGCTTCCGCACCATATTCCGAACACAAAGTCGTCCGATCGTCGAAAACGACCACTGATCCTTGCGTGTCGCGACATTGCGATAAATTCATATTAATGTTTCGACCCCGGTCGTCGCGCTGGTTTTCGAGATAATCGCGAATAACCCCAATCGCTCCCAAAATTTTCAAAGTACCGCGAGTTTTCAGAGGGCTTCCGCACCATCTTCCGAACACAAAGTCGTCCGATCGTCGAAAACGACCACTGATCCTTGCGTGTCGCGACATTGCGATAAATTCATATTAATGTTTCGACCCCGGTCGTCGCGCTGGTTTTCGAGATAATCGCGAATAACCCCAATCGCTCCCAAAATTTTCAAAGTACCGCGAGTTTTCAGAGGGCTTCCGCACCATATTCCGAACACAAAGTCGTCCGATCGTCGAAAACGACCACTGATCCTTACGTGTCGCGACATTGCGATAAATTCATATTAATGTTTCGACCCCGGTCGTCGCGCTGGTTTTCGAGATAATCGCGAATAACCCCAATCGCTCCGAAAATTTTCAAAGTACCGCGAATTGTCAGAGTCCATCCGCTCCATCGTCCGACCACAAAGTCGTCCCATCGTCGAAAATGACCACTGAACCTTACGAGTCGCGACATTGCGATCTATTCTAATTAAGGTTTCGACCCCGGCCCTCGCGCTGGTTTTCGAGATAATCGCGAAGAACCCCAATCGCTCCCAAAATTTTCAAAGTACCGCGAGTTTTCAGAGTGCTTCCGCACCATCTTCCGAACACAAAGTCGTCCGAACTTCGAAAACGACCACTGATCCTTGCATGTCGCGACATTGCGATCAATTCATATTAAGGTTTCGACCCCGGCCCTCGCGCTGGTTTTCGAGATAATCGCGAATAACCCCAATCGCTCCCAAAATTTTCAAAGTACCGCGAGTTGTCAGAGGGCTTCCGCTCCATCGTCCGACCACAAAGTCGTCCGATCGTCGAAAACGACCACTGATCCTTGCGAGTCGCGACATTGCAATCTATTCTAATTAAGGTGTCGACCACGGCCCTCGCGCTGGTTTTCGAGATAATCGCGAATAACCCCAACCGCTCCCAAAATTTTCAAAGTACCGCGAATTGTCAGAGTACATCCGCTCCATCGTCCGACCACAAAGTCCTCCGATCGTCGAAAACGACCACTGATCCTTCCGAGTCATGACATTGCGATCAATTCATATTAAGGGTTCGACGCCGGTCGTCGCGCTGGTTTTCGAGGTAATCGCGAATAACCCCAAACGCTCCCAAAATTTTCAAAGTACCGCGAGTTTTCAGAGTCCTTCCGCACCATCGTCCGAATACAAAATCGTCCGATCGTCGAAAACGACCACTGACCCTTGCGTGTCGCGAAATTGCGATAAATTCTTATTAATGTTTCGACCCCGGTCGTCGCGCTGGTTTTCAAGATAATCGCGAATAACCCCAATCGCTCCCAAAATTTTCAAAGTACCGCGAGTTTTCAGAGGGCTTCCGCACCATCTTCCGAACACAAAGTCGTCCGATCGTCGAAAACGACCACTGATCCTTGCGTGTCGCGACATTGCGATAAATTCATATTAATGTTTCGACCCCGGTCGTCGCGCTGGTTTTCGAGATAATCGCGTATAACCCCAATCGCTCCCAAAATTATCAAAGTACCGCGAGTTTTCAGAGGGCTTCCGCACCATCTTCCGAACACAAAGTCGTCCGATCGTCGACAACGACCACTGATCCTTGCGTGTCGCGCCCTGCGATAAATTCATATTAATGTTTCGACCCCGGTCGTCGCGCTGGTTTTCGAGATAATCGCGAATAACCCCAATCGCTCCGAAAATTTTCAAAGTACCGCGAATTGTCAGAGTCCATCCGCTCCATCGTCCGACCACAAAGTCGTCCGAACGTCGAAAACGACCACTGATCCTTGCATGTCGCGACATTGCGATCAATTCATATTGAGGTTTCGACCCCGACCCTCGCGCTGGTTTTCGAGATAATCGCGAATAACCCCAATCGCTCCCAAAATTTTCAAAGTAACGCGAGTTTTCAGAGTGCTTCCGCACCATCTTCCGAACACAAAGTCGTCCGAACTTCGAAAACGACCACTGATCCTTGCATGTCGCGACATTGCGATCAATTCATATTAAGATTTCGACACCGGCCCTCGCGCTGGTTTTCGAGATAATCGCGAATAACCCCAATCGTTCCCAAAATTTTCAAAGTACCGCGAGTTTTCAGAGTGCTTCCGCACCATCTTCCGAACACAAAATCGTCCGATCGTCGAAAACGACCACTGACCCTTGCGTGTCGCGGCATTGCGATAAATTCATATTAATGTTTCGACCCCGGTCGTCGCGCTGGTTTTCGAGATAATCGCGAATAACCCCAATCGCTCCCAAAATTTTCAAAGTACCGCGAGTTTTCAGAGTGCTTCCGCACCATGTTCCGAACACAAAGTCGTCCGAACTTCGAAAACGACCACTGATCCTTGCATGTCGCGACATTGCGATCAATTCATATTAAGGTTTCGACCCCGGCCCTCGCGCTGGTTTTCGAGATAATCGCGTATAACCCCAATCGCTCCCAAAATTTTCAAAGTACCGCGAGTTGTCAGAGGGCTTCCGCTCCATCGTCCGACCACAAAGTCGTCCGATCGTCCAAAACGACCACTGATCCTTGCGAGTCGCGACATTGCGATCAATTCATATTAAGGTTTCGACCCCGACCCTCGCGCTGGTTTTCGAGATAATCGCGAATAACCCCAATCGCTCCCAAAATTTTCAAAGTACCGCGAGTTTTCAGAGTGCTTCCGCACCATCTTCCGAACACAAAGTCGTCCGATCTTCGACAACAACCACTGATCCTTGCATGTCGCGACATTGCGATCAATTCATATTAAGGTTTCGTCCCCGGTCGTCGGGCTGGTTTTCGAGGTAATCGCGAATAACCCCAAACGCTCCTAAAATTTTCAAAGTACCGCGAGTTTTCAGAGGGCTTCCGCACCATATTCCGAACACAAAGTCGTCCGATCGTCGAAAACGACCACTGATCCTTGCGTGTCGCGACATTGCGATAAATTCATATTAATGTTTCGACCCCGGTCGTCGCGCTGGTTTTCGAGATAATCGCGAATAACCCCAATCGCTCCCAAAATTTTCAAAGTACCGCGAGTTTTCAGAGGGCTTCCGCACCATCTTCCGAACACAAAGTCGTCCGATCGTCGAAAACGACCACTGATCCTTGCGTGTCGCGACATTGCGATAAATTCATATTAATGTTTCGACCCCGGTCGTCGCGCTGGTTTTCGAGATAATCGCGAATAACCCCAATCGCTCCCAAAATTTTCAAAGTACCGCGAGTTTTCAGAGGGCTTCCGCACCATATTCCGAACACAAAGTCGTCCGATCGTCGAAAACGACCACTGATCCTTACGTGTCGCGACATTGCGATAAATTCATATTAATGTTTCGACCCCGGTCGTCGCGCTGGTTTTCGAGATAATCGCGAATAACCCCAATCGCTCCGAAAATTTTCAAAGTACCGCGAATTGTCAGAGTCCATCCGCTCCATCGTCCGACCACAAAGTCGTCCCATCGTCGAAAATGACCACTGAACCTTACGAGTCGCGACATTGCGATCTATTCTAATTAAGGTTTCGACCCCGACCCTCGCGCTGGTTTTCGAGATAATCGCGAATAACCCCAATCGCTCCCAAAATTTTCAAAGTAACGCGAGTTTTCAGAGTGCTTCCGCACCATCTTCCGAACACAAAGTCGTCCGAACTTCGAAAACGACCACTGATCCTTGCATGTCGCGACATTGCGATCAATTCATATTAAGATTTCGACACCGGCCCTCGCGCTGGTTTTCGAGATAATCGCGAATAACCCCAATCGTTCCCAAAATTTTCAAAGTACCGCGAGTTTTCAGAGTGCTTCCGCACCATCTTCCGAACACAAAATCGTCCGATCGTCGAAAACGACCACTGACCCTTGCGTGTCGCGGCATTGCGATAAATTCATATTAATGTTTCGACCCCGGTCGTCGCGCTGGTTTTCGAGATAATCGCGAATAACCCCAATCGCTCCCAAAATTTTCAAAGTACCGCGAGTTTTCAGAGTGCTTCCGCACCATCTTCCGAACACAAAGTCGTCCGAACTTCGAAAACGACCACTGATCCTTGCATGTCGCGACATTGCGATCAATTCATATTAAGGTTTCGACCCCGGCCCTCGCGCTGGTTTTCGAGATAATCGCGAATAACCCCAATCGCTCCCAAAATTTTCAAAGTACCGCGAGTTGTCAGAGGGCTTCCGCTCCATCGTCCGACCACAAAGTCGTCCGATCGTCCAAAACGACCACTGATCCTTGCGAGTCGCGACATTGCGATCAATTCATATTAAGGTTTCGACCCCGACCCTCGCGCTGGTTTTCGAGATAATCGCGAATAACCCCAATCGCTCCCAAAATTTTCAAAGTACCGCGAGTTTTCAGAGTGCTTCCGCACCATCTTCCGAACACAAAGTCGTCCGATCTTCGACAACAACCACTGATCCTTGCATGTCGCGACATTGCGATCAATTCATATTAAGGTTTCGTCCCCGGTCGTCGGGCTGGTTTTCGAGGTAATCGCGAATAACCCCAAACGCTCCTAAAATTTTCAAAGTACCGCGAGTTTTCAGAGGGCTTCCGCACCATATTCCGAACACAAAGTCGTCCGATCGTCGAAAACGACCACTGATCCTTGCGTGTCGCGACATTGCGATAAATTCATATTAATGTTTCGACCCCGGTCGTCGCGCTGGTTTTCGAGATAATCGCGAATAACCCCAATCGCTCCCAAAATTTTCAAAGTACCGCGAGTTTTCAGAGGGCTTCCGCACCATCTTCCGAACACAAAGTCGTCCGATCGTCGAAAACGACCACTGATCCTTGCGTGTCGCGACATTGCGATAAATTCATATTAATGTTTCGACCCCGGTCGTCGCGCTGGTTTTCGAGATAATCGCGAATAACCCCAATCGCTCCCAAAATTTTCAAAGTACCGCGAGTTTTCAGAGGGCTTCCGCACCATATTCCGAACACAAAGTCGTCCGATCGTCGAAAACGACCACTGATCCTTACGTGTCGCGACATTGCGATAAATTCATATTAATGTTTCGACCCCGGTCGTCGCGCTGGTTTTCGAGATAATCGCGAATAACCCCAATCGCTCCGAAAATTTTCAAAGTACCGCGAATTGTCAGAGTCCATCCGCTCCATCGTCCGACCACAAAGTCGTCCCATCGTCGAAAATGACCACTGAACCTTACGAGTCGCGACATTGCGATCTATTCTAATTAAGGTTTCGACCCCGGCCCTCGCGCTGGTTTTCGAGATAATCGCGAAGAACCCCAATCGCTCCCAAAATTTTCAAAGTACCGCGAGTTTTCAGAGTGCTTCCGCACCATCTTCCGAACACAAAGTCGTCCGAACTTCGAAAACGACCACTGATCCTTGCATGTCGCGACATTGCGATCAATTCATATTAAGGTTTCGATCCCGGCCCTCGCGCTGGTTTTCGAGATAATCGCGAATAACCCCAATCGCTCCCAAAATTTTCAAAGTACCGCGAGTTGTCAGAGGGCTTCCGCTCCATCGTCCGACCACAAAGTCGTCCGATCGTCGAAAACGACCACTGATCCTTGCGAGTCGCGACATTGCAATCTATTCTAATTAAGGTGTCGACCACGGCCCTCGCGCTGGTTTTCGAGATAATCGCGAATAACCCCAACCGCTCCCAAAATTTTCAAAGTACCGCGAATTGTCAGAGTACATCCGCTCCATCGTCCGACCACAAAGTCCTCCGATCGTCGAAAACGACCACTGATCCTTCCGAGTCATGACATTGCGATCAATTCATATTAAGGGTTCGACGCCGGTCGTCGCGCTGGTTTTCGAGGTAATCGCGAATAACCCCAAACGCTCCCAAAATTTTCAAAGTACCGCGAGTTTTCAGAGTCCTTCCGCACCATCGTCCGAATACAAAATCGTCCGATCGTCGAAAACGACCACTGACCCTTGCGTGTCGCGAAATTGCGATAAATTCTTATTAATGTTTCGACCCCGGTCGTCGCGCTGGTTTTCAAGATAATCGCGAATAACCCCAATCGCTCCCAAAATTTTCAAAGTACCGCGAGTTTTCAGAGGGCTTCCGCACCATCTTCCGAACACAAAGTCGTCCGATCGTCGAAAACGACTACTGATCCTTGCGTGTCGCGACATTGCGATAAATTCATATTAATGTTTCGACCCCGGTCGTCGCGCTGGTTTTCGAGATAATCGCGTATAACCCCAATCGCTCCCAAAATTTTCAAAGTACCGCGAGTTTTCAGAGGGCTTCCGCACCATCTTCCGAACACAAAGTCGTCCGATCGTCGACAACGACCACTGATCCTTGCGTGTCGCGCCCTGCGATAAATTCATATTAATGTTTCGACCCCGGTCGTCGCGCTGGTTTTCGAGATAATCGCGAATAACCCCAATCGCTCCGAAAATTTTCAAAGTACCGCGAATTGTCAGAGTCCATCCGCTCCATCGTCCGACCACAAAGTCGTCCGAACGTCGAAAACGACCACTGATCCTTGCATGTCGCGACATTGCGATCAATTCATATTAAGGTTTCGACCCCGACCCTCGCGCTGGTTTTCGAGATAATCGCGAATAACCCCAATCGCTCCCAAAATTTTCAAAGTAACGCGAGCTTTCAGAGTGCTTCCGCACCATCTTCCGAACACAAAGTCGTCCGATCGTCGAAAACGACCACTGATCCTTGCGTGTCGCGACATTGCGATAAATTCATATTAATGTTTCGACCCCGGTCGTCGCGCTGGTTTTCGAGATAATCGCGAATAACCCCAATCGCTCCCAAAATTTTCAAAGTACCGCGAGTTTTCAGAGGGCTTCCGCACCATCTTCCGAACACAAAGTCGTCCGATCGTCGAAAACGACCACTGATCCTTGCGTGTCGCGACATTGCGATAAATTCATATTAATGTTTCGACCCCGGTCGTCGCGCTGGTTTTCGAGATAATCGCGAATAACCCCAATCGCTCCGAAAATTTTCAAAGTACCGCGAGTTTTCAGAGTGCTTCCGCACCATCTTCCGAACACAAAGTCGTCCGAACTTCGAAAACGACCACTGATCCTTGCGTGTCGCGACATTGCGATAAATTCATATTAATGTTTCGACCCCGGTCGTCGCGCTGGTTTTCGAGATAATCGCGAATAACCCCAATCGCTCCGAAAATTTTCAAAGTACCGCGAATTGTCAGAGTCCATCCGCTCCATCGTCCGACCACAAAGTCGTCCGATCGTCGAAAACGACCACTGAACCTTACGAGTCGCGACATTGCGATCTATTCTAATTAAGGTTTCGACCCCGGCCCTCGCGCTGGTTTTCGAGATAATCGCGAAGAACCCCAATCGCTCCCAAAATTTTCAAAGTACCGCGAGTTTTCAGAGGGCTTCCGCACCATCTTCCGAATACAAAGTCGTCCGATCGTCGAAAACGACCACTGATCCTTGCGTGTCGCGACATTGCGATAAATTCCTATTAATGTTTCGACCCCGGTCGTCGCGCTGGTTTTCGAGATAATCGCGAATAACCCCAATCGCTCCCAAAATTTTCAAAGCACCGCGAGTTTTCAGAGTGCTTCCGCACCATCTTCCGAACACAAAGTCGTCCGAACTTCGAAAACGACCACTGATCCTTGCGTGTCGCGACATTGCGATAAATTCATATTAATGTTTCGACCCCGGTCGTCGCGCTGGTTTTCGAGATAATCGCGAATAACCCTAATCGCTCCGAAAATTTTCAAAGTACCGCGAATTGTCAGAGTCCATCCGCTCCATCGTCCGACGACAAAGTCGTCCGATCGTCGAAAACGACCACTGAACCTTACGAGTCGCGACATTGCGATAAATTCATATTAATGTTTCGACCCCGGTCGTCGCGCTGGTTTTCGAGATAATCGCGTATAACCCCAATCGCTCCCAAAATTTTCAAAGTACCGCGAGTTTTCAGAGGGCTTCCGCACCATCTTCCGAACACAAAGTCGTCCGATCGTCGAAAACGACCACTGATCCTTGCGTGTCGCGACATTGCGATAAATTCATATTAATGTTTCGACCCCGGTCGTCGCGCTGGTTTTCGAGATAATCGCGAATAACCCCAATCGCTCCGAAAATTTTCAAAGTACCGCGAATTGTCAGAGTCCATCCGCTCCATCGTCCGACCACAAAGTCGTCCGAACGTCGAAAACGACCACTGATCCTTGCATGTCGCGACATTGCGATCAATTCATATTAAGGTTTCGACCCCGGCCCTCGCGCTGGTTTTCGAGATAATCGCGAATAACCCCAATCGCTCCCAAAATTTTCAAAGTACCGCGAGTTGTCAGAGGGCTTCCGCTCCATCGTCCGACCACAAAGTCGTCCGATCGTCCAAAACGACCACTGATCCTTGCGAGTCGCGACATTGCGATCAATTCATATTAAGGTTTCGACCCCGACCCTCGCGCTGGTTTTCGAGATAATCGCGAATAACCCCAATCGCTCCCAAAATTTTCAAAGTACCGCGAGTTTTCAGAGTGCTTCCGCACCATCTTCCGAACACAAAGTCGTCCGATCTTCGACAACAACCACTGATCCTTGCATGTCGCGACATTGCGATCAATTCATATTAAGGTTTCGTCCCCGGTCGTCGGGCTGGTTTTCGAGGTAATCGCGAATAACCCCAAACGCTCCTAAAATTTTCAAAGTACCGCGAGTTTTCAGAGGGCTTCCGCACCATATTCCGAACACAAAGTCGTCCGATCTTCGAAAACGACCACTGATCCTTGCGTGTCGCGACATTGCGATAAATTCATATTAATGTTTCGACCCCGGTCGTCGCGCTGGTTTTCGAGATAATCGCGAATAACCCCAATCGCTCCCAAAATTTTCAAAGTACCGCGAGTTTTCAGAGGGCTTCCGCACCATCTTCCGAACACAAAGTCGTCCGATCGTCGAAAACGACCACTGATCCTTGCGTGTCGCGACATTGCGATAAATTCATATTAATGTTTCGACCCCGGTCGTCGCGCTGGTTTTCGAGATAATCGCGAATAACCCCAATCGCTCCCAAAATTTTCAAAGTACCGCGAGTTTTCAGAGGGCTTCCGCACCATATTCCGAACACAAAGTCGTCCGATCGTCGAAAACGACCACTGATCCTTACGTGTCGCGACATTGCGATAAATTCATATTAATGTTTCGACCCCGGTCGTCGCGCTGGTTTTCGAGATAATCGCGAATAACCCCAATCGCTCCGAAAATTTTCAAAGTACCGCGAATTGTCAGAGTCCATCCGCTCCATCGTCCGACCACAAAGTCGTCCCATCGTCGAAAATGACCACTGAACCTTACGAGTCGCGACATTGCGATCTATTCTAATTAAGGTTTCGACCCCGGCCCTCGCGCTGGTTTTCGAGATAATCGCGAAGAACCCCAATCGCTCCCAAAATTTTCAAAGTACCGCGAGTTTTCAGAGTGCTTCCGCACCATCTTCCGAACACAAAGTCGTCCGAACTTCGAAAACGACCACTGATCCTTGCATGTCGCGACATTGCGATCAATTCATATTAAGGTTTCGACCCCGGCCCTCGCGCTGGTTTTCGAGATAATCGCGAATAACCCCAATCGCTCCCAAAATTTTCAAAGTACCGCGAGTTGTCAGAGGGCTTCCGCTCCATCGTCCGACCACAAAGTCGTCCGATCGTCGAAAACGACCACTGATCCTTGCGAGTCGCGACATTGCAATCTATTCTAATTAAGGTGTCGACCACGGCCCTCGCGCTGGTTTTCGAGATAATCGCGAATAACCCCAACCGCTCCCAAAATTTTCAAAGTACCGCGAATTGTCAGAGTACATCCGCTCCATCGTCCGACCACAAAGTCCTCCGATCGTCGAAAACGACCACTGATCCTTCCGAGTCATGACATTGCGATCAATTCATATTAAGGGTTCGACGCCGGTCGTCGCGCTGGTTTTCGAGGTAATCGCGAATAACCCCAGACGCTCCCAAAATTTTCAAAGTACCGCGAGTTTTCAGAGTCCATCCGCACCATCGTCCGAATACAAAATCGTCCGATCGTCGAAAACGACCACTGACCCTTGCGTGTCGCGAAATTGCGATAAATTCTTATTAATGTTTCGACCCCGGTCGTCGCGCTGGTTTTCAAGATAATCGCGAATAACCCCAATCGCTCCCAAAATTTTCAAAGTACCGCGAGTTTTCAGAGGGCTTCCGCACCATATTCCGAACACAAAGTCGTCCGATCTTCGACAACAACCACTGATCCTTGCATGTCGCGACATTGCGATCAATTCATATTAAGGTTTCGTCCCCGGTCGTCGGGCTGGTTTTCGAGGTAATCGCGAATAACCCCAAACGCTCCTAAAATTTTCAAAGTACCGCGAGTTTTCAGAGGGCTTCCGCACCATATTCCGAACACAAAGTCGTCCGATCTTCGAAAACGACCACTGATCCTTGCGTGTCGCGACATTGCGATAAATTCATATTAATGTTTCGACCCCGGTCGTCGCGCTGGTTTTCGAGATAATCGCGAATAACCCCAATCGCTCCCAAAATTTTCAAAGTACCGCGAGTTTTCAGAGGGCTTCCGCACCATCTTCCGAACACAAAGTCGTCCGATCGTCGAAAACGACCACTGATCCTTGCGTGTCGCGACATTGCGATAAATTCATATTAATGTTTCGACCCCGGTCGTCGCGCTGGTTTTCGAGATAATCGCGAATAACCCCAATCGCTCCGAAAATTTTCAAAGTACCGCGAGTTTTCAGAGTGCTTCCGCACCATCTTCCGAACACAAAGTCGTCCGAACTTCGAAAACGACCACTGATCCTTGCGTGTCGCGACATTGCGATAAATTCATATTAATGTTTCGACCCCGGTCGTCGCGCTGGTTTTCGAGATAATCGCGAATAACCCCAATCGCTCCGAAAATTTTCAAAGTACCGCGAATTGTCAGAGTCCATCCGCTCCATCGTCCGACCACAAAGTCGTCCGATCGTCGAAAACGACCACTGAACCTTACGAGTCGCGACATTGCGATCTATTCTAATTAAGGTTTCGACCCCGGCCCTCGCGCTGGTTTTCGAGATAATCGCGAAGAACCCCAATCGCTCCCAAAATTTTCAAAGTACCGCGAGTTTTCAGAGGGCTTCCGCACAATCTTCCGAATACAAAGTCGTCCGATCGTCGAAAACGACCACTGATCCTTGCGTGTCGCGACATTGCGATAAATTCCTATTAATGTTTCGACCCCGGTCGTCGCGCTGGTTTTCGAGATAATCGCGAATAACCCCAATCGCTCCCAAAATTTTCAAAGCACCGCGAGTTTTCAGAGTGCTTCCGCACCATCTTCCGAACACAAAGTCGTCCGAACTTCGAAAACGACCACTGATCCTTGCGTGTCGCGACATTGCGATAAATTCATATTAATGTTTCGACCCCGGTCGTCGCGCTGGTTTTCGAGATAATCGCGAATAACCCTAATCGCTCCGAAAATTTTCAAAGTACCGCGAATTGTCAGAGTCCATCCGCTCCATCGTCCGACCACAAAGTCGTCCGATCGTCGAAAACGACCACTGAACCTTACGAGTCGCGACATTGCGATAAATTCATATTAATGTTTCGACCCCGGTCGTCGCGCTGGTTTTCGAGATAATCGCGTATAACCCCAATCGCTCCCAAAATTTTCAAAGTACCGCGAGTTTTCAGAGGGCTTCCGCACCATCTTCCGAACACAAAGTCGTCCGATCGTCGAAAACGACCACTGATCCTTGCGTGTCGCGACATTGCGATAAATTCATATTAATGTTTCGACCCCGGTCGTCGCGCTGGTTTTCGAGATAATCGCGAATAACCCCAATCGCTCCGAAAATTTTCAAAGTACCGCGAATTGTCAGAGTCCATCCGCTCCATCGTCCGACCACAAAGTCGTCCGAACGTCGAAAACGACCACTGATCCTTGCATGTCGCGACATTGCGATCAATTCATATTAAGGTTTCGACCCCGACCCTCGCGCTGGTTTTCGAGATAATCGCGAATAACCCCAATCGCTCCCGAAATTTTCAAAGTACCGCGAGTTTTCAGAGGGCTTCCGCACCATCTTCCGAACACAAAGTCGTCCGATCGTCGAAAACGATCACTGATCCTTGCGTGTCGCGACATTGCGATAAATTCATATTAATGTCTCGAACCCGGTCGTCGCGCTGGTTTTCGAGATAATCGCGAATAACCCCAATCGCTCGCAAAATTTTCAAAGTACCGCGAGTTTTCAGAGGGCTTCCGCACCATCTTCCGAACACAAAGTCGTCCGATCGTCGAAAACGACCACTGATCCTTGCGTGTCGCGACATTGCGATAAATTCATATTAATGTTTCGACCCCGGTCGTCGCGCTGGTTTTCGAGATAATCGCGAATAACCACAATCGCTCCGAAAAATTTCAAAGTACCGCGAATTGTCAGAGTCCATCCGCTCCATCGTCCGACCACAAAGTCGTCCGATCGTCGAAAACGACCACTGAACCTTACGAGTCGCGACATTGCGATCTATTCTAATTAAGGTTTCGACGCCGGCCCTCGCGCTGGTTTTCGAGATAATCGCGAATAACCCCAACCGCTCCCAAAATTTTCAAAGTACCGCGAGTTTTCAGAGTACTTCCGCACCATCTTCCGAACACAAAGTCGTCCGATCGTCGAAAACGACCACTGATCCTTGCGAGCCGCGTACATTGCGATCAATTCATATTAAGGTTTCGTCCCCGGTCGTCGGGCTGGTTTTCGAGGTAATCGCGAATAACCCCAAACGCTCCCAAAATTTTCAAAGTACCGCGAGTTGTCAGAGTCCATCCGCTCCATCGTCCGAACACAAAGTCGTCCGATCGTCGAAAACGACCACTGATCCTTGCGTGTCGCGACATTGCGATAAATTCATATTAATGTTTCGACCCCGGTCGTCGGGCTGGTTTTCGAGGTAATCGCGAATAACCCCAAACGCTCCCAAAATTTTCAAAGTACCGCGAGTTTTCAGAGTCCTTCCGCACCATCGTCCGAATACAAAATCGTCCGATCGTCGAAAACGACCACTGACCCTTGCGTGTCGCGACATTGCGATAAATTCATATTAATGTTTCGACCCCGGTCGTCGCGCTGGTTTTCGAGATAATCGCGAATAACCCCAATCGCTCCCAAAATTTTCAAAGTACCGCGAGTTTTCAGAGGGCTTCCGCACCATCTTCCGAACACAAAGTCGTCCGATCGTCGAAAACGACCACTGATCCTTGCGTGTCGCGACATTGCGATAAATTCATATTAATGTTTCGACCCCGGTCGTCGCGCTGGTTTTCGAGATAATCGCGTATAACCCCAATCGCTCCCAAAATTTTCAAAGTACCGCGAGTTTTCAGAGGGCTTCCGCACCATCTTCCGAACACAAAGTCGTCCGATCGTCGAAAACGACCACTGATCCTTGCGTGTCGCGACATTGCGATAAATTCATATTAATGTTTCGACCCCGGTCGTCGCGCTGGTTTTTCGAGATAATCGCGAATAACCCCAATCGCTCCGAAAATTTTCAAAGTACCGCGAATTGTCAGAGTCCATCCGCTCCATCGTCCGACCACAAAGTCGTCCGAACGTCGAAAACGAACACTGATCCTTGCATGTCGCGACATTGCGATCAATTCATATTAAGGTTTCGACCCCGACCCTCGCGCTGGTTTTCGAGATAATCGCGAATAACCCCAATCGCTCCCAAAATTTTCAAAGTAACGCGAGTTTTCAGAGTGCTTCCGCACCATCTTCCGAACACAAAGTCGTCCGAACTTCGAAAACGACCACTGATCCTTGCATGTCGCGACATTGCGATCAATTCATATTAAGATTTCGACCCCGGCCCTCGCGCTGGTTTTCGAGATAATCGCGAATAACCCCAATCGTTCCCAAAATTTTCAAAGTACCGCGAGTTTTCAGAGTGCTTCCGCACCATCTTCCGAACACAAAGTCGTCCGAACGTCGAAAACGACCACTGATTTTTGCGAGTCGCGACATTGCGATCAATTCATATTAAGGTTTCGACCCCGGCCCTCGCGCTGGTTTTCGAGATAATCGCGAATAACCCCAATCGCTCCCGAAATTTTCAAAGTACCGCGAGTTTTCAGAGGGCTTCCGCACCATCTTCCGAACACAAAGTCGTCCGATCGTCGAAAACGACCACTGATCCTTGCGTGTCGCGACATTGCGATAAATTCATATTAATGTTTCGACCCCGGTCGTCGCGCTGGTTTTCGAGATAATCGCGAATAACCCCAATCGCTCCCAAAATTTTCAAAGTACCGCGAGTTTTCAGAGGGCTTCCGCACCATCTTCCGAACACAAAGTCGTCCGATCATCGAAAACGACCACTGATCCTTGCGTGTCGCGACATTGCGATAAATTCATTTTAATGTTTCGACCCCGGTCGTCGCGCTGGTTTTCGAGATAATCGCGAATAACCCCAATCGCTCCGAAAATTTTCAAAGTACCGCGAATTGTCAGAGTCCATCCGCTCCATCGTCCGACCACAAAGTCGTCCGATCGTCGAAAACGACCACTGAACCTTACGAGTCGCGACATTGCGATCTATTCTAATTAAGGTTTCGACCCCGGCCCTCGCGCTGGTTTTCGAGATAATCGCGAATAACCCCAATCGCTCCCAAAATTTTCAAAGTACCGCGAGTTGTCAGAGGGCTTCCGCTCAATCGTCCGACCACAAAGTCGTCCGATCGTCGAAAACGACCACTGATCCTTGCGAGTCGCGACATTGCGATCTATTCTAATTAAGGTTTCGACCCCGGCCCTCGCGCTGGTTTTCGAGATAATCGCGAATAACCCCAACCGCTCCCAAAATTTTCAAAGTACCGCGAATTGTCAGAGTACATCCGCTCCATCGTCCGACCACAAAGTCCTCCGATCGTCGAAAACGACCACTGATCCTTGCGAGTCGCGACATTGCGAACAATTCATATTAAGGTTTCGTCCCCGGTCGTCGGGCTGGTTTTCGAGGTAATCGCGAATAACCCCAAACGCTCCCAAAATTTTCAAAGTACCGCGAGTTGTCAGAGTCCATCCGCTCCATCGTCCGAACACAAAGTCGTCCGATCTTCGACAACAACCGCTGATCCTTTCGTGTCGCGACATTGCGATCAATTCATATTAAGGTTTCGACCCCGGCCCTCGCGTTAGTTTTCGAGATAATCGCCAATAACCCCAATCGCTCCCTAAATTTTCAAAGCACCGCGAGTTTTCAGAGTGCTTCCGCACCATCTTCCGAACACAAAGTCGTCCGATCGTCGAAAACGACCACTGAACCTTACGAGTCGCGACATTGCGATCTATTCTAATTAAGGTTTCGACCCCGGCCCTCGCGCTGGTTTTCGAGATAATCGCGAAGAACCCCAATCGCTCCCAAAATTTTCAAAGTACCGCGAGTTTTCAGAGTGCTTCCGCACCATCTTCCGAACACAAAGTCGTCCGAACTTCGAAAACGACCACTGATCCTTGCATGTCGCGACATTGCGATCAATTCATATTAAGGTTTCGACCCCGGCCCTCGCGCTGGTTTTCGAGATAATCGCGAATAACCCCAATCGCTCCCAAAATTTTCAAAGTACCGCGAGTTGTCAGAGGGCTTCCGCTCCATCGTCCGACCACAAAGTCGTCCGATCGTCGAAAACGACCACTGATCCTTGCGAGTCGCGACATTGCGATCTATTCTAATTAAGGTGTCGACCACGGCCCTAGCGCTGGTTTTCGAGATAATCGCGAATAACCCCAACCGCTCCCAAAATTTTCAAAGCACCGCGAATTGTCAGAGTACATCCGCTCCATCGTCCGACCACAAAGTCCTCCGATCGTCGAAAACGACCACTGATCCTTCCGAGTCATGACATTGCGATCAATTCATATTAAGGGTTCGACGCCGGTCGTCGCGCTGGTTTTCGAGGTAATAACCCCAAACGCTCCCAAAATTTTCAAAGTACCGCGAGTTTTCAGAGTCCTTCCGCACCATCGTCCGAATACAAAATCGTCCGATCGTCGAAAACGACCACTGACCCTTGCGTGTCGCGGCATTGCGATAAATTCATATTAATGTTTCGACCCCGGTCGTCGCGCTGGTTTTCGAGATAATCGCGAATAACCCCAATCGCTCCCAAAATTTTCAAAGTACCGCGAGTTTTCAGAGGGCTTCCGCACCATATTCCGAACACAAAGTCGTCCGATCGTCGAAATCGACCACTGATCCTTGCGTGTCGCGACATTGCGATCAATTCATATTAAGGTTTCGACCCCGGCCCTCGCGCTGGTTTTCGAGATAATCGCGAATAACCCCAATCGCTCCCAAAATTTTCAAAGTACCGCGAGTTGTCAGAGGGCTTCCGCTCCATCGTCCGACCACAAAGTCGTCCGATCGTCGAAAATGACCACTGATCCTTGCGAGTCGTGTCATTGCGATCTATTCTAATTAAGGTGTCGACCACGGCCCTCGCGCTGGTTTTCGAGATAATCGCGAATAACCCCAACCGCTCCCAAAATTTTCAAAGTACCGCGAATTGTCAGAGTACATCCGCTCCATCGTCCGACCACAAAGTCCTCCGATCGTCGAAAACGACCACTGATCCTTCCGAGTCATGACATTGCGATCAATTCATATTAAGGGTTCGACGCCGGTCGTCGCGCTGGTTTTCGAGGTAATCGCGAATAACCCCAAACGCTCCCAAAATTTTCAAAGTACCGCGAGTTTTCAGAGTGCTTCCGCACCATCTTCCGAACACAAAGTCGTCCGATCGTCGAAAACGACCACTGATCCTTGCGAGTCGCGACATTGCGATCAATTCATATTAAGGTTTCGTCCCCGGTCGTCGGGCTGGTTTTCGAGGTAATCGCGAATAACCCCAAACGCTCCCAAAATTTTCAAAGTACCGCGAGTTGTCAGAGTCCATCCGCTCCATCGTCCGAACACAAAGTCGTCCGATCTTCGACAACAACCGCTGATCCTTGCGTGTCGCGACATTGCGATCAATTCATATTAAGGTTTCGACCCCGGCCCTCGCGTTAGTTTTCGAGATAATCGCCAATAACCCCAATCGCTCCCAAAATTTTCAAAGTACCGCGAGTTTTCAGAGTGCTTCCGCACCATCTTCCGAACACAAAGTCGTCCGAACGTCGAAAACGACCACTGATCCTTGCATGTCGCGACATTGCGATCAATTCATATTAAGGTTTCGACCCCGACCCTCGCGCTGGTTTTCGAGATAATCGCGAATAACCCCAATCGCTCCCAAAATTTTCAAAGTACCGCGAGTTTTCAGAGTGCTTCCGCACCATCTTTCGAACACAAAGTCGTCCGATCTTCGACAACAACCACTGATCCTTGCATGTCGCGACATTGCGATCAATTCATATTAAGGTTTCGTCCCCGGTCGTCGGGCTGGTTTTCGAGGTAATCGCGAATAACCCCAAACGCTCCCAAAATTTTCAAGGTACCGCGAGTTTTCAGAGTCCTTACGCACCATCGTCCGAACACAAAATCGTCCGATCGTCGAAAACGACCACTGACCCTTGCGTGTCGCGACATTGCGATAAATTCATATTAATGTTTCGACCCCGGTCGTCGCGCTGGTTTTCGAGATAATCGCGAATAACCCCAATCGCTCCGAAAATTTTCAAAGTACCGCGAATTGTCAGAGTCCATCCGCTCCATCGTCCGACCACAAAGTCGTCCGATCGTCGAAAACGACCACTGAACCTTACGAGTCGCGACATTGCGATCTATTCTAATTAAGGTTTCGACCCCGGCCCTCGCGCTGGTTTTCGAGATAATCGCGAATAACCCCACTCGCTCCCAAAATTTTCAAAGTACCGCGAGTTGTCAGAGTACATCCGTTCCATCGTCCGACCACAAAGTCGTCCGATCGTCGAAAACGACCACTGATCCTTGCGTGTCGCGACATTGCGATAAATTCATATTAATGTTTCGACCCCGGTCGTCGCGCTGGTTTTCGAGATAATCGCGAATAACCCCAATCGCTCCGAAAATTTTCAAAGTACCGCGAATTGTCAGAGTCCATCCGCTCCATCGTCCGACCACAAAGTAGTCCGATCGTCGAAAACGATCACTGATCCTTGCGAGTCGCGACATTGCGATCTATTCTAATTAAGGTTTCGACACCGGCCCTCGCGCTGGTTTTCGATATAATCGCGAATAACCCCAATCGCTCCCAAAATTTTCAAAGTACCGCGAGTTTTCAGAGTGCTTCCGCACCATCTTCCGAACACAAAGTCGTCCGAACGTCGAAAACGACCACTGATTTTTGCGAGTCGCGACATTGCGATCAATTCATATTAAGGTTTCGACCCCGGCCCTCGCGCTGGTTTTCGAGATAATCGCGAATAACCCCAATCGCTCCCAAAATTTTCAAAGTACCGCGAGTTTTCAGAGGGCTTCCGCACCATCTTCCGAACACAAAGTCGTCCGAACGTCGAAAACGACCACTGATTTTTGCGAGTCGCGACATTTCGATCAATTCATATTAAGGTTTCGACCCCGGTCGTCGCGCTGGTTTTCGAGGAAATCGCGAATAACCCCAAACGCTCCCAAAATTTTCAAAGTACCGCGAGTTTTCAGAGTCCTTCCGCAACATCGTCCGAACACAAAGTCGTCCGATCGTCTAAAACGACCACTGATCCTTGCGAGTCGCGACATTGCGATCAATTCATATTAAGGTTTCGTCCCCGGTCGTCGGGCTGGTTTTCGAGGTAATCGCGAATAACCCCAAACGCTCCCAAAATTTTCAAAGTACCGCGAGTTGTCAGAGTCCATCCGCTCCATCGTCCGAACACAAAGTCGTCCGATCTTCGACAACAACCGCTGATCCTTGCGTGTCGCGACATTGCGATCAATTCATATTAAGGTTTCGACCCCGGCCCTCGCGTTAGTTTTCGAGATAATCGCCAATAACCCCAATCGCTCCCAAAATTTTCAAAGTACCGCGAGTTTTCAGAGTGCTTCCGCACCATCTTCCGAACACGAAGTCGTCCGAACGTCGAAAACGACCACTGATCCTTGCATGTCGCGACATTGCGATCAATTCATATTAAGGTTTCGACCCCGACCCTCGCGCTGGTTTTCGAGATAATCGCGAATAACCCCAATCGCTCCCAAAATTTTCAAAGTACCGCGAGTTTTCAGAGTGCTTCCGCACCATCTTCCGAACACAAAGTCGTCCGAACGTCGAAAACGACCATTGTTTTTTGCGAGTCGCGACATTGCGATCAATTCATATTAAGGTTTCGACCCCGGCCCTCGCGCTGGTTTTCGAGATAATCGCGAATAACCCCAATCGCTCCCAAAATTTTCAAAGTACCGCGAGTTTTCAGAGTGCTTCCGCACCATCTTCCGAACACAAAGTCGTCCGATCGTCGAAAACGACCACTGATCCTTGCGAGTCGCGACATTGCGATCAATTCATATTAAAGTTTCGTCCCCGGTCGTCGGGCTGGTTTTCGATGTAATCGCGAATAACCCCAAACGCTCCCAAAATTTTCAAAGTACCGCGAGTTGTCAGAGTCCATCCGCTCCATCGTCCGAACACAAAGTCGTCCGATCTTCGACAACAACCGCTGATCCTTGCGTGTCGCGACATTGCGATCAATTCATATTAAGATTTCGACCCCGGCCCTCGCGCTGGTTGTCGAGATAATCGCGAATAACCCCAATCGCTCCCAAAATTTTCAAAGTACCGCGAGTTTTCAGAGTGCTTCCGCACCATCTTCGGAACACAAAGTCGTCCGAACGTCGAAAACGATCACTGATCCTTGCATGTCGCGACATTGCGATCAATTCATATTAAGGTTTCGACCCCGGCCCTCGCGCTGGTTTTCGAGATAATCGCGAATAACCCCAATCGCTCCCAAAATTTTCAAAGTACCGCGAGTTTTCAGAGGGCTTCCGCACCATCTTCCGAACACAAAGTCGTCCGATCGTCGAAAACGACCACTGATCCTTGCGTGTCGCGACATTGCGATAAATTCATATTAATGTTTCGACCCCGGTCGTCGCGCTGGTTTTCGAGATAATCGCGAATAACTCCAATCGCTCCGAAAATTTTTAACGTACCGCGAATTGTCAGAGTCCATCCGCTCCATCGTCCGACCACAAAGTCGTCCGATCGTCGAAAACGACCACTGAACCTTACGAGTCGCGACATTGCGATCTATTCTAATTAAGGTTTCGACCCCGGCCCTCGCGCTGGTTTTCGAGATAATCGCGAAGAACCCCAATCGCTCCCAAAATTTTCAAAGTACCGCGAGTTTTCAGAGCGCTTCCGCACCATCTTCCGAACACAAAGTCGTCCGAACTTCGAAAACGACCACTGATCCTTGCATGTCGCGACATTGCGATCAATTCATATTAAGGTTTCGACCCCGGCCCTCGCGCTGGTTTTCGAGATAATCGCGAATAACCCCAATCGCTCCCAAAATTTTCAAAGTACCGCGAGTTTTCAGAGTGCTTCCGCACCATCTTCCGAACACAAAGTCGTCCGAACTTCGAAAACGACCACTGATCCTTGCGAGTCGCGACATTGCGATCAATTCATATTAAGGTTTCGACCCCGACCCTCGCGCTGGTTTTCGAGATAATCGCGAATAACCCCAATCGCTCCCAAAATTTTCAAAGTACCGCGAGTTTTCAGAGTGCTTCCGCACCATCTTCCGAACACAAAGTCGTCCGATCTTCGACAACAACCACTGATCCTTGCATGTCGCGACATTGCGATCAATTCATATTAAGGTTTCGTCCCCGGTCGTCGGGCTGGTTTTCGAGGTAATCGCGAATAACCCCAAACGCTCCCAAAATTTTCAAAGTACCGCGAGTTTTCAGAGGGCTTTCGCACCATCTTCCGAACACAAAGTCGTCCGATCGTCGAAAACGACCACTGATCCTTGCGTGTCGCGACATTGCGATAAATTCATATTAATGTTTCGACCCCGGTCGTCGCGCTGGTTTTCGAGATAATCGCGAATAACCCCAATCGCTCCCAAAATTCTCAAAGTACCGCGAGTTTTCAGAGGGCTTCCGCACCATCTTCCGAACACAAAGTCGTCCGATCGTCGAAAACGACCACTGAACCTTACGAGTCGCGACATTGCGATCTATTCTAATTAAGGTTTCGACCCCGGCCCTCGCGCTGGTTTTCGAGATAATCGCGAAGAACCCCAATCGCTCCCAAAATTTTCAAAGTACCGCGAGTTTTCAGAGGGCTTCCGCACCATCTTCCGAACACAAAGTCGTCCGATCGTCGAAAACGACCACTGATCCTTGCGTGTCGCGACATTGCGATAAATTCATATTAATGTTTCGACCCCGGTCGTCGCGCTGGTTTTCGAGATAATCGCGAATAACTCCAATCGCTCCGAAAATTTTTAACGTACCGCGAATTGTCAGAGTCCATCCGCTCCATCGTCCGACCACAAAGTCGTCCGATCGTCGAAAACGACCACTGAACCTTACGAGTCGCGACATTGCGATCTATTCTAATTAAGGTTTCGACCCCGGCCCTCGCGCTGGCTTTCGAGATAATCGCGAAGAACCCCAATCGCTCCCAAAATTTTCAAAGTACCGCGAGTTTTCAGAGCGCTTCCGCACCATCTTCCGAACACAAAGTCGTCCGAACTTCGAAAACGACCACTGATCCTTGCATGTCGCGACATTGCGATCAATTCATATTAAGGTTTCGACCCCGGCCCTCGCGCTGGTTTTCGAGATAATCGCGAATAACCCCAATCGCTCCCAAAATTTTCAAAGTACCGCGAGTTGTCAGAGTCCATCCGCTCCATCGTCCGAACACAAAGTCGTCCGATCTTCGACAACAACCGCTGATCCTTGCGTGTCGCGACATTGCGATCAATTCATATTAAGATTTCGACCCCGGCCCTCGCGCTGGTTGTCGAGATAATCGCGAATAACCCCAATCGCTCCCAAAATTTTCAAAGTACCGCGAGTTTTCAGAGTGCTTCCGCACCATCTTCGGAACACAAAGTCGTCCGAACGTCGAAAACGATCACTGATCCTTGCATGTCGCGACATTGCGATCAATTCATATTAAGGTTTCGACCCCGGCCCTCGCGCTGGTTTTCGAGATAATCGCGAATAACCCCAATCGCTCCCAAAATTTTCAAAGTACCGCGAGTTTTCAGAGGGCTTACGCACCATCTTCCGAACACAAAGTCGTCCGATCGTCGAAAACGACCACTGATCCTTGCGTGTCGCGACATTGCGATAAATTCATATTAATGTTTCGACACCGGTCGTCGCGCTGGTTTTCGAGATAATCGCGAATAACCCCAATCGCTCCCAAAATTTTCAAAGTACCGCGAGTTTTCAGAGGGCTTCCGCACCATCTTCCGAACACAAAGTCGTCCGATCGTCGAAAACGACCACTGATCCTTGCGTGTCGCGACATTGCGATAAATTCATATTAATGTTTCGACCCCGGTCGTCGCGCTGGTTTTCGAGATAATCGCGAATAACTCCAATCGCTCCGAAAATTTTTAACGTACCGCGAATTGTCAGAGTCCATCCGCTCCATCGTCCGACCACAAAGTCGTCCGATCGTCGAAAACGACCACTGAACCTTACGAGTCGCGACATTGCGATCTATTCTAATTAAGGTTTCGACCCCGGCCCTCGCGCTGGTTTTCGAGATAATCGCGAAGAACCCCAATCGCTCCCAAAATTTTCAAAGTACCGCGAGTTTTCAGAGCGCTTCCGCACCATCTTCCGAACACAAAGTCGTCCGAACTTCGAAAACGACCACTGATCCTTGCATGTCGCGACATTGCGATCAATTCATATTAAGGTTTCGACCCCGGCCCTCGCGCTGGTTTTCGAGATAATCGCGAATAACCCCAATCGCTCCCAAAATTTTCAAAGTACCGCGAGTTTTCAGAGTGCTTCCGCACCATCTTCCGAACACAAAGTCGTCCGAACTTCGAAAACGACCACTGATCCTTGCGAGTCGCGACATTGCGATCAATTCATATTAAGGTTCCGACCCCGACCCTCGCGCTGGTTTTCGAGATAATCGCGAATAACCCCAATCGCTCCCAAAATTTTCAAAGTACCGCGAGTTTTCAGAGTGCTTCCGCACCATCTTCCGAACACAAAGTCGTCCGATCTTCGACAACAACCACTGATCCTTGCATGTCGCGACATTGCGATCAATTCATATTAAGGTTTCGTCCCCGGTCGTCGGGCTGGTTTTCGAGGTAATCGCGAATAACCCCAAACGCTCCCAAAATTTTCAAAGTACCGCGAGTTTTCAGAGGGCTTTCGCACCATCTTCCGAACACAAAGTCGTCCGATCGTCGACAACAACCACTGATCCTTGCATGTCGCGACATTGCGATCAATTCATATTAAGGTTTCGTCCCCGGTCGTCGGGCTGGTTTTCGAGGTAATCGCGAATAACCCCAAACGCTCCCAAAATTTTCAAAGTACCGCGAGTTTTCAGAGGGCTTTCGCACCATCTTCCGAACACAAAGTCGTCCGATCGTCGAAAACGACCACTGATCCTTGCGTGTCGCGACATTGCGATAAATTCATATTAATGTTTCGACCCCGGTCGTCGCGCTGGTTTTCGAGATAATCGCGAATAACCCCAATCGCTCCCAAAATTCTCAAAGTACCGCGAGTTTTCAGAGGGCTTCCGCACCATCTTCCGAACACAAAGTCGTCCGATCGTCGAAAACGACCACTGAACCTTACGAGTCGCGACATTGCGATCTATTCTAATTAAGGTTTCGACCCCGGCCCTCGCGCTGGTTTTCGAGATAATCGCGAAGAACCCCAATCGCTCCCAAAATTTTCAAAGTACCGCGAGTTTTCAGAGTGCTTCCGCACCATCTTCCGAACACAAAGTCGTCCGAACTTCGAAAACGACCACTGATCCTTGCATGTCGCGACATTGCGATCAATTCATATTTAGGTTTCGACCCCGGCCCTCGCGCTGGTTTTCGAGATAATCGCGAATAACCCCAATCGCTCCCAAAATTCTCAAAGTACCGCGAGTTTTCAGAGGGCTTCCGCACCATCTTCCGAACACAAAGTCGTCCGATCGTCGAAAACGACCACTGATCCTTGCATGTCGCGACATTGCGATCAATTCATATTAAGGTTTCGACCCCGGCCCTCGCGCTGGTTTTCGAGATAATCGCGAATAACCCCAATCGCTCCCAAAATTTTCAAAGTACCGCGAGTTTTCAGAGTGCTTCCGCACCATCTTCCGAACACAAAGTCGTCCGATCTTCGACAACAACCACTGATCCTTGCATGTCGCGACATTGCGATCAATTCATATTAAGGTTTCGTCCCCGGTCGTCGGGCTGGTTTTCGAGGTAATCGCGAATAACCCCAAACGCTCCCAAAATTTTCAAAGTACCGCGAGTTTTCAGAGGGCTTTCGCACCATCTTCCGAACACAAAGTCGTCCGATCGTCGAAAACGACCACTGATCCTTGCGTGTCGCGACATTGCGATAAATTCATATTAATGTTTCGACCCCGGTCGTCGCGCTGGTTTTCGAGATAATCGCGAATAACCCCAATCGCTCCCAAAATTTTCAAAGTACCGCGAGTTTTCAGAGGGCTTCCGCACCATTTTCCGAACACAAAGTCGTCCGATCGTCGAAAACGACCACTGATCCTTGCGTGTCGCGACATTGCGATAAATTCATATTAATGTTTCGACCCCGGTCGTCGCGCTGGTTTTCGAGATAATCGCGAATAACTCCAATCGCTCCGAAAATTTTTAACGTACCGCGAATTGTCAGAGTCCATCCGCTCCATCGTCCGACCACAAAGTCGTCCGATCGTCGAAAACGACCACTGAACCTTACGAGTCGCGACATTGCGATCTATTCTAATTAAGGTTTCGACCCCGGCCCTCGCGCTGGCTTTCGAGATAATCGCGAAGAACCCCAATCGCTCCCAAAATTTTCAAAGTACCGCGAGTTTTCAGAGCGCTTCCGCACCATCTTCCGAACACAAAGTCGTCCGAACTTCGAAAACGACCACTGATCCTTGCATGTCGCGACATTGCGATCAATTCATATTAAGGTTTCGACCCCGGCCCTCGCGCTGGTTTTCGAGATAATCGCGAATAACCCCAATCGCTCCCAAAATTTTCAAAGTACCGCGAGTTTTCAGAGTGCTTCCGCACCATCTTCCGAACACAAAGTCGTCCGAACTTCGAAAACGACCACTGATCCTTGCGAGTCGCGACATTGCGATCAATTCATATTAAGGTTCCGACCCCGACCCTCGCGCTGGTTTTCGAGATAATCGCGAATAACCCCAATCGCTCCCAAAATTTTCAAAGTACCGCGAGTTTTCAGAGTGCTTCCGCACCATCTTCCGAACACAAAGTCGTCCGATCTTCGACAACAACCACTGATCCTTGCATGTCGCGACATTGCGATCAATTCATATTAAGGTTTCGTCCCCGGTCGTCGGGCTGGTTTTCGAGGTAATCGCGAATAACCCCAAACGCTCCCAAAATTTTCAAAGTACCGCGAGTTTTCAGAGGGCTTTCGCACCATCTTCCGAACACAAAGTCGTCCGATCGTCGAAAACGACCACTGATCCTTGCATGTCGCGACATTGCGATCAATTCATATTAAGGTTTCGACCCCGGCCCTCGCGCTGGTTTTCGAGATAATCGCGAATAACCCCAATCGCTCCCAAAATTTTCAAAGTACCGCGAGTTTTCAGAGGGCTTACGCACCATCTTCCGAACACAAAGTCGTCCGATCGTCGAAAACGACCACTGATCCTTGCGTGTCGCGACATTGCGATAAATTCATATTAATGTTTCGACACCGGTCGTCGCGCTGGTTTTCGAGATAATCGCGAATAACCCCAATCGCTCCCAAAATTTTCAAAGTACCGCGAGTTTTCAGAGGGCTTCCGCACCATCTTCCGAACACAAAGTCGTCCGATCGTCGAAAACGACCACTGATCCTTGCGTGTCGCGACATTGCGATAAATTCATATTAATGTTTCGACCCCGGTCGTCGCGCTGGTTTTCGAGATAATCGCGAATAACTCCAATCGCTCCGAAAATTTTTAACGTACCGCGAATTGTCAGAGTCCATCCGCTCCATCGTCCGACCACAAAGTCGTCCGATCGTCGAAAACGACCACTGAACCTTACGAGTCGCGACATTGCGATCTATTCTAATTAAGGTTTCGACCCCGGCCCTCGCGCTGGTTTTCGAGATAATCGCGAAGAACCCCAATCGCTCCCAAAATTTTCAAAGTACCGCGAGTTTTCAGAGCGCTTCCGCACCATCTTCCGAACACAAAGTCGTCCGAACTTCGAAAACGACCACTGATCCTTGCATGTCGCGACATTGCGATCAATTCATATTAAGGTTTCGACCCCGGCCCTCGCGCTGGTTTTCGAGATAATCGCGAATAACCCCAATCGCTCCCAAAATTTTCAAAGTACCGCGAGTTTTCAGAGTGCTTCCGCACCATCTTCCGAACACAAAGTCGTCCGAACTTCGAAAACGACCACTGATCCTTGCGAGTCGCGACATTGCGATCAATTCATATTAAGGTTCCGACCCCGACCCTCGCGCTGGTTTTCGAGATAATCGCGAATAACCCCAATCGCTCCCAAAATTTTCAAAGTACCGCGAGTTTTCAGAGTGCTTCCGCACCATCTTCCGAACACAAAGTCGTCCGATCTTCGACAACAACCACTGATCCTTGCATGTCGCGACATTGCGATCAATTCATATTAAGGTTTCGTCCCCGGTCGTCGGGCTGGTTTTCGAGGTAATCGCGAATAACCCCAAACGCTCCCAAAATTTTCAAAGTACCGCGAGTTTTCAGAGGGCTTTCGCACCATCTTCCGAACACAAAGTCGTCCGATCGTCGACAACAACCACTGATCCTTGCATGTCGCGACATTGCGATCAATTCATATTAAGGTTTCGTCCCCGGTCGTCGGGCTGGTTTTCGAGGTAATCGCGAATAACCCCAAACGCTCCCAAAATTTTCAAAGTACCGCGAGTTTTCAGAGGGCTTTCGCACCATCTTCCGAACACAAAGTCGTCCGATCGTCGAAAACGACCACTGATCCTTGCGTGTCGCGACATTGCGATAAATTCATATTAATGTTTCGACCCCGGTCGTCGCGCTGGTTTTCGAGATAATCGCGAATAACCCCAATCGCTCCCAAAATTCTCAAAGTACCGCGAGTTTTCAGAGGGCTTCCGCACCATCTTCCGAACACAAAGTCGTCCGATCGTCGAAAACGACCACTGAACCTTACGAGTCGCGACATTGCGATCTATTCTAATTAAGGTTTCGACCCCGGCCCTCGCGCTGGTTTTCGAGATAATCGCGAAGAACCCCAATCGCTCCCAAAATTTTCAAAGTACCGCGAGTTTTCAGAGTGCTTCCGCACCATCTTCCGAACACAAAGTCGTCCGAACTTCGAAAACGACCACTGATCCTTGCATGTCGCGACATTGCGATCAATTCATATTAAGGTTTCGACCCCGGCCCTCGCGCTGGTTTTCGAGATAATCGCGAATAACCCCAATCGCTCCCAAAATTCTCAAAGTACCGCGAGTTTTCAGAGGGCTTCCGCACCATCTTCCGAACACAAAGTCGTCCGATCGTCGAAAACGACCACTGATCCTTGCATGTCGCGACATTGCGATCAATTCATATTAAGGTTTCGACCCCGGCCCTCGCGCTGGTTTTCGAGATAATCGCGAATAACCCCAATCGCTCCCAAAATTTTCAAAGTACCGCGAGTTTTCAGAGTGCTTCCGCACCATCTTCCGAACACAAAGTCGTCCGATCTTCGACAACAACCACTGATCCTTGCATGTCGCGACATTGCGATCAATTCATATTAAGGTTTCGTCCCCGGTCGTCGGGCTGGTTTTCGAGGTAATCGCGAATAACCCCAAACGCTCCCAAAATTTTCAAAGTACCGCGAGTTTTCAGAGGGCTTTCGCACCATCTTCCGAACACAAAGTCGTCCGATCGTCGAAAACGACCACTGATCCTTGCGTGTCGCGACATTGCGATAAATTCATATTAATGTTTCGACCCCGGTCGTCGCGCTGGTTTTCGAGATAATCGCGAATAACCCCAATCGCTCCCAAAATTTTCAAAGTACCGCGAGTTTTCAGAGGGCTTCCGCACCATTTTCCGAACACAAAGTCGTCCGATCGTCGAAAACGACCACTGATCCTTGCGTGTCGCGACATTGCGATAAATTCATATTAATGTTTCGACCCCGGTCGTCGCGCTGGTTTTCGAGATAATCGCGAATAACTCCAATCGCTCCGAAAATTTTTAACGTACCGCGAATTGTCAGAGTCCATCCGCTCCATCGTCCGACCACAAAGTCGTCCGATCGTCGAAAACGACCACTGAACCTTACGAGTCGCGACATTGCGATCTATTCTAATTAAGGTTTCGACCCCGGCCCTCGCGCTGGCTTTCGAGATAATCGCGAAGAACCCCAATCGCTCCCAAAATTTTCAAAGTACCGCGAGTTTTCAGAGCGCTTCCGCACCATCTTCCGAACACAAAGTCGTCCGAACTTCGAAAACGACCACTGATCCTTGCATGTCGCGACATTGCGATCAATTCATATTAAGGTTTCGACCCCGGCCCTCGCGCTGGTTTTCGAGATAATCGCGAATAACCCCAATCGCTCCCAAAATTTTCAAAGTACCGCGAGTTTTCAGAGTGCTTCCGCACCATCTTCCGAACACAAAGTCGTCCGAACTTCGAAAACGACCACTGATCCTTGCGAGTCGCGACATTGCGATCAATTCATATTAAGGTTCCGACCCCGACCCTCGCGCTGGTTTTCGAGATAATCGCGAATAACCCCAATCGCTCCCAAAATTTTCAAAGTACCGCGAGTTTTCAGAGTGCTTCCGCACCATCTTCCGAACACAAAGTCGTCCGATCTTCGACAACAACCACTGATCCTTGCATGTCGCGACATTGCGATCAATTCATATTAAGGTTTCGTCCCCGGTCGTCGGGCTGGTTTTCGAGGTAATCGCGAATAACCCCAAACGCTCCCAAAATTTTCAAAGTACCGCGAGTTTTCAGAGGGCTTTCGCACCATCTTCCGAACACAAAGTCGTCCGATCGTCGAAAACGACCACTGATCCTTGCGTGTCGCGACATTGCGATAAATTCATATTAATGTTTCGACCCCGGTCGTCGCGCTGGTTTTCGAGATAATCGCGAATAACCCCAATCGCTCCCAAAATTCTCAAAGTACCGCGAGTTTTCAGAGGGCTTCCGCACCATCTTCCGAACACAAAGTCGTCCGATCGTCGAAAACGACCACTGAACCTTACGAGTCGCGACATTGCGATCTATTCTAATTAAGGTTTCGACCCCGGCCCTCGCGCTGGTTTTCGAGATAATCGCGAAGAACCCCAATCGCTCCCAAAATTTTCAAAGTACCGCGAGTTTTCAGAGTGCTTCCGCACCATCTTCCGAACACAAAGTCGTCCGAACTTCGAAAACGACCACTGATCCTTGCATGTCGCGACATTGCGATCAATTCATATTAAGGTTTCGACCCCGGCCCTCGCGCTGGTTTTCGAGATAATCGCGAATAACCCCAATCGCTCCCAAAATTTTCAAAGTACCGCGAGTTGTCAGAGGGTTTCCGCTCCATCGTCCGACCACAAAGTCGTCCGATCGTCGAAAACGACCACTGATCCTTGCGAGTCGCGACATTGCGATCTATTCTAATTAAGGTGTCGACCACGGCCCTAGCGCTGGTTTTCGAGATAATCGCGAATAACCCCAACCGCTCCCAAAATTTTCAAAGCACCGCGAATTGTCAGAGGGCTTCCGTACCATCTTCCGAACACAAAGTCGTCCGATCGTCGAAAACGACCACTGATCCTTGCGTGTCGCGACATTGCGATAAATTCATATTAATGTTTCGACCCCGGTCGTCGCGCTGGTTTTCGAGATAATCGCGAATAACCCCAATCGCTCCCAAAATTTTCAAAGTACCGCGAGTTTTCAGAGGGCTTCCGCACCATCTTCCGAACACAAAGTCGTCCGATCGTCGAAAACGACCACTGAACCTTACGAGTCGCGACATTGCGATCTATTCTAATTAAGGTTTCGACCCCGGCCCTCGCGCTGGTTTTCGAGATAATCGCGAAGAACCCCAATCGCTCCCAAAATTTTCAAAGTACCGCGAGTTTTCAGAGTGCTTCCGCACCATCTTCCGAACACAAAGTCGTCCGAACTTCGAAAACGACCACTGATCCTTGCATGTCGCGACATTGCGATCAATTCATATTAAGGTTTCGACCCCGGCCCTCGCGCTGGTTTTCGAGATAATCGCGAATAACCCCAATCGCTCCCAAAATTTTCAAAGTACCGCGAGTTTTCAGAGGGCTTCCGCACCATATTCCGAACACAAAGTCGTCCGATCGTCGAAATCGACCACTGATCCTTGCGTGTCGCGACATTGCGATAAATTCATATTAATGTTTCGACCCCGGTCGTCGCGCTGGTTTTCGAGATAATCGCGAATAACCCCAATCGCTCCCAAAATTTTCAAAGTACCGCGAGTTTTCAGAGGGCTTCCGTACCATCTTCCGAACACAAAGTCGTCCGATCGTCGAAAACGAACACTGATCCTTGCGTGTCGCGACATTGCGATAAATTCATATTAATGTTTCGACCCCGGTCGTCGCGCTGGTTTTCGAGATAATCGCGAATAACCCCAATCGCTCCCAAAATTTTCAAAGTACCGCGAGTTTTCAGAGGGCTTCCGCACCATCTTCCGAACACAAAGTCGTCCGATCGTCGAAAACGACCACTGATCCTTGCGTGTAGCGACATTGCGATAAATTCATATTAATGTTTCGACCCCGGTCGTCGCGCTGGTTTTCGAGATAATCGCGAATAACCCCAATCGCTCCGAAAATTTTCAAAGTACCGCGAGTTTTCAGAGTGCTTCCGCACCATCTTCCGAACACAAAGTCGTCCGAACTTCGAAAACGACCACTGATCCTTGCGTGTCGCGACATTGCGATAAATTCATATTAATGTTTCGACCCCGGTCGTCGCGCTGGGTTTCGAGATAATCGCGAATAACCCCAATCGCTCCGAAAATTTTCAAAGTACCGCGAATTGTCAGAGTCCATCCGCTCCATCGTCCGACCACAAAGTCGTCCGATCGTCGAAAACGACCACTGAACCTTACGAGTCGCGACATTGCGATCTATTCTAATTAAGGTTTCGACCCCGGCCCTCGCGCTGGTTTTCGAGATAATCGCGAAGAACCCCAATCGCTCCCAAAATTTTCAAAGTACCGCGAATTGTCAGAGTACATCCGCTCCATCGTCCGACCACAAAGTCCTCCGATCGTCGAAAACGACCACTGATCCTTCCGAGTCATGACATTGCGATCAATTCATATTAAGGGTTCGACGCCGGTCGTCGCGCTGGTTTTCGAGGTAATCGCGAATAACCCCAAACGCTCCCAAAATTTTCAAAGTACCGCGAGTTTTCAGAGTGCTTCCGCACCATCTTCCGAACACAAAGTCGTCCGAACGTCGAAAACGACCACTGATTTTTGCGAGTCGCGACATTGCGATCAATTCATATTAAGGTTTCGACCCCGGCCCTCGCGCTGGTTTTCGAGATAATCGCGAATAACCTCAATCGCTCCCAAAACTTTCAAAGTACCGCGAGTTTTCAGAGTGCTTCCGCACCATCTTCCGAACACAAAGTCGTCCGAACGTCGAAAACGACCACTGATTTTTGCGAGTCGCGACATTGCGATCAATTCATATTAAGGTTTCGACCCCGGCCCTCGCGCTGGTTTTCGAGATAATCGCGAAGAACCCCAATCGCTCCCAAAATTTTCAAAGTACCGCGAGTTTTCAGAGGGCTTCCGCACCATCTTCCGAACACAAAGTCGTCCGATCGTCGAAAACGACCACTGATCCTTGCGTGTCGCGACATTGCGATAAATTCATATAATTGTTTCGACCCCGGTCGTCGCGCTGGTTTTCGAGATAATCGCGAATAACCCCAATCGCTCCCAAAATTTTCAAAGTACCGCGAGTTTTCAGAGTGCTTCCGCACCATCTTCCGAACACAAAGTCGTCCGAACTTCGAAAACGACCACTGATCCTTGCGTGTCGCGACATTGCGATAAATTCATATTAATGTTTCGACCCCGGTCGTCGCGCTGGTTTTCGAGATAATCGCGAATAACCCCAATCGCTCCGAAAAATTTCAAAGTACCGCGAATTGTCAGAGTCCATCCGCTCAATCGTCTGACCACAAAGTCGTCCGATCGTCGAAAACGACCACTGAACCTTACGAGTCGCGACATTGCGATCTATTCTAATTAAGGTTTCGACGCCGGCCCTCGCGCTGGTTTTCGAGATAATCGCGAAGAACCCCAATCGCTCCCAAAATTTTCAAAGTACCGCGAGTTTTCAGAGGGCTTCCGCACCATCTTCCGAACACAAAGTCGTCCGATCGTCGAAAACGACCACTGATCCTTGCGTGTCGCGACATTGCGATAAATTCATATTAATGTTTCGACCCCGGTCGTCGCGCTGGTTTTCGAGATAATCGCGAATAACCCCAATCGCTCCCAAAATTTTCAAAGTACCGCGAATTGTCAGAGTCCATCCGCTCCATCGTCCGACCACAAAGTCGTCCGAACGTCGAAAACGACCACTGATCCTTGCATGTCGCGACATTGCGATCAATTCATATTAAGGTTTCGACCCCGACCCTCGCGCTGGTTTTCGAGATAATCGCGAATAACCCCAATCGCTCCCAAAATTTTCAAAGTACCGCGAGTTTTCAGAGTGCTTCCGCACCAGCTTCCGAACACAAAGTCGTCCGAACTTCGAAAACGACCACTGATCCTTGCATGTCGCGACATTGCGATCAATTCATATTAAGGTTTCGACCCCGGCCCTCGCGCTGGTTTTCGAGATAATCGCGAATAACCCCAATCGCTCCCAAAATTTTCAAAGTACCGCGAGTTGTCAGAGGGCTTCCGCTGCATCGTCCGACCACAAAGTCGTCCGATCGTCGAAAACGACCACTGATCCTTGCGAGTCGCGACATTGCAATCTATTCTAATTAAGGAGTCGACCACGGCCCTAGCGCTGGTTTTCGAGATAATCGCGAATAACCCCAACCGCTCCCAAAATTTTCAAAGCACCGCGAATTGTCAGAGTACATCCGCTCCATCGTCCGACCACAAAGTCCTCCGATCGTCGAAAACGACCACTGATCCTTCCGAGTCATGACATTGCGATCAATTCATATTAAGGGTTCGACGCCGGTCGTCGCGCTGGTTTTCGAGGTAATCGCGAATAACCCCAAACGCTCCCAAAATTTTCAAAGTACCGCGAGTTTTCAGAGTGCTTCCGCACCATCTTCCGAACACAAAGTCGTCCGAACGTCGAAAACGACCACTGATTTTTGCGAGTCGCGACATTGCGATCAATTCATATTAAGGTTTCGACCCCGGCCCTCGCGCTGGTTTTCGAGATAATCGCGAATAACCCCAATCGCTCCCAAAATTTTCAAAGTACCGCGAGTTGTCAGAGTACATCCGCTCCATCGTCCGACCACAAAGTCGTCCGATCGTCGAAAACGACCACTGATTTTTGCGAGTCGCGACATTGCGATCAATTCATATTAAGGTTTCGACCCCGGCCCTCGCGCTGGTTTTCGAGATAATCGCGAATAACCCCAATCGCTCCCAAAATTTTCAAAGTACCGCGAGTTTTCAGAGTCCTTCCGCAACATCGTCCGAACACAAAGTCGTCCGATCGTCGAAAACGACCACTGATCCTTGCGAGTCGCGACATTGCGATCAATTCATATTAAGGTTTCGTCCCCGGTCGTCGGGCTGGTTTTCGAGGTAATCGCGAATAACCCCAAACGCTCCCAAAATTTTCAAAGTACCGCGAGTTTTCAGAGGGCTTTCGCACCATCTTCCGAACACAAAGTCGTCCGATCGTCGAAAACGACCACTGATCCTTGCGTGTCGCGACATTGCGATAAATTCATATTAATGTTTCGACCCCGGTCGTCGCGCTGGTTTTCGAGATAATCGCGAATAACCCCAATCGCTCCCAAAATTCTCAAAGTACCGCGAGTTTTCAGAGGGCTTCCGCACCATCTTCCGAACACAAAGTCGTCCGATCGTCGAAAACGACCACTGAACCTTACGAGTCGCGACATTGCGATCTATTCTAATTAAGGTTTCGACCCCGGCCCTCGCGCTGGTTTTCGAGATAATCGCGAAGAACCCCAATCGCTCCCAAAATTTTCAAAGTACCGCGAGTTTTCAGAGGGCTTCCGCACCATCTTCCGAACACAAAGTCGTCCGATCGTCGAAAACGACCACTGATCCTTGCGTGTCGCGACATTGCGATAAATTCATATTAATGTTTCGACCCCGGTCGTCGCGCTGGTTTTCGAGATAATCGCGAATAACTCCAATCGCTCCGAAAATTTTTAACGTACCGCGAATTGTCAGAGTCCATCCGCTCCATCGTCCGACCACAAAGTCGTCCGATCGTCGAAAACGACCACTGAACCTTACGAGTCGCGACATTGCGATCTATTCTAATTAAGGTTTCGACCCCGGCCCTCGCGCTGGCTTTCGAGATAATCGCGAAGAACCCCAATCGCTCCCAAAATTTTCAAAGTACCGCGAGTTTTCAGAGCGCTTCCGCACCATCTTCCGAACACAAAGTCGTCCGAACTTCGAAAACGACCACTGATCCTTGCATGTCGCGACATTGCGATCAATTCATATTAAGGTTTCGACCCCGGCCCTCGCGCTGGTTTTCGAGATAATCGCGAATAACCCCAATCGCTCCCAAAATTTTCAAAGTACCGCGAGTTGTCAGAGTCCATCCGCTCCATCGTCCGAACACAAAGTCGTCCGATCTTCGACAACAACCGCTGATCCTTGCGTGTCGCGACATTGCGATCAATTCATATTAAGATTTCGACCCCGGCCCTCGCGCTGGTTGTCGAGATAATCGCGAATAACCCCAATCGCTCCCAAAATTTTCAAAGTACCGCGAGTTTTCAGAGTGCTTCCGCACCATCTTCGGAACACAAAGTCGTCCGAACGTCGAAAACGATCACTGATCCTTGCATGTCGCGACATTGCGATCAATTCATATTAAGGTTTCGACCCCGGCCCTCGCGCTGGTTTTCGAGATAATCGCGAATAACCCCAATCGCTCCCAAAATTTTCAAAGTACCGCGAGTTTTCAGAGGGCTTACGCACCATCTTCCGAACACAAAGTCGTCCGATCGTCGAAAACGACCACTGATCCTTGCGTGTCGCGACATTGCGATAAATTCATATTAATGTTTCGACACCGGTCGTCGCGCTGGTTTTCGAGATAATCGCGAATAACCCCAATCGCTCCCAAAATTTTCAAAGTACCGCGAGTTTTCAGAGGGCTTCCGCACCATCTTCCGAACACAAAGTCGTCCGATCGTCGAAAACGACCACTGATCCTTGCGTGTCGCGACATTGCGATAAATTCATATTAATGTTTCGACCCCGGTCGTCGCGCTGGTTTTCGAGATAATCGCGAATAACTCCAATCGCTCCGAAAATTTTTAACGTACCGCGAATTGTCAGAGTCCATCCGCTCCATCGTCCGACCACAAAGTCGTCCGATCGTCGAAAACGACCACTGAACCTTACGAGTCGCGACATTGCGATCTATTCTAATTAAGGTTTCGACCCCGGCCCTCGCGCTGGTTTTCGAGATAATCGCGAAGAACCCCAATCGCTCCCAAAATTTTCAAAGTACCGCGAGTTTTCAGAGCGCTTCCGCACCATCTTCCGAACACAAAGTCGTCCGAACTTCGAAAACGACCACTGATCCTTGCATGTCGCGACATTGCGATCAATTCATATTAAGGTTTCGACCCCGGCCCTCGCGCTGGTTTTCGAGATAATCGCGAATAACCCCAATCGCTCCCAAAATTTTCAAAGTACCGCGAGTTTTCAGAGTGCTTCCGCACCATCTTCCGAACACAAAGTCGTCCGAACTTCGAAAACGACCACTGATCCTTGCGAGTCGCGACATTGCGATCAATTCATATTAAGGTTCCGACCCCGACCCTCGCGCTGGTTTTCGAGATAATCGCGAATAACCCCAATCGCTCCCAAAATTTTCAAAGTACCGCGAGTTTTCAGAGTGCTTCCGCACCATCTTCCGAACACAAAGTCGTCCGATCTTCGACAACAACCACTGATCCTTGCATGTCGCGACATTGCGATCAATTCATATTAAGGTTTCGTCCCCGGTCGTCGGGCTGGTTTTCGAGGTAATCGCGAATAACCCCAAACGCTCCCAAAATTTTCAAAGTACCGCGAGTTTTCAGAGGGCTTTCGCACCATCTTCCGAACACAAAGTCGTCCGATCGTCGACAACAACCACTGATCCTTGCATGTCGCGACATTGCGATCAATTCATATTAAGGTTTCGTCCCCGGTCGTCGGGCTGGTTTTCGAGGTAATCGCGAATAACCCCAAACGCTCCCAAAATTTTCAAAGTACCGCGAGTTTTCAGAGGGCTTTCGCACCATCTTCCGAACACAAAGTCGTCCGATCGTCGAAAACGACCACTGATCCTTGCGTGTCGCGACATTGCGATAAATTCATATTAATGTTTCGACCCCGGTCGTCGCGCTGGTTTTCGAGATAATCGCGAATAACCCCAATCGCTCCCAAAATTCTCAAAGTACCGCGAGTTTTCAGAGGGCTTCCGCACCATCTTCCGAACACAAAGTCGTCCGATCGTCGAAAACGACCACTGAACCTTACGAGTCGCGACATTGCGATCTATTCTAATTAAGGTTTCGACCCCGGCCCTCGCGCTGGTTTTCGAGATAATCGCGAAGAACCCCAATCGCTCCCAAAATTTTCAAAGTACCGCGAGTTTTCAGAGTGCTTCCGCACCATCTTCCGAACACAAAGTCGTCCGAACTTCGAAAACGACCACTGATCCTTGCATGTCGCGACATTGCGATCAATTCATATTAAGGTTTCGACCCCGGCCCTCGCGCTGGTTTTCGAGATAATCGCGAATAACCCCAATCGCTCCCAAAATTCTCAAAGTACCGCGAGTTTTCAGAGGGCTTCCGCACCATCTTCCGAACACAAAGTCGTCCGATCGTCGAAAACGACCACTGATCCTTGCATGTCGCGACATTGCGATCAATTCATATTAAGGTTTCGACCCCGGCCCTCGCGCTGGTTTTCGAGATAATCGCGAATAACCCCAATCGCTCCCAAAATTTTCAAAGTACCGCGAGTTTTCAGAGTGCTTCCGCACCATCTTCCGAACACAAAGTCGTCCGATCTTCGACAACAACCACTGATCCTTGCATGTCGCGACATTGCGATCAATTCATATTAAGGTTTCGTCCCCGGTCGTCGGGCTGGTTTTCGAGGTAATCGCGAATAACCCCAAACGCTCCCAAAATTTTCAAAGTACCGCGAGTTTTCAGAGGGCTTTCGCACCATCTTCCGAACACAAAGTCGTCCGATCGTCGAAAACGACCACTGATCCTTGCGTGTCGCGACATTGCGATAAATTCATATTAATGTTTCGACCCCGGTCGTCGCGCTGGTTTTCGAGATAATCGCGAATAACCCCAATCGCTCCCAAAATTTTCAAAGTACCGCGAGTTTTCAGAGGGCTTCCGCACCATCTTCCGAACACAAAGTCGTCCGATCGTCGAAAACGACCACTGATCCTTGCGTGTCGCGACATTGCGATAAATTCATATTAATGTTTCGACCCCGGTCGTCGCGCTGGTTTTCGAGATAATCGCGAATAACTCCAATCGCTCCGAAAATTTTTAACGTACCGCGAATTGTCAGAGTCCATCCGCTCCATCGTCCGACCACAAAGTCGTCCGATCGTCGAAAACGACCACTGAACCTTACGAGTCGCGACATTGCGATCTATTCTAATTAAGGTTTCGACCCCGGCCCTCGCGCTGGCTTTCGAGATAATCGCGAAGAACCCCAATCGCTCCCAAAATTTTCAAAGTACCGCGAGTTTTCAGAGCGCTTCCGCACCATCTTCCGAACACAAAGTCGTCCGAACTTCGAAAACGACCACTGATCCTTGCATGTCGCGACATTGCGATCAATTCATATTAAGGTTTCGACCCCGGCCCTCGCGCTGGTTTTCGAGATAATCGCGAATAACCCCAATCGCTCCCAAAATTTTCAAAGTACCGCGAGTTTTCAGAGTGCTTCCGCACCATCTTCCGAACACAAAGTCGTCCGAACTTCGAAAACGACCACTGATCCTTGCGAGTCGCGACATTGCGATCAATTCATATTAAGGTTCCGACCCCGACCCTCGCGCTGGTTTTCGAGATAATCGCGAATAACCCCAATCGCTCCCAAAATTTTCAAAGTACCGCGAGTTTTCAGAGTGCTTCCGCACCATCTTCCGAACACAAAGTCGTCCGATCTTCGACAACAACCACTGATCCTTGCATGTCGCGACATTGCGATCAATTCATATTAAGGTTTCGTCCCCGGTCGTCGGGCTGGTTTTCGAGGTAATCGCGAATAACCCCAAACGCTCCCAAAATTTTCAAAGTACCGCGAGTTTTCAGAGGGCTTTCGCACCATCTTCCGAACACAAAGTCGTCCGATCGTCGAAAACGACCACTGATCCTTGCGTGTCGCGACATTGCGATAAATTCATATTAATGTTTCGACCCCGGTCGTCGCGCTGGTTTTCGAGATAATCGCGAATAACCCCAATCGCTCCCAAAATTCTCAAAGTACCGCGAGTTTTCAGAGGGCTTCCGCACCATCTTCCGAACACAAAGTCGTCCGATCGTCGAAAACGACCACTGAACCTTACGAGTCGCGACATTGCGATCTATTCTAATTAAGGTTTCGACCCCGGCCCTCGCGCTGGTTTTCGAGATAATCGCGAAGAACCCCAATCGCTCCCAAAATTTTCAAAGTACCGCGAGTTTTCAGAGTGCTTCCGCACCATCTTCCGAACACAAAGTCGTCCGAACTTCGAAAACGACCACTGATCCTTGCATGTCGCGACATTGCGATCAATTCATATTAAGGTTTCGACCCCGGCCCTCGCGCTGGTTTTCGAGATAATCGCGAATAACCCCAATCGCTCCCAAAATTTTCAAAGTACCGCGAGTTGTCAGAGGGTTTCCGCTCCATCGTCCGACCACAAAGTCGTCCGATCGTCGAAAACGACCACTGATCCTTGCGAGTCGCGACATTGCGATCTATTCTAATTAAGGTGTCGACCACGGCCCTAGCGCTGGTTTTCGAGATAATCGCGAATAACCCCAACCGCTCCCAAAATTTTCAAAGCACCGCGAATTGTCAGAGGGCTTCCGTACCATCTTCCGAACACAAAGTCGTCCGATCGTCGAAAACGACCACTGATCCTTGCGTGTCGCGACATTGCGATAAATTCATATTAATGTTTCGACCCCGGTCGTCGCGCTGGTTTTCGAGATAATCGCGAATAACCCCAATCGCTCCCAAAATTTTCAAAGTACCGCGAGTTTTCAGAGGGCTTCCGCACCATCTTCCGAACACAAAGTCGTCCGATCGTCGAAAACGACCACTGAACCTTACGAGTCGCGACATTGCGATCTATTCTAATTAAGGTTTCGACCCCGGCCCTCGCGCTGGTTTTCGAGATAATCGCGAAGAACCCCAATCGCTCCCAAAATTTTCAAAGTACCGCGAGTTTTCAGAGTGCTTCCGCACCATCTTCCGAACACAAAGTCGTCCGAACTTCGAAAACGACCACTGATCCTTGCATGTCGCGACATTGCGATCAATTCATATTAAGGTTTCGACCCCGGCCCTCGCGCTGGTTTTCGAGATAATCGCGAATAACCCCAATCGCTCCCAAAATTTTCAAAGTACCGCGAGTTTTCAGAGGGCTTCCGCACCATATTCCGAACACAAAGTCGTCCGATCGTCGAAATCGACCACTGATCCTTGCGTGTCGCGACATTGCGATAAATTCATATTAATGTTTCGACCCCGGTCGTCGCGCTGGTTTTCGAGATAATCGCGAATAACCCCAATCGCTCCCAAAATTTTCAAAGTACCGCGAGTTTTCAGAGGGCTTCCGTACCATCTTCCGAACACAAAGTCGTCCGATCGTCGAAAACGAACACTGATCCTTGCGTGTCGCGACATTGCGATAAATTCATATTAATGTTTCGACCCCGGTCGTCGCGCTGGTTTTCGAGATAATCGCGAATAACCCCAATCGCTCCCAAAATTTTCAAAGTACCGCGAGTTTTCAGAGGGCTTCCGCACCATCTTCCGAACACAAAGTCGTCCGATCGTCGAAAACGACCACTGATCCTTGCGTGTAGCGACATTGCGATAAATTCATATTAATGTTTCGACCCCGGTCGTCGCGCTGGTTTTCGAGATAATCGCGAATAACCCCAATCGCTCCGAAAATTTTCAAAGTACCGCGAGTTTTCAGAGTGCTTCCGCACCATCTTCCGAACACAAAGTCGTCCGAACTTCGAAAACGACCACTGATCCTTGCGTGTCGCGACATTGCGATAAATTCATATTAATGTTTCGACCCCGGTCGTCGCGCTGGGTTTCGAGATAATCGCGAATAACCCCAATCGCTCCGAAAATTTTCAAAGTACCGCGAATTGTCAGAGTCCATCCGCTCCATCGTCCGACCACAAAGTCGTCCGATCGTCGAAAACGACCACTGAACCTTACGAGTCGCGACATTGCGATCTATTCTAATTAAGGTTTCGACCCCGGCCCTCGCGCTGGTTTTCGAGATAATCGCGAAGAACCCCAATCGCTCCCAAAATTTTCAAAGTACCGCGAATTGTCAGAGTACATCCGCTCCATCGTCCGACCACAAAGTCCTCCGATCGTCGAAAACGACCACTGATCCTTCCGAGTCATGACATTGCGATCAATTCATATTAAGGGTTCGACGCCGGTCGTCGCGCTGGTTTTCGAGGTAATCGCGAATAACCCCAAACGCTCCCAAAATTTTCAAAGTACCGCGAGTTTTCAGAGTGCTTCCGCACCATCTTCCGAACACAAAGTCGTCCGAACGTCGAAAACGACCACTGATTTTTGCGAGTCGCGGCATTGCGATCAATTCATATTAAGGTTTCGACCCCGGCCCTCGCGCTGGTTTTCGAGATAATCGCGAATAACCTCAATCGCTCCCAAAACTTTCAAAGTACCGCGAGTTTTCAGAGTGCTTCCGCACCATCTTCCGAACACAAAGTCGTCCGAACGTCGAAAACGACCATTGATTTTTGCGAGTCGCGACATTGCGATCAATTCATATTAAGGTTTCGACCCCGGCCCTCGCGCTGGTTTTCGAGATAATCGCGAAGAACCCCAATCGCTCCCAAAATTTTCAAAGTACCGCGAGTTTTCAGAGGGCTTCCGCACCATCTTCCGAACACAAAGTCGTCCGATCGTCGAAAACGACCACTGATCCTTGCGTGTCGCGACATTGCGATAAATTCATATAATTGTTTCGACCCCGGTCGTCGCGCTGGTTTTCGAGATAATCGCGAATAACCCCAATCGCTCCCAAAATTTTCAAAGTACCGCGAGTTTTCAGAGTGCTTCCGCACCATCTTCCGAACACAAAGTCGTCCGAACTTCGAAAACGACCACTGATCCTTGCGTGTCGCGACATTGCGATAAATTCATATTAATGTTTCGACCCCGGTCGTCGCGCTGGTTTTCGAGATAATCGCGAATAACCCCAATCGCTCCGAAAAATTTCAAAGTACCGCGAATTGTCAGAGTCCATCCGCTCAATCGTCTGACCACAAAGTCGTCCGATCGTCGAAAACGACCACTGAACCTTACGAGTCGCGACATTGCGATCTATTCTAATTAAGGTTTCGACGCCGGCCCTCGCGCTGGTTTTCGAGATAATCGCGAAGAACCCCAATCGCTCCCAAAATTTTCAAAGTACCGCGAGTTTTCAGAGGGCTTCCGCACCATCTTCCGAACACAAAGTCGTCCGATCGTCGAAAACGACCACTGATCCTTGCGTGTCGCGACATTGCGATAAATTCATATTAATGTTTCGACCCCGGTCGTCGCGCTGGTTTTCGAGATAATCGCGAATAACCCCAATCGCTCCCAAAATTTTCAAAGTACCGCGAATTGTCAGAGTCCATCCGCTCCATCGTCCGACCACAAAGTCGTCCGAACGTCGAAAACGACCACTGATCCTTGCATGTCGCGACATTGCGATCAATTCATATTAAGGTTTCGACCCCGACCCTCGCGCTGGTTTTCGAGATAATCGCGAATAACCCCAATCGCTCCCAAAATTTTCAAAGTACCGCGAGTTTTCAGAGTGCTTCCGCACCATCTTCCGAACACAAAGTCGTCCGAACTTCGAAAACGACCACTGATCCTTGCATGTCGCGACATTGCGATCAATTCATATTAAGGTTTCGACCCCGGCCCTCGCGCTGGTTTTCGAGATAATCGCGAATAACCCCAATCGCTCCCAAAATTTTCAAAGTACCGCGAGTTGTCAGAGGGCTTCCGCTGCATCGTCCGACCACAAAGTCGTCCGATCGTCGAAAACGACCACTGATCCTTGCGAGTCGCGACATTGCAATCTATTCTAATTAAGGAGTCGACCACGGCCCTAGCGCTGGTTTTCGAGATAATCGCGAATAACCCCAACCGCTCCCAAAATTTTCAAAGCACCGCGAATTGTCAGAGTACATCCGCTCCATCGTCCGACCACAAAGTCCTCCGATCGTCGAAAACGACCACTGATCCTTCCGAGTCATGACATTGCGATCAATTCATATTAAGGGTTCGACGCCGGTCGTCGCGCTGGTTTTCGAGGTAATCGCGAATAACCCCAAACGCTCCCAAAATTTTCAAAGTACCGCGAGTTTTCAGAGTGCTTCCGCACCATCTTCCGAACACAAAGTCGTCCGAACGTCGAAAACGACCACTGATTTTTGCGAGTCGCGACATTGCGATCAATTCATATTAAGGTTTCGACCCCGGCCCTCGCGCTGGTTTTCGAGATAATCGCGAATAACCCCAATCGCTCCCAAAATTTTCAAAGTACCGCGAGTTGTCAGAGTACATCCGCTCCATCGTCCGACCACAAAGTCGTCCGATCGTCGAAAACGACCACTGATTTTTGCGAGTCGCGACATTGCGATCAATTCATATTAAGGTTTCGACCCCGGCCCTCGCGCTGGTTTTCGAGATAATCGCGAATAACCCCAATCGCTCCCAAAATTTTCAAAGTACCGCGAGTTTTCAGAGTCCTTCCGCAACATCGTCCGAACACAAAGTCGTCCGATCGTCGAAAACGACCACTGATCCTTGCGAGTCGCGACATTGCGATCAATTCATATTAAGGTTTCGTCCCCGGTCGTCGGGCTGGTTTTCGAGGTAATCGCGAATAACCCCAAACGCTCCCAAAATTTTCAAAGTACCGCGAGTTTTCAGAGGGCTTTCGCACCATCTTCCGAACACAAAGTCGTCCGATCGTCGAAAACGACCACTGATCCTTGCGTGTCGCGACATTGCGATAAATTCATATTAATGTTTCGACCCCGGTCGTCGCGCTGGTTTTCGAGATAATCGCGAATAACCCCAATCGCTCCCAAAATTCTCAAAGTACCGCGAGTTTTCAGAGGGCTTCCGCACCATCTTCCGAACACAAAGTCGTCCGATCGTCGAAAACGACCACTGAACCTTACGAGTCGCGACATTGCGATCTATTCTAATTAAGGTTTCGACCCCGGCCCTCGCGCTGGTTTTCGAGATAATCGCGAAGAACCCCAATCGCTCCCAAAATTTTCAAAGTACCGCGAGTTTTCAGAGGGCTTCCGCACCATCTTCCGAACACAAAGTCGTCCGATCGTCGAAAACGACCACTGATCCTTGCGTGTCGCGACATTGCGATAAATTCATATTAATGTTTCGACCCCGGTCGTCGCGCTGGTTTTCGAGATAATGGCGAATAACTCCAATCGCTCCGAAAATTTTTAACGTACCGCGAATTGTCAGAGTCCATCCGCTCCATCGTCCGACCACAAAGTCGTCCGATCGTCGAAAACGACCACTGAACCTTACGAGTCGCGACATTGCGATCTATTCTAATTAAGGTTTCGACCCCGGCCCTCGCGCTGGCTTTCGAGATAATCGCGAAGAACCCCAATCGCTCCCAAAATTTTCAAAGTACCGCGAGTTTTCAGAGCGCTTCCGCACCATCTTCCGAACACAAAGTCGTCCGAACTTCGAAAACGACCACTGATCCTTGCATGTCGCGACATTGCGATCAATTCATATTAAGGTTTCGACCCCGGCCCTCGCGCTGGTTTTCGAGATAATCGCGAATAACCCCAATCGCTCCCAAAATTTTCAAAGTACCGCGAGTTTTCAGAGTGCTTCCGCACCATCTTCCGAACACAAAGTCGTCCGAACTTCGAAAACGACCACTGATCCTTGCGAGTCGCGACATTGCGATCAATTCATATTAAGGTTCCGACCCCGACCCTCGCGCTGGTTTTCGAGATAATCGCGAATAACCCCAATCGCTCCCAAAATTTTCAAAGTACCGCGAGTTTTCAGAGTGCTTCCGCACCATCTTCCGAACACAAAGTCGTCCGATCTTCGACAACAACCACTGATCCTTGCATGTCGCGACATTGCGATCAATTCATATTAAGGTTTCGTCCCCGGTCGTCGGGCTGGTTTTCGAGGTAATCGCGAATAACCCCAAACGCTCCCAAAATTTTCAAAGTACCGCGAGTTTTCAGAGGGCTTTCGCACCATCTTCCGAACACAAAGTCGTCCGATCGTCGAAAACGACCACTGATCCTTGCGTGTCGCGACATTGCGATAAATTCATATTAATGTTTCGACCCCGGTCGTCGCGCTGGTTTTCGAGATAATCGCGAATAACCCCAATCGCTCCCAAAATTCTCAAAGTACCGCGAGTTTTCAGAGGGCTTCCGCACCATCTTCCGAACACAAAGTCGTCCGATCGTCGAAAACGACCACTGAACCTTACGAGTCGCGACATTGCGATCTATTCTAATTAAGGTTTCGACCCCGGCCCTCGCGCTGGTTTTCGAGATAATCGCGAAGAACCCCAATCGCTCCCAAAATTTTCAAAGTACCGCGAGTTTTCAGAGTGCTTCCGCACCATCTTCCGAACACAAAGTCGTCCGAACTTCGAAAACGACCACTGATCCTTGCATGTCGCGACATTGCGATCAATTCATATTAAGGTTTCGACCCCGGCCCTCGCGCTGGTTTTCGAGATAATCGCGAATAACCCCAATCGCTCCCAAAATTTTCAAAGTACCGCGAGTTGTCAGAGGGCTTCCGCTCCATCGTCCGACCACAAAGTCGTCCGATCGTCGAAAACGACCACTGATCCTTGCATGTCGCGACATTGCGATCAATTCATATTAAGGTTTCGACCCCGGCCCTCGCGCTGGTTTTCGAGATAATCGCGAATAACACCAATCGCTCCCAAAATTTTCAAAGTACCGCGAGTTTTCAGAGTGCTTCCGCACCATCTTCCGAACACAAAGTCGTCCGATCTTCGACAACAACCACTGATCCTTGCATGTCGCGACATTGCGATCAATTCATATTAAGGTTTCGTCCCTGGTCGTCGCGCTGGTTTTCGAGGTAATCGCGAATAACCCCAAACGCTCCCAAAATTTTCAAAGTACCGCGAGTTTTCAGAGGGCTTTCGCACCATCTTCCGAACACAAAGTCGTCCGATCGTCGAAAACGACCACTGATCCTTGCGTGTCGCGACATTGCGATAAATTCATATTAATGTTTCGACCCCGGTCGTCGCGCTGGTTTTCGAGATAATCGCGAATAACCCCAATCGCTCCCAAAATTCTCAAAGTACCGCGAGTTTTCAGAGGGCTTCCGCACCATCTTCCGAACACAAAGTCGTCCGATCGTCGAAAACGACCACTGAACCTTACGAGTCGCGACATTGCGATCTATTCTAATTAAGGTTTCGACCCCGGCCCTCGCGCTGGTTTTCGAGATAATCGCGAAGAACCCCAATCGCTCCCAAAATTTTCAAAGTACCGCGAGTTTTCAGACGGCTTCCGCACCATCTTCCGAACACAAAGTCGTCCGATCGTCGAAAACGACCACTGATCCTTGCGTGTCGCGACATTGCGATAAATTCATATTAATGTTTCGACCCCGGTCGTCGCGCTGGTTTTCGAGATAATCGCGAATAACTCCAATCGCTCCGAAAATTTTTAACGTACCGCGAATTGTCAGAGTCCATCCGCTCCATCGTCCGACCACAAAGTCGTCCGATCGTCGAAAACGACCACTGAACCTTACGAGTCGCGACATTGCGATCTATTCTAATTAAGGTTTCGACCCCGGCCCTCGCGCTGGCTTTCGAGATAATCGCGAAGAACCCCAATCGCTCCCAAAATTTTCAAAGTACCGCGAGTTTTCAGAGCGCTTCCGCACCATCTTCCGAACACAAAGTCGTCCGAACTTCGAAAACGACCACTGATCCTTGCATGTCGCGACATTGCGATCAATTCATATTAAGGTTTCGACCCCGGCCCTCGCGCTGGTTTTCGAGATAATCGCGAATAACCCCAATCGCTCCCAAAATTTTCAAAGTACCGCGAGTTTTCAGAGTGCTTCCGCACCATCTTCCGAACACAAAGTCGTCCGAACTTCGAAAACGACCACTGATCCTTGCGAGTCGCGACATTGCGATCAATTCATATTAAGGTTCCGACCCCGACCCTCGCGCTGGTTTTCGAGATAATCGCGAATAACCCCAATCGCTCCCAAAATTTTCAAAGTACCGCGAGTTTTCAGAGTGCTTCCGCACCATCTTCCGAACACAAAGTCGTCCGATCTTCGACAACAACCACTGATCCTTGCATGTCGCGACATTGCGATCAATTCATATTAAGGTTTCGTCCCCGGTCGTCGGGCTGGTTTTCGAGGTAATCGCGAATAACCCCAAACGCTCCCAAAATTTTCAAAGTACCGCGAGTTTTCAGAGGGCTTTCGCACCATCTTCCGAACACAAAGTCGTCCGATCGTCGAAAACGACCACTGATCCTTGCGTGTCGCGACATTGCGATAAATTCATATTAATGTTTCGACCCCGGTCGTCGCGCTGGTTTTCGAGATAATCGCGAATAACCCCAATCGCTCCCAAAATTCTCAAAGTACCGCGAGTTTTCAGAGGGCTTCCGCACCATCTTCCGAACACAAAGTCGTCCGATCGTCGAAAACGACCACTGAACCTTACGAGTCGCGACATTGCGATCTATTCTAATTAAGGTTTCGACCCCGGCCCTCGCGCTGGTTTTCGAGATAATCGCGAAGAACCCCAATCGCTCCCAAAATTTTCAAAGTACCGCGAGTTTTCAGAGTGCTTCCGCACCATCTTCCGAACACAAAGTCGTCCGAACTTCGAAAACGACCACTGATCCTTGCATGTCGCGACATTGCGATCAATTCATATTAAGGTTTTGACCCCGGCCCTCGCGCTGGTTTTCGAGATAATCGCGAATAACCCCAATCGCTCCCAAAATTTTCAAAGTACCGCGAGTTGTCAGAGGGCTTCCGCTCCATCGTCCGACCACAAAGTCGTCCGATCGTCGAAAACGACCACTGATCCTTGCGAGTCGCGACATTGCGATCTATTCTAATTAAGGTGTCGACCACGGCCCTAGCGCTGGTTTTCGAGATAATCGCGAATAACCCCAACCGCTCCCAAAATTTTCAAAGCACCGCGAATTGTCAGAGGGCTTCCGTACCATCTTCCGAACACAAAGTCGTCCGATCGTCGAAAACGACCACTGATCCTTGCGTGTCGCGACATTGCGATAAATTCATATTAATGTTTCGACCCCGGTCGTCGCGCTGGTTTTCGAGATAATCGCGAATAACCCCAATCGCTCCCAAAATTTTCAAAGTACCGCGAGTTTTCAGAGGGCTTCCGCACCATCTTCCGAACACAAAGTCGTCCGATCGTCGAAAACGACCACTGAACCTTACGAGTCGCGACATTGCGATCTATTCTAATTAAGGTTTCGACCCCGGCCCTCGCGCTGGTTTTCGAGATAATCGCGAAGAACCCCAATCGCTCCCAAAATTTTCAAAGTACCGCGAGTTTTCAGAGTGCTTCCGCACCATCTTCCGAACACAAAGTCGTCCGAACTTCGAAAACGACCACTGATCCTTGCATGTCGCGACATTGCGATCAATTCATATTAAGGTTTCGACCCCGGCCCTCGCGCTGGTTTTCGAGATAATCGCGAATAACCCCAATCGCTCCCAAAATTTTCAAAGTACCGCGAGTTTTCAGAGGGCTTCCGCACCATATTCCGAACACAAAGTCGTCCGATCGTCGAAATCGACCACTGATCCTTGCGTGTCGCGACATTGCGATAAATTCATATTAATGTTTCGACCCCGGTCGTCGCGCTGGTTTTCGAGATAATCGCGAATAACCCCAATCGCTCCCAAAATTTTCAAAGTACCGCGAGTTTTCAGAGGGCTTCCGTACCATCTTCCGAACACAAAGTCGTCCGATCGTCGAAAACGACCACTGATCCTTGCGTGTCGCGACATTGCGATAAATTCATATTAATGGTACGACCCCGGTCGTCGCGCTGGTTTTCGAGATAATCGCGAATAACCCCAATCGCTCCCAAAATTTTCAAAGTACCGCGAGTTTTCAGAGGGCTTCCGCACCATCTTCCGAACACAAAGTCGTCCGATCGTCGAAAACGACCACTGATCCTTGCGTGTAGCGACATTGCGATAAATTCATATTAATGTTTCGACCCCGGTCGTCGCGCTGGTTTTCGAGATAATCGCGAATAACCCCAATCGCTCCGAAAATTTTCAAAGTACCGCGAGTTTTCAGAGTGCTTCCGCACCATCTTCCGAACACAAAGTCGTCCGAACTTCGAAAACGACCACTGATCCTTGCGTGTCGCGACATTGCGATAAATTCATATTAATGTTTCGACCCCGGTCGTCGCGCTGGTTTTCGAGATAATCGCGAATAACCCCAATCGCTCCGAAAATTTTCAAAGTACCGCGAATTGTCAGAGTCCATCCGCTCCATCGTCCGACCACAAAGTCGTCCGATCGTCGAAAACGACCACTGAACCTTACGAGTCGCGACATTGCGATCTATTCTAATTAAGGTTTCGACCCCGGCCCTCGCGCTGGTTTTCGAGATAATCGCGAAGAACCCCAATCGCTCCCAAAATTTTCAAAGTACCGCGAATTGTCAGAGTACATCCGCTCCATCGTCCGACCACAAAGTCCTCCGATCGTCGAAAACGACCACTGATCCTTCCGAGTCATGACATTGCGATCAATTCATATTAAGGGTTCGACGCCGGTCGTCGCGCTGGTTTTCGAGGTAATCGCGAATAACCCCAAACGCTCCCAAAATTTTCAAAGTACCGCGAGTTTTCAGAGTGCTTCCGCACCATCTTCCGAACACAAAGTCGTCCGAACGTCGAAAACGACCACTGATTTTTGCGAGTCGCGGCATTGCGATCAATTCATATTAAGGTTTCGACCCCGGCCCTCGCGCTGGTTTTCGAGATAATCGCGAATAACCTCAATCGCTCCCAAAACTTTCAAAGTACCGCGAGTTTTCAGAGTGCTTCCGCACCATCTTCCGAACACAAAGTCGTCCGAACGTCGAAAACGACCACTGATTTTTGCGAGTCGCGACATTGCGATCAATTCATATTAAGGTTTCGACCCCGGCCCTCGCGCTGGTTTTCGAGATAATCTCGAAGAACCCCAATCGCTCCCAAAATTTTCAAAGTACCGCGAGTTTTCAGAGGGCTTCCGCACCATCTTCCGAACACAAAGTCGTCCGATCGTCGAAAACGACCACTGATCCTTGCGTGTCGCGACATTGCGATAAATTCATATAATTGTTTCGACCCCGGTCGTCGCGCTGGTTTTCGAGATAATCGCGAATAACCCCAATCGCTCCCAAAATTTTCAAAGTACCGCGAGTTTTCAGAGTGCTTCCGCACCATCTTCCGAACACAAAGTCGTCCGAACTTCGAAAACGACCACTGATCCTTGCGTGTCGCGACATTGCGATAAATTCATATTAATGTTTCGACCCCGGTCGTCGCGCTGGTTTTCGAGATAATCGCGAATAACCCCAATCGCTCCGAAAAATTTCAAAGTACCGCGAATTGTCAGAGTCCATCCGCTCAATCGTCTGACCACAAAGTCGTCCGATCGTCGAAAACGACCACTGAACCTTACGAGTCGCGACATTGCGATCTATTCTAATTAAGGTTTCGACGCCGGCCCTCGCGCTGGTTTTCGAGATAATCGCGAAGAACCCCAATCGCTCCCAAAATTTTCAAAGTACCGCGAGTTTTCAGAGGGCTTCCGCACCATCTTCCGAACACAAAGTCGTCCGATCGTCGAAAACGACCACTGATCCTTGCGTGTCGCGACATTGCGATAAATTCATATTAATGTTTCGACCCCGGTCGTCGCGCTGGTTTTCGAGATAATCGCGAATAACCCCAATCGCTCCCAAAATTTTCAAAGTACCGCGAATTGTCAGAGTCCATCCGCTCCATCGTCCGACCACAAAGTCGTCCGAACGTCGAAAACGACCACTGATCCTTGCATGTCGCGACATTGCGATCAATTCATATTAAGGTTTCGACCCCGACCCTCGCGCTGGTTTTCGAGATAATCGCGAATAACCCCAATCGCTCCCAAAATTTTCAAAGTACCGCGAGTTTTCAGAGTGCTTCCGCACCATCTTCCGAACACAAAGTCGTCCGAACTTCGAAAACGACCACTGATCCTTGCATGTCGCGACATTGCGATCAATTCATATTAAGGTTTCGACCCCGGCCCTCGCGCTGGTTTTCGAGATAATCGCGAATAACCCCAATCGCTCCCAAAATTTTCAAAGTACCGCGAGTTGTCAGAGGGCTTCCGCTGCATCGTCCGACCACAAAGTCGTCCGATCGTCGAAAACGACCACTGATCCTTGCGAGTCGCGACATTGCAATCTATTCTAATTAAGGAGTCGACCACGGCCCTAGCGCTGGTTTTCGAGATAATCGCGAATAACCCCAACCGCTCCCAAAATTTTCAAAGCACCGCGAATTGTCAGAGTACATCCGCTCCATCGTCCGACCACAAAGTCCTCCGATCGTCGAAAACGACCACTGATCCTTCCGAGTCATGACATTGCGATCAATTCATATTAAGGGTTCGACGCCGGTCGTCGCGCTGGTTTTCGAGGTAATCGCGAATAACCCCAAACGCTCCCAAAATTTTCAAAGTACCGCGAGTTTTCAGAGTGCTTCCGCACCATCTTCCGAACACAAAGTCGTCCGAACGTCGAAAACGACCACTGATTTTTGCGAGTCGCGACATTGCGATCAATTCATATTAAGGTTTCGACCCCGGCCCTCGCGCTGGTTTTCGAGATAATCGCGAATAACCCCAATCGCTCCCAAAATTTTCAAAGTACCGCGAGTTGTCAGAGTACATCCGCTCCATCGTCCGACCACAAAGTCGTCCGATCGTCGAAAACGACCACTGATTTTTGCGAGTCGCGACATTGCGATCAATTCATATTAAGGTTTCGACCCCGGCCCTCGCGCTGGTTTTCGAGATAATCGCGAATAACCCCAATCGCTCCCAAAATTTTCAAAGTACCGCGAGTTTTCAGAGTCCTTCCGCAACATCGTCCGAACACAAAGTCGTCCGATCGTCGAAAACGACCACTGATCCTTGCGAGTCGCGACATTGCGATCAATTCATATTAAGGTTTCGTCCCCGGTCGTCGGGCTGGTTTTCGAGGTAATCGCGAATAACCCCAAACGCTCCCAAAATTTTCAAAGTACCGCGAGTTTTCAGAGGGCTTTCGCACCATCTTCCGAACACAAAGTCGTCCGATCGTCGAAAACGACCACTGATCCTTGCGTGTCGCGACATTGCGATAAATTCATATTAATGTTTCGACCCCGGTCGTCGCGCTGGTTTTCGAGATAATCGCGAATAACCCCAATCGCTCCCAAAATTCTCAAAGTACCGCGAGTTTTCAGAGGGCTTCCGCACCATCTTCCGAACACAAAGTCGTCCGATCGTCGAAAACGACCACTGAACCTTACGAGTCGCGACATTGCGATCTATTCTAATTAAGGTTTCGACCCCGGCCCTCGCGCTGGTTTTCGAGATAATCGCGAAGAACCCCAATCGCTCCCAAAATTTTCAAAGTACCGCGAGTTTTCAGAGGGCTTCCGCACCATCTTCCGAACACAAAGTCGTCCGATCGTCGAAAACGACCACTGATCCTTGCGTGTCGCGACATTGCGATAAATTCATATTAATGTTTCGACCCCGGTCGTCGCGCTGGTTTTCGAGATAATGGCGAATAACTCCAATCGCTCCGAAAATTTTTAACGTACCGCGAATTGTCAGAGTCCATCCGCTCCATCGTCCGACCACAAAGTCGTCCGATCGTCGAAAACGACCACTGAACCTTACGAGTCGCGACATTGCGATCTATTCTAATTAAGGTTTCGACCCCGGCCCTCGCGCTGGCTTTCGAGATAATCGCGAAGAACCCCAATCGCTCCCAAAATTTTCAAAGTACCGCGAGTTTTCAGAGCGCTTCCGCACCATCTTCCGAACACAAAGTCGTCCGAACTTCGAAAACGACCACTGATCCTTGCATGTCGCGACATTGCGATCAATTCATATTAAGGTTTCGACCCCGGCCCTCGCGCTGGTTTTCGAGATAATCGCGAATAACCCCAATCGCTCCCAAAATTTTCAAAGTACCGCGAGTTTTCAGAGTGCTTCCGCACCATCTTCCGAACACAAAGTCGTCCGAACTTCGAAAACGACCACTGATCCTTGCGAGTCGCGACATTGCGATCAATTCATATTAAGGTTCCGACCCCGACCCTCGCGCTGGTTTTCGAGATAATCGCGAATAACCCCAATCGCTCCCAAAATTTTCAAAGTACCGCGAGTTTTCAGAGTGCTTCCGCACCATCTTCCGAACACAAAGTCGTCCGATCTTCGACAACAACCACTGATCCTTGCATGTCGCGACATTGCGATCAATTCATATTAAGGTTTCGTCCCCGGTCGTCGGGCTGGTTTTCGAGGTAATCGCGAATAACCCCAAACGCTCCCAAAATTTTCAAAGTACCGCGAGTTTTCAGAGGGCTTTCGCACCATCTTCCGAACACAAAGTCGTCCGATCGTCGAAAACGACCACTGATCCTTGCGTGTCGCGACATTGCGATAAATTCATATTAATGTTTCGACCCCGGTCGTCGCGCTGGTTTTCGAGATAATCGCGAATAACCCCAATCGCTCCCAAAATTCTCAAAGTACCGCGAGTTTTCAGAGGGCTTCCGCACCATCTTCCGAACACAAAGTCGTCCGATCGTCGAAAACGACCACTGAACCTTACGAGTCGCGACATTGCGATCTATTCTAATTAAGGTTTCGACCCCGGCCCTCGCGCTGGTTTTCGAGATAATCGCGAAGAACCCCAATCGCTCCCAAAATTTTCAAAGTACCGCGAGTTTTCAGAGTGCTTCCGCACCATCTTCCGAACACAAAGTCGTCCGAACTTCGAAAACGACCACTGATCCTTGCATGTCGCGACATTGCGATCAATTCATATTAAGGTTTCGACCCCGGCCCTCGCGCTGGTTTTCAAGATAATCGCGAATAACCCCAATCGCTCCCAAAATTTTCAAAGTACCGCGAGTTGTCAGAGGGCTTCCGCTCCATCGTCCGACCACAAAGTCGTCCGATCGTCGAAAACGACCACTGATCCTTGCATGTCGCGACATTGCGATCAATTCATATTAAGGTTTCGACCCCGGCCCTCGCGCTGGTTTTCGAGATAATCGCGAATAACACCAATCGCTCCCAAAATTTTCAAAGTACCGCGAGTTTTCAGAGTGCTTCCGCACCATCTTCCGAACACAAAGTCGTCCGATCTTCGACAACAACCACTGATCCTTGCATGTCGCGACATTGCGATCAATTCATATTAAGGTTTCGTCCCTGGTCGTCGCGCTGGTTTTCGAGGTAATCGCGAATAACCCCAAACGCTCCCAAAATTTTCAAAGTACCGCGAGTTTTCAGAGGGCTTTCGCACCATCTTCCGAACACAAAGTCGTCCGATCGTCGAAAACGACCACTGATCCTTGCGTGTCGCGACATTGCGATAAATTCATATTAATGTTTCGACCCCGGTCGTCGCGCTGGTTTTCGAGATAATCGCGAATAACCCCAATCGCTCCCAAAATTCTCAAAGTACCGCGAGTTTTCAGAGGGCTTCCGCACCATCTTCCGAACACAAAGTCGTCCGATCGTCGAAAACGACCACTGAACCTTACGAGTCGCGACATTGCGATCTATTCTAATTAAGGTTTCGACCCCGGCCCTCGCGCTGGTTTTCGAGATAATCGCGAAGAACCCCAATCGCTCCCAAAATTTTCAAAGTACCGCGAGTTTTCAGACGGCTTCCGCACCATCTTCCGAACACAAAGTCGTCCGATCGTCGAAAACGACCACTGATCCTTGCGTGTCGCGACATTGCGATAAATTCATATTAATGTTTCGACCCCGGTCGTCGCGCTGGTTTTCGAGATAATCGCGAATAACTCCAATCGCTCCGAAAATTTTTAACGTACCGCGAATTGTCAGAGTCCATCCGCTCCATCGTCCGACCACAAAGTCGTCCGATCGTCGAAAACGACCACTGAACCTTACGAGTCGCGACATTGCGATCTATTCTAATTAAGGTTTCGACCCCGGCCCTCGCGCTGGCTTTCGAGATAATCGCGAAGAACCCCAATCGCTCCCAAAATTTTCAAAGTACCGCGAGTTTTCAGAGCGCTTCCGCACCATCTTCCGAACACAAAGTCGTCCGAACTTCGAAAACGACCACTGATCCTTGCATGTCGCGACATTGCGATCAATTCATATTAAGGTTTCGACCCCGGCCCTCGCGCTGGTTTTCGAGATAATCGCGAATAACCCCAATCGCTCCCAAAATTTTCAAAGTACCGCGAGTTTTCAGAGTGCTTCCGCACCATCTTCCGAACACAAAGTCGTCCGAACTTCGAAAACGACCACTGATCCTTGCGAGTCGCGACATTGCGATCAATTCATATTAAGGTTCCGACCCCGACCCTCGCGCTGGTTTTCGAGATAATCGCGAATAACCCCAATCGCTCCCAAAATTTTCAAAGTACCGCGAGTTTTCAGAGTGCTTCCGCACCATCTTCCGAACACAAAGTCGTCCGATCTTCGACAACAACCACTGATCCTTGCATGTCGCGACATTGCGATCAATTCATATTAAGGTTTCGTCCCCGGTCGTCGGGCTGGTTTTCGAGGTAATCGCGAATAACCCCAAACGCTCCCAAAATTTTCAAAGTACCGCGAGTTTTCAGAGGGCTTTCGCACCATCTTCCGAACACAAAGTCGTCCGATCGTCGAAAACGACCACTGATCCTTGCGTGTCGCGACATTGCGATAAATTCATATTAATGTTTCGACCCCGGTCGTCGCGCTGGTTTTCGAGATAATCGCGAATAACCCCAATCGCTCCCAAAATTCTCAAAGTACCGCGAGTTTTCAGAGGGCTTCCGCACCATCTTCCGAACACAAAGTCGTCCGATCGTCGAAAACGACCACTGAACCTTACGAGTCGCGACATTGCGATCTATTCTAATTAAGGTTTCGACCCCGGCCCTCGCGCTGGTTTTCGAGATAATCGCGAAGAACCCCAATCGCTCCCAAAATTTTCAAAGTACCGCGAGTTTTCAGAGTGCTTCCGCACCATCTTCCGAACACAAAGTCGTCCGAACTTCGAAAACGACCACTGATCCTTGCATGTCGCGACATTGCGATCAATTCATATTAAGGTTTTGACCCCGGCCCTCGCGCTGGTTTTCGAGATAATCGCGAATAACCCCAATCGCTCCCAAAATTTTCAAAGTACCGCGAGTTGTCAGAGGGCTTCCGCTCCATCGTCCGACCACAAAGTCGTCCGATCGTCGAAAACGACCACTGATCCTTGCGAGTCGCGACATTGCGATCTATTCTAATTAAGGTGTCGACCACGGCCCTAGCGCTGGTTTTCGAGATAATCGCGAATAACCCCAACCGCTCCCAAAATTTTCAAAGCACCGCGAATTGTCAGAGGGCTTCCGTACCATCTTCCGAACACAAAGTCGTCCGATCGTCGAAAACGACCACTGATCCTTGCGTGTCGCGACATTGCGATAAATTCAGATTAATGTTTCGACCCCGGTCGTCGCGCTGGTTTTCGAGATAATCGCGAATAACCCCAATCGCTCCCAAAATTTTCAAAGTACCGCGAGTTTTCAGAGGGCTTCCGCACCATCTTCCGAACACAAAGTCGTCCGATCGTCGAAAACGACCACTGAACCTTACGAGTCGCGACATTGCGATCTATTCTAATTAAGGTTTCGACCCCGGCCCTCGCGCTGGTTTTCGAGATAATCGCGAAGAACCCCAATCGCTCCCAAAATTTTCAAAGTACCGCGAGTTTTCAGAGTGCTTCCGCACCATCTTCCGAACACAAAGTCGTCCGAACTTCGAAAACGACCACTGATCCTTGCATGTCGCGACATTGCGATCAATTCATATTAAGGTTTCGACCCCGGCCCTCGCGCTGGTTTTCGAGATAATCGCGAATAACCCCAATCGCTCCCAAAATTTTCAAAGTACCGCGAGTTTTCAGAGGGCTTCCGCACCATATTCCGAACACAAAGTCGTCCGATCGTCGAAATCGACCACTGATCCTTGCGTGTCGCGACATTGCGATAAATTCATATTAATGTTTCGACCCCGGTCGTCGCGCTGGTTTTCGAGATAATCGCGAATAACCCCAATCGCTCCCAAAATTTTCAAAGTACCGCGAGTTTTCAGAGGGCTTCCGTACCATCTTCCGAACACAAAGTCGTCCGATCGTCGAAAACGACCACTGATCCTTGCGTGTCGCGACATTGCGATAAATTCATATTAATGGTACGACCCCGGTCGTCGCGCTGGTTTTCGAGATAATCGCGAATAACCCCAATCGCTCCCAAAATTTTCAAAGTACCGCGAGTTTTCAGAGGGCTTCCGCACCATCTTCCGAACACAAAGTCGTCCGATCGTCGAAAACGACCACTGATCCTTGCGTGTAGCGACATTGCGATAAATTCATATTAATGTTTCGACCCCGGTCGTCGCGCTGGTTTTCGAGATAATCGCGAATAACCCCAATCGCTCCGAAAATTTTCAAAGTACCGCGAGTTTTCAGAGTGCTTCCGCACCATCTTCCGAACACAAAGTCGTCCGAACTTCGAAAACGACCACTGATCCTTGCGTGTCGCGACATTGCGATAAATTCATATTAATGTTTCGACCCCGGTCGTCGCGCTGGTTTTCGAGATAATCGCGAATAACCCCAATCGCTCCGAAAATTTTCAAAGTACCGCGAATTGTCAGAGTCCATCCGCTCCATCGTCCGACCACAAAGTCGTCCGATCGTCGAAAACGACCACTGAACCTTACGAGTCGCGACATTGCGATCTATTCTAATTAAGGTTTCGACCCCGGCCCTCGCGCTGGTTTTCGAGATAATCGCGAAGAACCCCAATCGCTCCCAAAATTTTCAAAGTACCGCGAATTGTCAGAGTACATCCGCTCCATCGTCCGACCACAAAGTCCTCCGATCGTCGAAAACGACCACTGATCCTTCCGAGTCATGACATTGCGATCAATTCATATTAAGGGTTCGACGCCGGTCGTCGCGCTGGTTTTCGAGGTAATCGCGAATAACCCCAAACGCTCCCAAAATTTTCAAAGTACCGCGAGTTTTCAGAGTGCTTCCGCACCATCTTCCGAACACAAAGTCGTCCGAACGTCGAAAACGACCACTGATTTTTGCGAGTCGCGACATTGCGATCAATTCATATTAAGGTTTCGACCCCGGCCCTCGCGCTGGTTTTCGAGATAATCGCGAATAACCTCAATCGCTCCCAAAACTTTCAAAGTACCGCGAGTTTTCAGAGTGCTTCCGCACCATCTTCCGAACACAAAGTCGTCCGAACGTCGAAAACGACCACTGATTTTTGCGAGTCGCGACATTGCGATCAATTCATATTAAGGTTTCGACCCCGGCCCTCGCGCTGGTTTTCGAGATAATCTCGAAGAACCCCAATCGCTCCCAAAATTTTCAAAGTACCGCGAGTTTTCAGAGGGCTTCCGCACCATCTTCCGAACACAAAGTCGTCCGATCGTCGAAAACGACCACTGATCCTTGCGTGTCGCGACATTGCGATAAATTCATATAATTGTTTCGACCCCGGTCGTCGCGCTGGTTTTCGAGATAATCGCGAATAACCCCAATCGCTCCCAAAATTTTCAAAGTACCGCGAGTTTTCAGAGTGCTTCCGCACCATCTTCCGAACACAAAGTCGTCCGAACTTCGAAAACGACCACTGATCCTTGCGTGTCGCGACATTGCGATAAATTCATATTAATGTTTCGACCCCGGTCGTCGCGCTGGTTTTCGAGATAATCGCGAATAACCCCAATCGCTCCGAAAAATTTCAAAGTACCGCGAATTGTCAGAGTCCATCCGCTCAATCGTCTGACCACAAAGTCGTCCGATCGTCGAAAACGACCACTGAACCTTACGAGTCGCGACATTGCGATCTATTCTAATTAAGGTTTCGACGCCGGCCCTCGCGCTGGTTTTCGAGATAATCGCGAAGAACCCCAATCGCTCCCAAAATTTTCAAAGTACCGCGAGTTTTCAGAGGGCTTCCGCACCATCTTCCGAACACAAAGTCGTCCGATCGTCGAAAACGACCACTGATCCTTGCGTGTCGCGACATTGCGATAAATTCATATTAATGTTTCGACCCCGGTCGTCGCGCTGGTTTTCGAGATAATCGCGAATAACCCCAATCGCTCCCAAAATTTTCAAAGTACCGCGAATTGTCAGAGTCCATCCGCTCCATCGTCCGACCACAAAGTCGTCCGAACGTCGAAAACGACCACTGATCCTTGCATGTCGAGACATTGCGATCAATTCATATTAAGGTTTCGACCCCGACCCTCGCGCTGGTTTTCGAGATAATCGCGAATAACCCCAATCGCTCCCAAAATTTTCAAAGTACCGCGAGTTTTCAGAGTGCTTCCGCACCATCTTCCGAACACAAAGTCGTCCGAACTTCGAAAACGACCACTGATCCTTGCATGTCGCGACATTGCGATCAATTCATATTAAGGTTTCGACCCCGGCCCTCGCGCTGGTTTTCGAGATAATCGCGAATAACCCCAATCGCTCCCAAAATTTTCAAAGTACCGCGAGTTGTCAGAGGGCTTCCGCTGCATCGTCCGACCACAAAGTCGTCCGATCGTCGAAAACGACCACTGATCCTTGCGAGTCGCGACATTGCGATCTATTCTAATTAAGGAGTCGACCACGGCCCTAGCGCTGGTTTTCGAGATAATCGCGAATAACCCCAACCGCTCCCAAAATTTTCAAAGCACCGCGAATTGTCAGAGTACATCCGCTCCATCGTCCGACCACAAAGTCCTCCGATCGTCGAAAACGACCACTGATCCTTCCGAGTCATGACATTGCGATCAATTCATATTAAGGGTTCGACGCCGGTCGTCGCGCTGGTTTTCGAGGTAATCGCGAATAACCCCAAACGCTCCCAAAATTTTCAAAGTACCGCGAGTTTTCAGAGTGCTTCCGCACCATCTTCCGAACACAAAGTCGTCCGAACGTCGAAAACGACCACTGATTTTTGCGAGTCGCGACATTGCGATCAATTCATATTAAGGTTTCGACCCCGGCCCTCGCGCTGGTTTTCGAGATAATCGCGAATAACCCCAATCGCTCCCAAAATTTTCAAAGTACCGCGAGTTGTCAGAGTACATCCGCTCCATCGTCCGACCACAAAGTCGTCCGATCGTCGAAAACGACCACTGATTTTTGCGAGTCGCGACATTGCGATCAATTCATATTAAGGTTTCGACCCCGGCCCTCGCGCTGGTTTTCGAGATAATCGCGAATAACCCCAATCGCTCCCAAAATTTTCAAAGTACCGCGAGTTTTCAGAGTCCTTCCGCAACATCGTCCGAACACAAAGTCGTCCGATCGTCGAAAACGACCACTGATCCTTGCGAGTCGCGACATTGCGATCAATTCATATTAAGGTTTCGTCCCCGGTCGTCGCGCTGGTTTTCGAGGTAATCGCGAATAACCCCAAACGCTCCCAAAATTTTCAAAGTACCGCGAGTTGTCAGAGTCCATCCGCTCCATCGTCCGAACACAAAGTCGTCCGATCTTCGACAACAACCGCTGATCCTTGCGTGTCGCGACATTGCGATCAATTCATATTAAGGTTTCGACCCCGGCCCTCGCGCTAGTTTTTGATATAATCGCCAATAACCCAAATCGCTCCCAAAATTTTCAAAGTACCGCGAGTTTTCAGAGTGCTTCCGCACCATCTTCCGAACACAAAGTCGTCCGAACTTCGAAAACGACCACTGATCCTTGCGAGTCGCGACATTGCGATCTATTCTAATTAAGGGTTCGACGCCGGTCGTCGCGCTGGTTTTCGAGGTAATCGCGAATAACCCCAGCGCTCCCAAAATTTTCAAAGTACCGCGAGTTTTCAGAGTCCTTCCGCACCATCGTCCGAACACAAAATCGTCCGATCGTCGAAAACGACCACTGATCCTTGCATGTCGCGACATTGCGAACAATTCATATTAAGATTTCGACCCCGGCCCTCGCGCTGGTTTTCGAGATAATCGCGAATAACCCACAATCGCTCCCAAAATTTTCAAAGTACCGCGAGTTTTCAGAGTCCATCCGCTCCATCGTCCGAACAAAAAGTCGTCCGATCTTCGACAACAACCGCTGATCCTTGCGTGTCGCGACATTGCGATCAATTCATATTAAGGTTTCGACCCCGGCCCTCGCGCTAGTTTTCGAGATAATCGCCAATATCCCCAATCGCTCCCAAAATTTTCAAAGTACCGCGAGTTTTCAGAGTGCTTCCGCACCATCTTCCGAACACAAAGTCCTCCGAACTTCGAAAACGACCACTGATCCTTGCATGACGCGACATTGCGATCAATTCATATTAAGGTTTCGAGGCCGGCCCTCGCGCTGGTTTTCGAGATAATCGCGAATAACCCCAATCGCTCCCAAAATTTTCAAAGTACCGCGAGTTTTCAGAGTCCTTCCGCAACATCGTCCGAACACAAAGTCGTCCGATCGTCGAAAACGACCACTGATCCTTGCGAGTCGCGACATTGCGATCAATTCATATTAAGGTTTCGACCCCGGCCCTCGCGCTGGTTTTCGAGATAATCGCGAATAACCCCAATCGCTCCCAAAATTTTCAAAGTACCGCCAGTTTTCAGAGGGCTTCCGCTCCATTGTCCGACCACAAAGTCGTCCGATCGTCGAAAACGACCACTGATCCTTGCGAGTCGCGACATTGCGATCTATTCTAATTAAGGTTTCGACCACGGCCCTCGCGCTGGTTTTCGAGATAATCGCGAATAACCCCAACCGCTCCCAAAATTTTCAAAGTACCGCGAGTTGTCAGAGTACATTCGCTCCATCGTCCGACCACAAAGTCGTCCGATCGTCGAAAACGACCACTGATCCTTCCGAGTCATGACATTGCGATCAATTCATATTAAGGGTTCGACGCCGGTCGTCGCGCTGGTTTTCGAGGTAATCACGAATAACCCCAAACGCTCCCAAAATTTTCAAAGTACCGCGAGTCTTCAGAGTGCTTCCGCACCATCTTCCGAACACAAAGTCGTCCGAACTTCGAAAACGACCACAGTTCCTTGCATGTCGCGACATTGCTACAATTCATATTAAGGTTTCGACCCCGGCCCTCGCGCTGCTTTTCGAGATAATCGCGAATAACCCCAATCGCTCCCAAAATTTTCAAAGTACCGCGAGTTTTCAGAGTCCTCCCGCAACATCGTCCGAACACAAAGTCGTCCGATCGTCGAAAACGACCACTGATCCTTGCGAGTCGCGACATTGCGATCAATTCATATTAAGGTTTCGTCCCCGGTCGTCGCGCTGGTTTTCGAGGTAATCGCGAATAACCCCAAACGCTCCCAAAATTTTCAAGGTACCGCGAGTTGTCAAAGTCCATCCGCTCCATCGTCCGAACACAAAGTCGTCCGATCTTCGACAACAACCGCTGATCCTTGCGTGTCGCGACATTGCGATCAATTCATATTAAGGTTTCGACCCCGGCCCTCGCGCTAGTTTTCGATATAATCGCCAATAACCCAAATCGCTCCCAAAATTTTCAAAGTACCGCGAGTTTTCAGAGACCTTCCGCAACATCGTCCGAACACAAAGTCGTCCGATCGTCGAAAACGACCACTGATCCTTGCGAGTCGCGACATTGCGATCAATTCATATTAAGGTTTCGACCCCGGCCCTCGCGCTGGTTTTCGAGATAATCGCGAATAACCCCAATCGCTCCCAAAATTTTCAAAGTACCGCGAGTTTTCAGAGGGCTTCCGCTCCATTGTCCGACCACAAAGTCGTCCAATCGTCGAAAACGACCACTGATCCTTGCGAGTCGCGACATTGCGATCTATTCTAATTAAGGTTTCGACCACGGCCCTCGCGCTGGTTTTCGAGATAATCGCGAATAACCCCAACCGCTCCCAAAATTTTCAAAGTACCGCGAGTTGTCAGAGTACATCCGCACCATCGTCCGAACACAAAGTCGTCCGATCTTCGACAACAACCGCTGATCCTTGGGTGTCGCGACATTGCGATCAATTCATATTAAGGTTTCGACCCCGGCCCTCGCGCTGGTTTTCGAGATAATCGCGAATAACCCCAATCGCTCCCAAAATTTTCAAAGTACCGCGAGTTTTCAGAGTGCTTCCGCACCATCTTCCGAACACAAAGTCGTCCGAACTTCGAAAACGACAACAGTTCCTTGCATGTCGCGACATTGCGATCAATTCATATTAAAGTTTCGACCCCGGCCCTCGCGCTGGTTTTCGAGATAATCGCGAATAACCCCAATCGCTCCCAAAATTTTCAAAGTACCGCGAGTTTTCAGAGTCCTTCCGCAACATCGTCCGAACACAAAGTCGTCCGATCGTCGAAAACGACCACTGATCCTTGCGAGTCGCGACATTGCGATCAATTCATATTAAGGTTTCGTCCCCGGTCGTCGCGCTGGTTTTCGAGGTAATCGCGAATAACCCCAAACGCTCCCAAAATTTTCAAAGCACCGCGAATTGTCAGAGTACATCCGCTCCATCGTCCGACCACAAAGTCCTCCGATCGTCGAAAACGACCACTGATCCTTCCGAGTCATGACATTGCGATCAATTCATATTAAGGGTTCGACGCCGGTCGTCGCGCTGGTTTTCGAGGTAATCGCGAATAACCCCAAACGCTCCCAAAATTTTCAAAGTACCGCGAGTTTTCAGAGTGCTTCCGCACCATCTTCCGAACACAAAGTCGTCCGAACGTCGAAAACGACCACTGATTTTTGGCGAGTCGCGACATTGCGATCAATTCATATTAAGGTTTCGACCCCGGCCCTCGCGCTGGTTTTCGAGATAATCGCGAATAACCCCAATCGCTCCCAAAATTTTCAAAGTACCGCGAGTTGTCAGAGTACATCCGCTCCATCGTCCGACCACAAAGTCGTCCGATCGTCGAAAACGACCACTGATTTTTGCGAGTCGCGACATTGCGATCAATTCATATTAAGGTTTCGACCCCGGCCCTCGCGCTGGTTTTCGAGATAATCGCGAATAACCCCAATCGCTCCCAAAATTTTCAAAGTACCGCGAGTTTTCAGAGTCCTTCCGCAACATCGTCCGAACACAAAGTCGTCCGATCGTCGAAAACGACCACTGATCCTTGCGAGTCGCGACATTGCGATCAATTCATATTAAGGTTTCGTCCCCGGTCGTCGCGCTGGTTTTCGAGGTAATCGCGAATAACCCCAAACGCTCCCAAAATTTTCAAAGTACCGCGAGTTGTCAGAGTCCATCCGCTCCATCGTCCGAACACAAAGTCGTCCGATCTTCGACAACAACCGCTGGTCCTTGCGTGTCGCGACATTGCGATCAATTCATATTAAGGTTTCGACCCCGGCCCTCGCGCTAGTTTTCGATATAATCGCCAATAACCCAAATCGCTCCCAAAATTTTCAAAGTACCGCGAGTTTTCAGAGTGCTTCCGCACCATCTTCCGAACACAAAGTCGTCCGAACTTCGAAAACGACCACTGATCCTTGCGAGTCGCGACATTGCGATCTATTCTAATTAAGGGTTCGACGCAGGTCGTCGCGCTGGTTTTCGAGGTAATCGCGAATAACCCCAGCGCTCCCAAAATTTTCAAAGTACCGCGAGTTTTCAGAGTCCTTCCGCACCATCGTCCGAACACAAAATCGTCCGATCGTCGAAAACGACCACTGATCCTTGCATGTCGCGACATTGCGAACAATTCATATTAAGATTTCGACCCCGGCCCTCGCGCTGGTTTTCGAGATAATCGCGAATAACCCACAATCGCTCCCAAAATTTTCAAAGTACCGCGAGTTTTCAGAGTCCATCCGCTCCATCGTCCGAACAAAAAGTCGTCCGATCTTCGACAACAACCGCTGATCCTTGCGTGTCGCGACATTGCGATCAATTCATATTAAGGTTTCGACCCCGGCCCTCGCGCTAGTTTTCGAGATAATCGCCAATATCCCCAATCGCTCCCAAAATTTTCAAAGTACCGCGAGTTTTCAGAGTGCTTCCGCACCATCTTCCGAACACAAAGTCCTCCGAACTTCGAAAACGACCACTGATCCTTGCATGACGCGACATTGCGATCAATTCATATTAAGGTTTCGAGGCCGGCCCTCGCGCTGGTTTTCGAGATAATCGCGAATAACCCCAATCGCTCCCAAAATTTTCAAAGTACCGCGAGTTTTCAGAGTCCTTCCGCAACATCGTCCGAACACAAAGTCGTCCGATCGTCGAAAACGACCACTGATCCTTGCGAGTCGCGACATTGCGATCAATTCATATTAAGGTTTCGACCCCGGCCCTCGCGCTGGTTTTCGAGATAATCGCGAATAACCCCAATCGCTCCCAAAATTTTCAAAGTACCGCCAGTTTTCAGAGGGCTTCCGCTCCATTGTCCGACCACAAAGTCGTCCGATCGTCGAAAACGACCACTGATCCTTGCGAGTCGCGACATTGCGATCTATTCTAATTAAGGTTTCGACCACGGCCCTCGCGCTGGTTTTCGAGATAATCGCGAATAACCCCAACCGCTCCCAAAATTTTCAAAGTACCGCGAGTTGTCAGAGTACATCCGCTCCATCGTCCGACCACAAAGTCGTCCGATCGTCGAAAACGACCACTGATCCTTCCGAGTCATGACATTGCGATCAATTCATATTAAGGGTTCGACGCCGGTCGTCGCGCTGGTTTTCGAGGTAATCACGAATAACCCCAAACGCTCCCAAAATTTTCAAAGTACCGCGAGTCTTCAGAGTGCTTCCGCACCATCTTCCGAACACAAAGTCGTCCGAACTTCGAAAACGACCACTGATCCTTGCATGTCGCGACATTGCTATCAATTCATATTAAGGTTTCGACCCCGGCCCTCGCGCTGGTTTTCGAGATATTCGCGAATAACCCCAATCGCTCCCAAAATTTTCAAAGTACCGCGAGTTTTCAAAGGGCTTCCGCACCATCTTCCGAACACAAAGTCGTCCGATCGTCGAAAACGACCACTGATCCTTGCGTGTCGCGACATTGCGATAAATTCATATTAATGTTTCGACCCCGGTCGTCGCGCTGGTTTTCGAGATAATCGCGAATAACCCCAATCGCTCCGAAAATTTTCAAAGTACCGCGAGTTGTCAGAGTCCTTCCGTACCATCTTCCGAACACAAAGTCGTCCGAACGTCGAAAACGACCACTGATCCTTGCATGTCGCGACATTGCGATCAATTCATATTAAGATTTCGACCCCGGCCCTCGCGCTGGTTTTCGAGATAATCGCGAATAACCCCAATCGCTCCCAAAATTTTCAAAGTACCGCGAGTTTTCAGAGTGCTTCCGCACCATCTTCCGACCACAAAGTCGTCCGAACTTCGAAAACGACCACAGTTCCTTGCATGTCGCGACATTGCTACAATTCATATTAAGGTTTCGACCCCGGCCCTCGCGCTGGTTTTCGAGATAATCGCGAATAACCCCAATCGCTCCCAAAATTTTCAAAGTACCGCGAGTTTTCAGAGTCCTCCCGCAACATCGTCCGAACACAAAGTCGTCCGATCGTCGAAAACGACCACTGATCCTTGCGAGTCGCGACATTGCGATCAATTCATATTAAGGTTTCGTCCCCGGTCGTCGCGCTGGTTTTCGAGGTAATCGCGAATAACCCCAAACGCTCCCAAAATTTTCAAGGTACCGCGAGTTGTCAGAGTCCATCCGCTCCATCGTCCGAACACAAAGTCGTCCGATCTTCGACAACAACCGCTGATCCTTGCGTGTCGCGACATTGCGATCAATTCATATTAAGGTTTCGACCCCGGCCCTCGCGCTGGTTTTCGAGATAATCGCGAATAACCCCAATCGCTCCCAAAATTTTCAAAGTACCGCGAGTTTTCAGAGTCCTTCCGCAACATCGTCCGAACACAAAGTCGTCCGATCGACGAAAACGACCACTGATCCTTGCGAGTCGCGACATTGCGATCAATTCATATTAAGGTTTCGTCCCCGGTCGTCGCGCTGGTTTTCGAGGTAATCGCGAATAACCCCAAACGCTCCCAAAATTTTTAAAGTACCGCGAGTTGTCAGAGTCCATCCGCTCCATCGTCCGAACACAAAGTCGTCCGATCTTCGACAACAACCGCTGATCCTTGCGTGTCGCGACATTGCGATCAATTCATATTAAGGTTTCGACCCCGGCCCTCGCGCTAGTTTTCGATATAATCGCCAATAACCCAAATCGCTCCCAAAATTTTCAAAGTACCGCGAGTTTTCAGAGACCTTCCGCAACATCGTCCGAACACAAAGTCGTCCGATCGTCGAAAACGACCACTGATCCTTGCGAGTCGCGACATTGCGATCAATTCATATTAAGGTTTCGACCCCGGCCCTCGCGCTGGTTTTCGAGATAATCGCGAATAACCCCAATCGCTCCCAAAATTTTCAAAGTACCGCGAGTTTTCAGAGGGCTTCCGCTCCATTGTCCGACCACAAAGTCGTCCGATCGTCGAAAACGACCACTGATCCTTGCGAGTCGCGACATTGCGATCTATTCTAATTAAGGTTTCGACCACGGCCCTCGCGCTGGTTTTCGAGATAATCGCGAATAACCCCAACCGCTCCCAAAATTTTCAAAGTACCGCGAGTTTTTAGAGTACATCCGCTCCATCGTCCGAACACAAAGTCGTCCGATCTTCGACAACAACCGCTGATCCTTGGGTGTCGCGACATTGCGATCAATTCATATTAAGGTTTCGACCCCGGCCCTCGCGCTGGTTTTCGAGATAATCGCGAATAACCCCAATCGCTCCCAAAATTTTCAAAGTACCGCGAGTTTTCAGAGTGCTTCCGCACCATCTTCCGAACACAAAGTCGTCCGAACTTCGAAAACGACAACAGTTCCTTGCATGTCGCGACATTGCGATCAATTCATATTAAAGTTTCGACCCCGGCCCTCGCGCTGGTTTTCGAGATAATCGCGAATAACCCCAATCGCTCCCAAAATTTTCAAAGTACCGCGAGTTTTCAGAGTCCTTCCGCAACATCGTCCGAACACAAAGTCGTCCGATCGTCGAAAACGACCACTGATCCTTGCGAGTCGCGACATTGCGATCAATTCATATTAAGGTTTCGTCCCCGGTCGTCGCGCTGGTTTTCGAGGTAATCGCGAATAACCCAAATCGCTCCCAAAATTTTCAAAGTACCGCGAGTTTTCAGAGACCTTCCGCAACATCGTCCGAACACAAAGTCGTCCGATCGTCGAAAACGACCACTGATCCTTGCGAGTCGCGACATTGCGATCAATTCATATTAAGGTTTCGACCCCGGCCCTCGCGCTGGTTTTCGAGATAATCGCGAATAACCCCAATCGCTCCCAAAATTTTCAAAGTACCGCGAGTTTTCAGAGGGCTTCCGCTCCATTGTCCGACCACAAAGTCGTCCGATCGTCGAAAACGACCACTGATCCTTGCGAGTCGCGACATTGCGATCTATTCTAATTAAGGTTTCGACCACGGCCCTCGCGCTGGTTTTCGAGATAATCGCGAATAACCCCAACCGCTCCCAAAATTTGCAAAGTACCGCGAGTTGTCAGAGTACATCCGCTCCATCGTCCGAACACAAAGTCGTCCGATCTTCGACAACAACCGCTGATCCTTGGGTGTCGCGACATTGCGATCAATTCATATTAAGGTTTCGACCCCGGCCCTCGCGCTGGTTTTCGAGATAATCGCGAATAACCCCAACCGCTCCCAAAATTTTCAAAGTACCGCGAGTTGTCAGAGTACATCCGCTCCATCGTCCGACCACAAAGTCGTCCGATCGTCGAAAACGACCACTGATCCTTCCGAGTCATGACATTGCGATCAATTCATATTAAGGGTTCGACGCCGGTCGTCGCGCTGGTTTTCGAGGTAATCACGAATAACCCCAAACGCTCCCAAAATTTTCAAAGTACCGCGAGTCTTCAGAGTGCTTCCGCACCATCTTCCGAACACAAAGTCGTCCGAACTTCGAAAACGACCACTGATCCTTGCATGTCGCGACATTGCTATCAATTCATATTAAGGTTTCGACCCCGGCCCTCGCGCTGGTTTTCGAGATATTCGCGAATAACCCCAATCGCTCCCAAAATTTTCAAAGTACCGGGAGTTTTCAAAGGGCTTCCGCACCATCTTCCGAACACAAAGTCGTCCGATCGTCGAAAACGACCACTGATCCTTGCGTGTCGCGACATTGCGATAAATTCATATTAATGTTTCGACCCCGGTCGTCGCGCTGGTTTTCGAGATAATCGCGAATAACCCCAATCGCTCCGAAAATTTTCAAAGTACCGCGAGTTGTCAGAGTCCTTCCGTACCATCTTCCGAACACAAAGTCGTCCGAACGTCGAAAACGACCACTGATCCTTGCATGTCGCGACATTGCGATCAATTCATATTAAGATTTCGACCCCGGCCCTCGCGCTGGTTTTCGAGATAATCGCGAATAACCCCAATCGCTCCCAAAATTTTCAAAGTACCGCGAGTTTTCAGAGTGCTTCCGCACCATCTTCCGACCACAAAGTCGTCCGAACTTCGAAAACGACCACAGTTCCTTGCATGTCGCGACATTGCTACAATTCATATTAAGGTTTCGACCCCGGCCCTCGCGCTGGTTTTCGAGATAATCGCGAATAACCCCAATCGCTCCCAAAATTTTCAAAGTACCGCGAGTTTTCAGAGTCCTCCCGCAACATCGTCCGAACACAAAGTCGTCCGATCGTCGAAAACGACCACTGATCCTTGCGAGTCGCGACATTGCGATCAATTCATATTAAGGTTTCGTCCCCGGTCGTCGCGCTGGTTTTCGAGGTAATCGCGAATAACCCCAAACGCTCCCAAAATTTTCAAGGTACCGCGAGTTGTCAGAGTCCATCCGCTCCATCGTCCGAACACAAAGTCGTCCGATCTTCGACAACAACCGCTGATCCTTGCGTGTCGCGACATTGCGATCAATTCATATTAAGGTTTCGACCCCTGCCCTCGCGCTGGTTTTCGAGATAATCGCGAATAACCCCAATCGCTCCCAAAATTTTCAAAGTACCGCGAGTTTTCAGAGTGCTTCCGCACCATCTTCCGAACACAAAGTCGTCCGAACTTCGAAAACGACCACAGTTCCTTGCATGTGGCGACATTGCGATCAATTCATATTAAGGTTTCGACCCCGGCCCTCGAGCTGGTTTTCGAGATAATCGCGAATAACCCCAATCGCTCCCAAAATTTTCAAAGTACCGCGAGTTTTCAGAGTCCTTCCGCAACATCGTCCGAACACAAAGTCGTCCGATCGTCGAAAACGACCACTGATCCTTGCGAGTCGCGACATTGCGATCAATTCATATTAAGGTTTCGTCCCCGGTCGTCGCGCTGGTTTTCGAGGTAATCACGAATAACCCCAAACGCTCCCAAAATTTTCAAGGTACCGCGAGTTGTCAGAGTCCATCCGCTCCATCGTCCGAACACAAAGTCGTCCGATCTTCGACAACAACCGCTGATCCTTGCGTGTCGCGACATTGCGATCAATTCATATTAAGGTTTCGTCCCCGGTAGTCGCGCTGGTTTTCGAGGTAATCGCGAATAACCCCAAACGCTCCCAAAATTTTCAAAGTACCGCGAGTTTTCAGAGTCCTTCCGCAACATCGTCCGAACACAAAGTCGTCCGATCGTCGAAAACGACCACTGATCCTTGCGAGTCGCTACATTGCGATCAATTCATATTAAGATTTCGACCCCGGCCCTCGCGCTGGTTTTCGAGATAATCGCGAATAACCCCAATCGCTCCCAAAATTTTCAAAGTACCGCGAGTTTTCAGAGTGCTTCCGCACCATCGTCCGAACACGAAGACGTCCGATCTTCTACAACGACCGCTGATCCTTGCGTGTGGCGACATTGCGATCAATTCAAATTAAGGTTTCGACCCCGGCCCTCGCGCTGGTTTTCGAGATAATCGCGAATAACCCCAATCGCTCCCAAAATTTTCAAAGTACCGCGAGTTGTCAGAGTCCATCCGCTCCATCGTCCGACCACAAAGTCGTCCGTTCGTCGAAAACGACCACTGATCCTTGCGAGTCGCGACATTGCGATCAATTCATATTAAGGTTTCGACCCCGGTCGCCCCGCTGGTTTCGAGATAATCGCGATTAACCACAATCGCTCCCAAAATTTTCAAAGTACCGCGAGTTTTCAGAGTCCTTCCGCAACATCGTCCGAACACAAAGTCGTCCGATCGTCGAAAACGACCACTGATCCTTGCGAGTCGCTACATTGCGATCAATTCATATTAAGGTTTCGACCCCGGCCCATGCGCTAGTTTTCGAGATAATCGCCAATAACCCCAATCGCTCCCAAAATTTTCAAAGTACCGCGAGTTTTCAGAATGCTTCCGCACCATCTTCCGAACACAAAGTCGTCCGAACATCGAAAACGACCACTGATCCTTGCATGTCGCGACATTGCGATCAATTCATATTAAGGTTTCGACCCCGGCCCTCGCGCTGGTTTTCGAGATAATCGCGAATAACCCCAATCGCTCCCAAAATTTTCAAAGTACCGCGAGTTTTCAGAGTGCTTCCGCACCATCTTTCGAACACAAAGTCGTCCGATCGTCGACAACGACCACTGATCCTTGCGTGGCGCGACATTGCGATAAATTCATATTAATGTTTCGACTCCGGTCGTCGCGCTGGTTTTCGAGATAATCGCGAATAACCCCAATCGCTCCCAAAATTTTCAAAGTACCGCGAGTTGTCAGAGTCCTTCTGTACCATCTTCCGAACACAAAGTCGTCCGAACGTCGAAAACGACCAATGATCCTTGCATGTCGCGACATTGCGATCAATTCATATTAAGATTTCGACCCCGGCCCTCGCGCTGGTTTTCGATATAATCGCGAAAAACCCCAATCGCTCCCAAAATTTTCAAAGTACCGCGAGTTGTCAGAGTACATCCGCTCCATCGTCCGACCACAAAGTCGTCCGATCGTCGAAAACGACCACTGATCCTTCCGAGTCATGACATTGCGATCAATTCATATTAAGGGTTCGACGCCGGTCGTCGCGCTGGTTTTCGAGGTAATCGCGAATAACCCCAGCGCTCCCAAAATTTTCAAAGTACCGCGAGTTTTCAGAGTCCTTCCGCAACATCGTCCGAACACAAAGTCGTCCGATCGTCGAAAACGACCACTGATCCTTGCGAGTCGCGACATTGCGATCAATTCATATTAAGGTTTCGACCCCGGCCCTCGCGCTGGTTTTCGAGATATTCGCGAATAACCCCAATCGCTCCCAAAATTTTCAAAGTACCGCGAGTTTTCAGAGTGCTTCCGCACCAACTTCCGAACACAAAGTCGTCCGAACGTCGAAAACGACCACTGATTTTTGCGAGTCGCGACATTGCGATCAATTCATATTAAGATTTCGACCCCGGTCGTCGCGCTGGTTTTCGAGGTAATCGCGAATAACCCCAAACGCTCCCAAAATTTTCAAAGTACCGCGAGTTTTCAGAGTCCTTCCGCAACATCGTCCGAACACAAAGTCGTCCGATCGTCGAAAACGACCACTGATCCTTGCGAGTCGCGACATTGCGATCAATTCATATTAAGGTTTCGACCCCGGCCCTCGCGCTGGTTTTCGAGATAATCGCGAATAACCCCAATCGCTCCCAAAATTTTCAAAGTACCGCGAGTTTTCAGAGGGCTTCCGCTCCATTGTCCGACCACAAAGTCGTCCGATCGTCGAAAACGACCACTGATCCTTGCGAGTCGCGACATTGCGATCTATTCTAATTAAGGTTTCGACCACGGCCCTCGCGCTGGTTTTCGAGATAATCGCGAATAACCCCAACCGCTCCCAAAATTTTCAAAGTACCGCGAGTTGTCAGAGTACATCCGCTCCATCGTCCGACCACAAAGTCGTCCGATCGTCGAAAACGACCACTGATCCTTCCGAGTCATGACATTGCGATCAATTCATATTAAGGGTTCGACGCCGGTCGTCGCGCTGGTTTTCGAGGTAATCACGAATAACCCCAAACGCTCCCAAAATTTTCAAAGTACCGCGAGTCTTCAGAGTGCTTCCGCACCATCTTCCGAACACAAAGTCGTCCGAACTTCGAAAACGACCACTGATCCTTGCATGTCGCGACATTGCTATCAATTCATATTAAGGTTTCGACCCCGGCCCTCGCGCTGGTTTTCGAGATATTCGCGAATAACCCCAATCGCTCCCAAAATTTTCAAAGTACCGGGAGTTTTCAAAGGGCTTCCGCACCATCTTCCGAACACAAAGTCGTCCGATCGTCGAAAACGACCACTGATCCTTGCGTGTCGCGACATTGCGATAAATTCATATTAATGTTTCGACCCCGGCCCTCGCGCTAGTTTTCGATATAATCGCCAATAACCCAAATCGCTCCCAAAATTTTCAAAGTACCGCGAGTTTTCAGAGACCTTCCGCAACATCGTCCGAACACAAAGTCGTCCGATCGTCGAAAACGACCACTGATCCTTGCGAGTCGCGACATTGCGATCAATTCATATTAAGGTTTCGACCCCGGCCCTCGCGCTGGTTTTCGAGATAATCGCGAATAACCCCAATCGCTCCCAAAATTTTCAAAGTACCGCGAGTTTTCAGAGGGCTTCCGCTCCATTGTCCGACCACAAAGTCGTCCGATCGTCGAAAACGACCACTGATCCTTGCGAGTCGCGACATTGCGATCTATTCTAATTAAGGTTTCGACCACGGCCCTCGCGCTGGTTTTCGAGATAATCGCGAATAACCCCAACCGCTCCCAAAATTTTCAAAGTACCGCGAGTTGTCAGAGTACATCCGCTCCATCGTCCGAACACAAAGTCGTCCGATCTTCGACAACAACCGCTGATCCTTGGGTGTCGCGACATTGCGATCAATTCATATTAAGGTTTCGACCCCGGCCCTCGCGCTGGTTTTCGAGATAATCGCGAATAACCCCAATCGCTCCCAAAATTTTCAAAGTACCGCGAGTTTTCAGAGTGCTTCCGCACCATCTTCCGAACACAAAGTCGTCCGAACTTCGAAAACGACCACAGTTCCTTGCATGTCGCGACATTGCGATCAATTCATATTAAAGTTTCGACCCCGGCCCTCGCGCTGGTTTTCGAGATAATCGCGAATAACCCCAATCGCTCCCAAAATTTTCAAAGTACCGCGAGTTTTCAGAGTCCTTCCGCAACATCGTCCGAACAAAAAGTCGTCCGATCGTCGAAAACGACCACTGATCCTTGCGAGTCGCGACATTGCGATCAATTCATATTAAGGTTTCGTCCCCGGTCGTCGCGCTGGTTTTCGAGGTAATCGCGAATAACCCCAAACGCTCCCAAAATTTTCAAAGTACCGCGAGTTTTCAGAGTGCTGCCGCACCATCTTCCGAACACAAAGTCGTCCGAACTTCGAAAACGACCACTGATCCTTGCATGTCGCGACATTGCGATCAATTCATATTAAGGTTTCGACCCCGGCCCTCGCGCTGGTTTTCGAGATATTCGCGAATAACCCCAATCGCTCCCAAAATTTTCAAAGTACCGCGATTTCTCAGAGTGCTTCCGCACCAACTTCCGAACACAAAGTCGTCCGAACGTCGAAAACGACCACTGATTTTTGCGAGTCGCGACATTGCGATCAATTCATATTAAGATTTCGACCCCGGTCGTCGCGCTGGTTTTCGAGGTAATCGCGAATAACCCCAAACGCTCCCAAAATTTTCAAAGTACCGCGAGTTTTCAGAGTCCTTCCGCAACATCGTCCGAACACAAAGTCGTCCGATCGTCGATAACGACCACTGATCCTTGCGAGTCGCGACATTGCGATCAATTCATATTAAGGTTTCGACCCCGGCCCTCGCGCTGGTTTTCGAGATAATCGCGAATAACCCCAATCGCTCCCAAAATTTTCAAAGTACCGCGAATTTTCAGAGGGCTTCCGCTCCATTGTCCGACCACAAAGTCGTCCGATCGTCGAAAACGACCACTGATCCTTGCGAGTCGCGACATTGCGATCTATTCTAATTAAGGTTTCGACCACGGCCCTCGCGCTGGTTTTCGAGATAATCGCGAATAACCCCAACCGCTCCCAAAATTTTCAAAGTACCGCGAGTTGTCAGAGTACATCCGCTCCATCGTCCGACCACAAAGTCGTCCGATCGTCGAAAACGACCACTGATCCTTCCGAGTCATGACATTGCGATCAATTCATATTAAGGGTTCGACGCCGGTCGGCGCGCTGGTTTTCGAGGTAATCACGAATAACCCCAAACGCTCCCAAAATTTTCAAAGTACCGCGAGTCTTCAGAGTGCTTCCGCACCATCTTCCGAACACAAAGTCGTCCGAACTTCGAAAACGACCACTGATCCTTGCATGTCGCGACATTGCGATCATTTCATATTAAGATTTCGACCCCGGCCCTCGCGCTGGTTTTCGAGATAATCGCGAATAACCCCAATCGCTCCCAAAATTTTCAAAGTACCGAGAGTTTTCAGAGTGCTTCCGCACCATCTTCCGAACACAAAGTCGTCCGATCGTCGAAAACGACCACAGTTCCTTGCATGTCGCGACATTGCGATCAATTCATATTAAGGTTTCGACCCCGGCCCTCGCGCTGGTTTTCGAGGTAATCGCGAATAACTCCAATCGCTCCCAAAATTTTCAAAGTACCGCGAGTTTTCAGAGTCCTTCCGCAACATCGTCCGAACACAAAGTCGTCCGATCGTCGAAAACGACCACTGATCCTTGCGGGTCGCGACATTGCGATCAATTCATATTAAGGTTTCGTCCCCGGTCGTCGCGCTGGTTTTCGAGGTAATCGCGAATAACCCCAAACGCTCCCAAAATTTTCAAAGTACCGCGAGTTTTCAGAGTCCTTCCGCAACATCGTCCGAACACAAAGTCGTCCGATCGTCGAAAACGACCACTGATCCTTGCGAGTCGCGACATTGCGATCAATTCATATTAAGGGTTCGACACCGGTCGTCGCGCTGGTTTTCGAGGAAATCGCGAATAACCCTACACGCTCCCAAAATTTTCAAAGTACCGCGAGTTTTCAGATTCCTTCCGCACCATCGTCCGAACACAAAATCGTCCGATCTTCGACAACAACCGCTGATCCTTGCGTGTCGCGACATTGCGATCAATTCATATTAAGGTTTCGACCCCGGCCCTCGCGCTAGTTTTCGAGATAATCGCCAATAACCCCAATCGCTCCCAAAATTTTCAAAGTACCGCGAGTTTTCAGAGTGCTTCCGCACCATCTTCCGAACACAAAGTCGTCCGAACTTCGAAAACGACCACAGTTCCTTGCATGTCGCGACATTATAATAATAATAATATATATATATGACATTGCGATAAATTCATATTAATGTTTCGACCCCGGCCCTCGCGCTGGTTTTCGAGATAATCGCGAATAACCCCAATCGCTCCCAAAATTTTCAAAGTACCGCGAGTTTTCAGAGTGCTTCCGCACCATCTTCCGACCACAAAGTCGTCCGAACTTCGAAAACGACCACAGTTCCTTGCATGTCGCGACATTGCTACAATTCATATTAAGGTTTCGACCCCGGCCCTCGCGCTGGTTTTCGAGATAATCGCGAATAACCCCAATCGCTCCCAAAATTTTCAAAGTACCGCGAGTTTTCAGAGTCCTCCCGCAACATCGTCCGAACACAAAGTCGTCCGATCGTCGAAAACGACCACTGATCCTTGCGAGTCGCGACATTGCGATCAATTCATATTAAGGTTTCGTCCCCGGTCGTCGCGCTGGTTTTCGAGGTAATCGCGAATAACCCCAAACGCTCCCAAAATTTTCAAGGTACCGCGAGTTGTCAGAGTCCATCCGCTCCATCGTCCGAACACAAAGTCGTCCGATCTTCGACAACAACCGCTGATCCTTGCGTGTCGCGACATTGCGATCAATTCATATTAAGGTTTCGACCCCGGCCCTCGCGCTGGTTTTCGAGATAATCGCGAATAACCCCAATCGCTCCCAAAATTTTCAAAGTACCGCGAGTTTTCAGAGTCCTTCCGCAACATCGTCCGAACACAAAGTCGTCCGATCGACGAAAACGACCACTGATCCTTGCGAGTCGCGACATTGCGATCAATTCATATTAAGGTTTCGACCCCGGCCCTCGCGCTAGTTTTCGATATAATCGCCAATAACCCAAATCGCTCCCAAAATTTTCAAAGTACCGCGAGTTTTCAGAGACCTTCCGCAACATCGTCCGAACACAAAGTCGTCCGATCGTCGAAAACGACCACTGATCCTTGCGAGTCGCGACATTGCGATCAATTCATATTAAGGTTTCGACCCCGGCCCTCGCGCTGGTTTTCGAGATAATCGCGAATAACCCCAATCGCTCCCAAAATTTTCAAAGTACCGCGAGTTTTCAGAGGGCTTCCGCTCCATTGTCCGACCACAAAGTCGTCCGATCGTCGAAAACGACCACTGATCCTTGCGAGTCGCGACATTGCGATCTATTCTAATTAAGGTTTCGACCACGGCCCTCGCGCTGGTTTTCGAGATAATCGCGAATAACCCCAACCGCTCCCAAAATTTTCAAAGTACCGCGAGTTTTTAGAGTACATCCGCTCCATCGTCCGAACACAAAGTCGTCCGAACTTCGACAACAACCGCTGATCCTTGGGTGTCGCGACATTGCGATCAATTCATATTAAGGTTTCGACCCCGGCCCTCGCGCTGGTTTTCGAGATAATCGCGAATAACCCCAATCGCTCCCAAAATTTTCAAAGTACCGCGAGTTTTCAGAGTGCTTCCGCACCATCTTCCGAACACAAAGTCGTCCGAACTTCGAAAACGACAACAGTTCCTTGCATGTCGCGACATTGCGATCAATTCATATTAAAGTTTCGACCCCGGCCCTCGCGCTGGTTTTCGAGATAATCGCGAATAACCCCAATCGCTCCCAAAATTTTCAAAGTACCGCGAGTTTTCAGAGTCCTTCCGCAACATCGTCCGAACACAAAGTCGTCCGATCGTCGAAAACGACCACTGATCCTTGCGAGTCGCGACATTGCGATCAATTCATATTAAGGTTTCGTCCCCGGTCGTCGCGCTGGTTTTCGAGGTAATCGCGAATAACCCAAATCGCTCCCAAAATTTTCAAAGTACCGCGAGTTTTCAGAGACCTTCCGCAACATCGTCCGAACACAAAGTCGTCCGATCGTCGAAAACGACCACTGATCCTTGCGAGTCGCGACATTGCGATCAATTCATATTAAGGTTTCGACCCCGGCCCTCGCGCTGGTTTTCGAGATAATCGCGAATAACCCCAATCGCTCCCAAAATTTTCAAAGTACCGCGAGTTTTCAGAGGGCTTCCGCTCCATTGTCCGACCACAAAGTCGTCCGATCGTCGAAAACGACCACTGATCCTTGCGAGTCGCGACATTGCGATCTATTCTAATTAAGGTTTCGACCACGGCCCTCGCGCTGGTTTTCGAGATAATCGCGAATAACCCCAACCGCTCCCAAAATTTGCAAAGTACCGCGAGTTGTCAGAGTACATCCGCTCCATCGTCCGAACACAAAGTCGTCCGATCTTCGACAACAACCGCTGATCCTTGGGTGTCGCGACATTGCGATCAATTCATATTAAGGTTTCGACCCCGGCCCTCGCGCTGGTTTTCGAGATAATCGCGAATAACCCCAACCGCTCCCAAAATTTTCAAAGTACCGCGAGTTGTCAGAGTACATCCGCTCCATCGTCCGACCACAAAGTCGTCCGATCGTCGAAAACGACCACTGATCCTTCCGAGTCATGACATTGCGATCAATTCATATTAAGGGTTCGACGCCGGTCGTCGCGCTGGTTTTCGAGGTAATCACGAATAACCCCAAACGCTCCCAAAATTTTCAAAGTACCGCGAGTCTTCAGAGTGCTTCCGCACCATCTTCCGAACACAAAGTCGACCGAACTTCGAAAACGACCACTGATCCTTGCATGTCGCGACATTGCTATCAATTCATATTAAGGTTTCGACCCCGGCCCTCGCGCTGGTTTTCGAGATATTCGCGAATAACCCCAATCGCTCCCAAAATTTTCAAAGTACCGGGAGTTTTCAAAGGGCTTCCGCACCATCTTCCGAACACAAAGTCGTCCGATCGTCGAAAACGACCACTGATCCTTGCGTGTCGCGACATTGCGATAAATTCATATTAATGTTTCGACCCCGGTCGTCGCGCTGGTTTTCGAGATAATCGCGAATAACCCCAATCGCTCCGAAAATTTTCAAAGTACCGCGAGTTGTCAGAGTCCTTCCGTACCATCTTCCGAACACAAAGTCGTCCGAACGTCGAAAACGACCACTGATCCTTGCATGTCGCGACATTGCGATCAATTCATATTAAGATTTCGACCCCGGCCCTCGCGCTGGTTTTCGAGATAATCGCGAATAACCCCAATCGCTCCCAAAATTTTCAAAGTACCGCGAGTTTTCAGAGTGCTTCCGCACCATCTTCCGACCACAAAGTCGTCCGAACTTCGAAAACGACCACAGTTCCTTGCATGTCGCGACATTGCTACAATTCATATTAAGGTTTCGACCCCGGCCCTCGCGCTGGTTTTCGAGATAATCGCGAATAACCCCAATCGCTCCCAAAATTTTCAAAGTACCGCGAGTTTTCAGAGTCCTCCCGCAACATCGTCCGAACACAAAGTCGTCCGATCGTCGAAAACGACCACTGATCCTTGCGAGTCGCGACATTGCGATCAATTCATATTAAGGTTTCGTCCCCGGTCGTCGCGCTGGTTTTCGAGGTAATCGCGAATAACCCCAAACGCTCCCAAAATTTTCAAGGTACCGCGAGTTGTCAGAGTCCATCCGCTCCATCGTCCGAACACAAAGTCGTCCGATCTTCGACAACAACCGCTGATCCTTGCGTGTCGCGACATTGCGATCAATTCATATTAAGGTTTCGTCCCCGGTCGTCGCGCTGGTTTTCGAGGTAATCGCGAATAACCCCAAACGCTCCCAAAATTTTCAAAGTACCGCGAGTTTTCAGAGTCCTTCCGCAACATCGTCCGAACACAAAGTCGTCCGATCGTCGAAAACGACCACTGATCCTTGCGAGTCGCTACATTGCGATCAATTCATATTAAGATTTCGACCCCGGCCCTCGCGCTGGTTTTCGAGATAATCGCGAATAACCCCAATCGCTCCCAAAATTTTCAAAGTACCGCGAGTTTTCAGAGTGCTTCCGCACCATCGTCCGAACACGAAGACGTCCGATCTTCTACAACGACCGCTGATCCTTGCGTGTGGCGACATTGCGATCAATTCAAATTAAGGTTTCGACCCCGGCCCTCGCGCTGGTTTTCGAGATAATCGCGAATAACCCCAATCGCTCCCAAAATTTTCAAAGTACCGCGAGTTGTCAGAGTCCATCCGCTCCATCGTCCGACCACAAAGTCGTCCGTTCGTCGAAAACGACCACTGATCCTTGCGAGTCGCGACATTGCGATCAATTCATATTAAGGTTTCGACCCCGGTCGCCCCGCTGGTTTCGAGATAATCGCGATTAACCCCAATCGCTCCCAAAATTTTCAAAGTACCGCGAGTTTTCAGAGTCCTTCCGCAACATCGTCCGAACACAAAGTCGTCCGATCGTCGAAAACGACCACTGATCCTTGCGAGTCGCTACATTGCGATCAATTCATATTAAGGTTTCGACCCCGGCCCATGCGCTAGTTTTCGAGATAATCGCCAATAACCCCAATCGCTCCCAAAATTTTCAAAGTACCGCGAGTTTTCAGAGTGCTTCCGCACCATCTTCCGAACACAAAGTCGTCCGATCTTCGAAAACAACCGCTGATCCTTGCGTGTCGAGACATTGCGATCAATTCATATTAAGGTTTCGACCCCGGCTCTTGCGCTAGTTTTCGAGATAATCGCCAATAACCCCAATCGCTCCCAAAATTTTCAAAGTACCGCGAGTTTTCAGAATGCTTCCGCACCATCTTCCGAACACAAAGTCGTCCGAACATCGAAAACGACCACTGATCCTTGCATGTCGCGACATTGCGATCAATTCATATTAAGGTTTCGACCCCGGCCCTCGCGCTGGTTTTCGAGATAATCGCGAATAACCCCAATCGCTCCCAAAATTTTCAAAGTACCGCGAGTTTTCAGAGTGCTTCCGCACCATCTTTCGAACACAAAGTCGTCCGATCGTCGACAACGACCACTGATCCTTGCGTGGCGCGACATTGCGATAAATTCATATTAATGTTTCGACCCCGGTCGTCGCGCTGGTTTTCGAGATAATCGCGAATAACCCCAATCGCTCCCAAAATTTTCAAAGTACCGCGAGTTGTCAGAGTCCTTCTGTACCATCTTCCGAACACAAAGTCGTCCGAACGTCGAAAACGACCAATGATCCTTGCATGTCGCGACATTGCGATCAATTCATATTAAGATTTCGACCCCGGCCCTCGCGCTGGTTTTCGATATAATCGCGAAAAACCCCAATCGCTCCCAAAATTTTCAAAGTACCGCGAGTTGTCAGAGTACATCCGCTCCATCGTCCGACCACAAAGTCGTCCGATCGTCGAAAACGACCACTGATCCTTCCGAGTCATGACATTGCGATCAATTCATATTAAGGGTTCGACGCCGGTCGTCGCGCTGGTTTTCGAGGTAATCGCGAATAACCCCAGCGCTCCCAAAATTTTCAAAGTACCGCGAGTTTTCAGAGTCCTTCCGCAACATCGTCCGAACACAAAGTCGTCCGATCGTCGAAAACGACCACTGATCCTTGCGAGTCGCGACATTGCGATCAATTCATATTAAGGTTTCGACCCCGGCCCTCGCGCTGGTTTTCGAGATATTCGCGAATAACCCCAATCGCTCCCAAAATTTTCAAAGTACCGCGAGTTTTCAGAGTGCTTCCGCACCAACTTCCGAACACAAAGTCGTCCGAACGTCGAAAACGACCACTGATTTTTGCGAGTCGCGACATTGCGATCAATTCATATTAAGATTTCGACCCCGGTCGTCGCGCTGGTTTTCGAGGTAATCGCGAATAACCCCAAACGCTCCCAAAATTTTCAAAGTACCGCGAGTTTTCAGAGTCCTTCCGCAACATCGTCCGAACACAAAGTCGTCCGATCGTCGAAAACGACCACTGATCCTTGCGAGTCGCGACATTGCGATCAATTCATATTAAGGTTTCGACCCCGGCCCTCGCGCTGGTTTTCGAGATAATCGCGAATAACCACAATCGCTCCCAAAATTTTCAAAGTACCGCGAGTTTTCAGAGGGCTTCCGCTCCATTGTCCGACCACAAAGTCGTCCGATCGTCGAAAACGACCACTGATCCTTGCGAGTCGCGACATTGCGATCTATTCTAATTAAGGTTTCGACCACGGCCCTCGCGCTGGTTTTCGAGATAATCGCGAATAACCCCAACCGCTCCCAAAATTTTTAAAGTACCGCGAGTTGTCAGAGTACATCCGCTCCATCGTCCGACCACAAAGTCGTCCGATCGTCGAAAACGACCACTGATCCTTCCGAGTCATGACATTGCGATCAATTCATATTAAGGGTTCGACGCCGGTCGTCGCGCTGGTTTTCGAGGTAATCACGAATAACCCCAAACGCTCCCAAAATTTTCAAAGTACCGCGAGTCTTCAGAGTGCTTCCGCACCATCTTCCGAACACAAAGTCGTCCGAACTTCGAAAACGACCACTGATCCTTGCATGTCGCGACATTGCTATCAATTCATATTAAGGTTTCGACCCCGGCCCTCGCGCTGGTTTTCGAGATATTCGCGAATAACCCCAATCGCTCCCAAAATTTTCAAAGTACCGGGAGTTTTCAAAGGGCTTCCGCACCATCTTCCGAACACAAAGTCGTCCGATCGTCGAAAACGACCACTGATCCTTGCGTGTCGCGACATTGCGATAAATTCATATTAATGTCTCGACCCCGGCCCTCGCGCTAGTTTTCGATATAATCGCCAATAACCCAAATCGCTCCCAAAATTTTCAAAGTACCGCGAGTTTTCAGAGACCTTCCGCAACATCGTCCGAACACAAAGTCGTCCGATCGTCGAAAACGACCACTGATCCTTGCGAGTCGCGACATTGCGATCAATTCATATTAAGGTTTCGACCCCGGCCCTCGCGCTGGTTTTCGAGATAATCGCGAATAACCCCAATCGCTCCCAAAATTTTCAAAGTACCGCGAGTTTTCAGAGGGCTTCCGCTCCATTGTCCGACCACAAAGTCGTCCGATCGTCGAAAACGACCACTGATCCTTGCGAGTCGCGACATTGCGATCTATTCTAATTAAGGTTTCGACCACGGCCCTCGCGCTGGTTTTCGAGATAATCGCGAATAACCCCAACCGCTCCCAAAATTTTCAAAGTACCGCGAGTTGTCAGAGTACATCCGCTCCATCGTCCGAACACAAAGTCGTCCGATCTTCGACAACAACCGCTGATCCTTGGGTGTCGCGACATTGCGATCAATTCATATTAAGGTTTCGACCCCGGCCCTCGCGCTGGTTTTCGAGATAATCGCGAATAACCCCAATCGCTCCCAAAATTTTCAAAGTACCGCGAGTTTTCAGAGTGCTTCCGCACCATCTTCCGAACACAAAGTCGTCCGAACTTCGAAAACGACCACAGTTCCTTGCATGTCGCGACATTGCGATCAATTCATATTAAAGTTTCGACCCCGGCCCTCGCGCTGGTTTTCGAGATAATCGCGAATAACCCCAATCGCTCCCAAAATTTTCAAAGTACCGCGAGTTTTCAGAGTCCTTCCGCAACATCGTCCGAACACAAAGTCGTCCGATCGTCGAAAACGACCACTGATCCTTGCGAGTCGCGACATTGCGATCAATTCATATTAAGGTTTCGTCCCCGGTCGTCGCGCTGGTTTTCGAGGTAATCGCGAATAACCCCAAACGCTCCCAAAATTTTCAAAGTACCGCGAGTTTTCAGAGTGCTGCCGCACCATCTTCCGAACACAAAGTCGTCCGAACTTCGAAAACGACCACTGATCCTTGCATGTCGCGACATTGCGATCAATTCATATTAAGGTTTCGACCCCGGCCCTCGCGCTGGTTTTCGAGATATTCGCGAATAACCCCAATCGCTCCCAAAATTTTCAAAGTACCGCGATTTCTCAGAGTGCTTCCGCACCAACTTCCGAACACAAAGTCGTCCGAACGTCGAAAACGACCACTGATTTTTGCGAGTCGCGACATTGCGATCAATTCATATTAAGATTTCGACCCCGGTCGTCGCGCTGGTTTTCGAGGTAATCGCGAATAACCCCAAACGCTCCCAAAATTTTCAAAGTACCGCGAGTTTTCAGAGTCCTTCCGCAACATCGTCCGAACACAAAGTCGTCCGATCGTCGATAACGACCACTGACCCTTGCGAGTCGCGACATTGCGATCAATTCATATTAAGGTTTCGACCCCGGCCCTCGCGCTGGTTTTCGAGATAATCGCGAATAACCCCAATCGCTCCCAAAATTTTCAAAGTACCGCGAATTTTCAGAGGGCTTCCGCTCCATTGTCCGACCACAAAGTCGTCCGATCGTCGAAAACGACCACTGATCCTTGCGAGTCGCGACATTGCGATCTATTCTAATTAAGGTTTCGACCACGGCCCTCGTGCTGGTTTTCGAGATAATCGCGAATAACCCCAACCGCTCCCAAAATTTTCAAAGTACCGCGAGTTGTCAGAGTACATCCGCTCCATCGTCCGACCACAAAGTCGTCCGATCGTCGAAAACGGCCACTGATCCTTCCGAGTCATGACATTGCGATCAATTCATATTAAGGGTTCGACGCCGGTCGGCGCGCTGGTTTTCGAGGTAATCACGAATAACCCCAAACGCTCCCAAAATTTTCAAAGTACCGCGAGTCTTCAGAGTGCTTCCGCACCATCTTCCGAACACAAAGTCGTCCGAACTTCGAAAACGACCACTGATCCTTGCATGTCGCGACATTGCGATCATTTCATATTAAGATTTCGACCCCGGCCCTCGCGCTGGTTTTCGAGATAATCGCGAATAACCCCAATCGCTCCCAAAATTTTCAAAGTACCGAGAGTTTTCAGAGTGCTTCCGCACCATCTTCCGAACACAAAGTCGTCCGATCGTCGAAAACGACCACAGTTCCTTGCATGTCGCGACATTGCGATCAATTCATATTAAGGTTTCGACCCCGGCCCTCGCGCTGGTTTTCGAGGTAATCGCGAATAACTCCAATCGCTCCCAAAATTTTCAAAGTACCGCGAGTTTTCAGAGTCCTTCCGCAACATCGTCCGAACACAAAGTCGTCCGATCGTCGAAAACGACCACTGATCCTTGCGGGTCGCGACATTGCGATCAATTCATATTAAGGTTTCGTCCCCGGTCGTCGCGCTGGTTTTCGAGGTAATCGCGAATAACCCCAAACGCTCCCAAAATTTTCAAAGTACCGCGAGTTTTCAGAGTCCTTCCGCAACATCGTCCGAACACAAAGTCGTCCGATCGTCGAAAACGACCACTGATCCTTGCGAGTCGCGACATTGCGATCAATTCATATTAAGGGTTCGACACCGGTCGTCGCGCTGGTTTTCGAGGAAATCGCGAATAACCCTACACGCTCCCAAAATTTTCAAAGTACCGCGAGTTTTCAGATTCCTTCCGCACCATCGTCCGAACACAAAATCGTCCGATCTTCGACAACAACCGCTGATCCTTGCGTGTCGCGACATTGCGATCAATTCATATTAAGGTTTCGACCCCGGCCCTCGCGCTAGTTTTCGAGATAATCGCCAATAACCCCAATCGCTCCCAAAATTTTCAAAGTACCGCGAGTTTTCAGAGTGCTTCCGCACCATCTTCCGAACACAAAGTCGTCCGAACTTCGAAAACGACCACAGTTCCTTGCATGTCGCGACATTATAATAATAATAATATATATATATGACATTGCGATCAATTCATATTAACGTTTCGTCCCCGGTCGTCGCGCTGGTTTTCGAGGTAATCGCGAATAACCCCAAACGCTCCCAAAATTTTCAAAATACCGCGAGTTGGCAGAGTCCATCCGCTCCATCGTCCGAACACAAAGTCGTCCGATCTTCGACAACAACCGCTGATCCTTGCGTGTCGAGACATTGCGATCAATTCATATTAAGGTTTCGACCCCGGCCCTCGCGCTAGTTTTCGAGATAATCGCCAATAACCCCAATCGCTCCCAAAATTTTCAAAGTACCGCGAGTTTTCAGAGTGCGTCCACACAATCTTCCGAACACAAAGTCGTCCGAACGTCGAAAACGACCACTGATCCTTGCATGTCGCGACATTGCGATCAATTCATATTAAGATTTCGACCCCGGCCCTCGCGCTGGTTTTCGAGATAATCGCGAATAACCCCAATCGCTCCCAAAATTTTCAAAGTACCGCGAGTTTTCAGAGTCCTTCCGCAACATCGTCCGAACACAAAGTCGTCCGATCGTCGAAAACGACCACTGATCCTTGCGAGTCGCGACATTGCGATCAATTCATATTAAGGGTTCGACACCGGTCGTCGCGCTGGTTTTCGAGGAAATCGCGAATAACCCTACACGCTCCCAAAATTTTCAAAGTACCGCGAGTTTTCAGATTCCTTCCGCACCATCGTCCGAACACAAAATCGTCCGATCGTCGAAAACGACCACTGATCCTTGCGTGTCGCGACATTGCGATCAATTCATATTAAGATTTCGACCCCGGCCCTCGCGCTGGTTTTCGAGATAATCGCGAATAACCCCAATCGCTCCCAAAATTTTCAAAGTACCGAGAGTTTTCAGAGTGCTTCCGCACCATCTTCCGAACACAAAGTCGTCCGAACGTCGAAAACGACCACTGATTTTTGCGAGTCACGACATTGCGATCAATTCATATTAAGGTTTCGACCCCGGTCGTCGCGCTGGTTTTCGAGGTAATCGCGAATAACCCCAAACGCTCCCAAAATTTTCAAAGTACCGCGAGTTTTCAGAGTCCTTCCGCAACATCGTCCGAACAGAAAGTCGTTCGATCTTCGACAACAACCGCTGATCCTTGCGTGTCGCGACATTGCGATCAATTCATATTAAGGTTTCGACCCCGGCCCATGCGCTAGTTTTCGAGATAATCGCCAATAACCCCAATCGCTCCCAAAATTTTCAAAGTACCGCGAGTTTTCAGAGTGCTTCCGCACCATCTTCCGAACACAAAGTCGTCCGATCTTCGAAAACAACCGCTGATCCTTGCGTGTCGAGACATTGCGATCAATTCATATTAAGGTTTCGACCCCGGCTCTTGCGCTAGTTTTCGAGATAATCGCCAATAACCCCAATCGCTCCCAAAATTTTCAAAGTACCGCGAGTTTTCAGAATGCGTCCGCACCATCTTCCGAACACAAAGTCGTCCGAACGTCGAAAACGACCACTGATCCTTGCATGTCGCGACATTGCGATCAATTCATATTAAGATTTCGACCCCGGCCCTCGCGCTGGTTTTCGAGATAATCGCGAATAACCCCAATCGCTCCCAAAATTTTCAAAGTACCGAGAGTTTTCAGAGTGCTTCCGCACCATCTTCCGAACACAAAGTCGTCCGATCGTCGAAACCGACCACTGATCCTTGCGAGTCGCGACATTGCGATCAATTCATATTAAGGTTTCGTCCCCGGTCGTCGCGCTGGTTTTCGAGGTAATCGCGAATAACCCCAAACGCTCCCAAAATTTTCAAAGTACCGCGAGTTTTCAGAGTCCTTCCGCAACATCGTCCGAACACAAAGTCGTCCGACCGTCGAAATCGGCCACTGATCCTTGAGAGTCATGACATTGCGATCAATTCATATTAAGGGTTCGACCCCGGTCGTCGCGCTGGTTTTCGAGGTAATCGCGAATAACCCCAAACGCTCCCAAAATTTTCAAAGTACCGCGAGTTGTCAGAGTCCATCCGCTCCATCGTCCGAACACGTCATATGCTCATCATACGGCTGATCCCATTAATCGGGCCATGTGTGAATTTAATGATCACTTTCTGAACATTGATTTGTTCTCGTGTTCATATATTAATTTTCATGTGTTACTGCAAAGGGCTTTGTTGGATGTATGTGCGAGTGTGACTGTGTGATAGACTGACTTTGTTTTTTTTTTCTCCTTTTATGTTTACTGTTGTAATTGAAAAGGGTTTGTCCCGTTTACTATATTAATAATAATAATAATAATAATAACACAAAGTCGTCCGATCTTCGACAACAACCGCTGATCCATGCGTGTCGCGACATTGCGATCAATTCATATTAAGGTTTCGACCCCGGCCCTCGTGCTAGTTTTCGAGATAATCGCCAATAACCCCAATCGCTCCCAAAATTTTCAAAGTACCGCGAGTTTTCAGAGTCCTTCCGCAACATCGTCCGAACACAAAGTCGTCCGACCGTCGAAAACGACCACTGATCCTTGCGAGTCCCGACATTGCGATCAATTCATATTAAGGGTTCGACACCGGTCGTCGCGCTGTTTTTCGAGGAAATCGCGAATAACCCTACACGCTCCCAAAATTTTCAAAGTACCGCGAGTTTTCAGATTCCTTCCGCACCATCGTCCGAACACAAAATCGTCCGATCGTCGAAAACGACCACTGATCCTTGCGTGTCGCGACATTGCGATCAATTCATATTAAGATTTCGACCCCGGCCCTCGCGCTGGTTTTCGAGATAATCGCGAATAACCCCAATCGCTCCCAAAATTTTCAATGTACCGCGAGTTTTCAGAGTGCTTCCGCACCATCTTCCGAACACAAAGTCGTCCGAACGTCGAAAACGACCACTGATTTTTGCGAGTCACGACATTGCGATCAATTCATATTAAGGTTTCGACCCCGGTCGTCGCGCTGGTTTTCGAGGTAATCGCGAATAACCCCAATCGCTCCCATAATTTTCAAAGTACCGCGAGTTTTCAGAGTCCTTCCGCAACATCGTCCGAACACAAAGTCGTCCGATGTTCGACAACAACCGCTGATCCTTGCGTGTCGCGACATTGCGATCAATTCATATTAAGGTTTCGACCCCGGTCGTCGCGATGGTTTTCGAGGTAATCGCGAATAACCCCAAACGCTCCCAAAATTTTCAAAGTACCGCGAGTTTTCAGAGACCTTCCGCAACATCGTCCGAACACAAAGTCGTCCGATCTTCGACAACAACCGCTGATCCTTGCGTGTCGCGACATTGCGATCAATTCATATTATGGTTTCGACCCCGGCCCTCGCGCTAGTTTTCGAGATAATCGCCAATAACCCCAATCGCTCCCAAAATTTTCAAAGTGCTGCGAGTTTTCAGAGTGCTTCCGCACAATCTTCCGAATACAAAGTCGTCCGATCGTCGAAAACGACCACTTATCCTTGCGTGTCGCGACATTGCGATCAATTCATAAAGGTTTCGACCACGGCCTTCGCGCTGGTTTTCGAGAAAATCGCGAATCACCCTAATCGCTCCCAAAATTTTCAAAGTACCGCGAGTTGTCAGAGTCCATCCGCTCCATCGTCCGAACACAAAGTCGTCCGATCTTCGACAACAACCGCTGATCCTTGCGTGTCGAGACATTGCGATCAATTCATATTAAGGTTTCGACCCCGGCTCTTGCGCTAGTTTTCGAGATAATCGCCAATAACCCCAATCGCTCCCAAAATTTTCAAAGTACCGCGAGTTTTAAGAGTGCGTCCGCACCATCTTCCGAACACAATGTCGTCCGAACGTCGAAAACGACCACTGATCCTTGCATGTCGCGACATTGCGATCAATTCATATTAAGATTTCGACCCCGGCCCTCGCGCTGGTTTTCGAGATAATCGCGAATAACCCCAATCGCTCCCAAAATTTTCAAAGTACCGAGAGTTTTCAGAGTGCTTCCGCACCATCTTCCGAACACAAAGTCGTCCGATCGTCGAAAACGACCACTGATCCTTGCGAGTCGCGACATTGCGATCAATTCATATTAAGATTTCGTCCCCGGTCGTCGCGCTGGTTTTCGAGGTAATCGCGAATAACCCCAAACGCTCCCAAAATTTTCAAAGTACCGCGAGTTTTCAGAGTCCTTCCGCAACATCGTCCGAACACAAAGTCGTCCGACCGTCGAAATCGACCACTGATCCTTGAGAGTCATGACATTGCGATCAATTCATATTAAGGGTTCGACCCCGGTCGTCGCGCTGGTTTTCGAGGTAATCGCGAATAACCCCAAACGCTCCCAAAATTTTCAAAGTACCGCGAGTTGTCAGAATCCATCCGCTCCATCGTCCGAACACAAAGTCGTCCGATCGTCGAAAACGACCACTGATCCTTGCGTGTCGCGACATTGCGATCAATTCATAAAGGTTTCGACCACGGCCTTCGCGCTGGTTTTCGAGAAAATCGCGAATCACCCTAATCGCTCCCAAAATTTTCAAAGTACCGCGAGTTGTCAGAGTCCATCCGCTCCATCGTCCGAACACAAAGTCGTCCGATCTTCGACAACAACCGCTGATCCTTGCGTGTCGAGACATTGCGATCAATTCATATTAAGGTTTCGACCCCGGCTCTTGCGCTAGTTTTCGAGATAATCGCCAATAACCCCAATCGCTCCCAAAATTTTCAAAGTACCGCGAGTTTTCAGAGTGCGTCCGCACCATCTTCCGAACACAAAGTCGTCCGAACGTCGAAAACGACCACTGATCCTTGCATGTCGCGACATTGCGATCAATTCATATTAAGATTTCGACCCCGGCCCTCGCGCTGGTTTTCGAGATAATCGCGAATAACCCCAATCGATCCGAAAATTTTCAAAGTACCGCGAGTTTTCAGAGTCCTACCGCAACATCGTCCGAACACAAAGTCGTCCGATCGTCGAAAACGACCACTGATCCTTGCGAGACGCGACATTGCGATCAATTCATATTAAGGTTTCGTCCCAGGTCGTCGCGCTGGTTTTCGAGGTAATCGCGAATAACCCCAAACGCTCCCAAAATTTTCAAAGTACCGCGAGTTGTCAGAGTCCATCCGCTCCATCGTCCGAACACAAAGTCGTCCGATCTTCGACAACAACCGCTGATCCTTGCGTGTCGCGACATTGCGATCAATTCATATTAAGGTTTCGACCCCGGCCCCCGCGCTAGTTTTCGAGATAATCGCCAATAACCCCAATCGCTCCCAAAATTTTCAAAGTACCGCGAGTTTTCAGAGTGCTTCCTCACCATCTTCCGAACACAAAGTCGTCCGAACGTCGAAAACGACCACTGATTTTTGCGAGTCGCGACATTGCGATCAATTCATATTAAGGTTTCGACCCCGGTCGTCGCGATGGTTTTCGAGGTAATCGCGAATAACCCCAAACGCTCCCAAAATTTTCAAAGTACCGCGAGTTTTCAGAGTCCTTCCGCAACATCGTCCGAACACAAAGTCGTCCGATCTTCGACAACAACCGCTGATCCTTGCGTGTCGCGACATTGCGATCAATTCATATTAAGGTTTCGACCCCGGCCCTCGCGCTAGTTTTCGAGATAATCGCCAATAACCCCAATCGCTCCCAAAATTTTCAAAGTACCGCGAGTTTTCAGAGTGCGTCCGCACCATCTTCCGAACACAAAGTCGTCCGATCGTCGAAAACGACCACTGATCCTTGCGAGTCGCGACATTGCGATCAATTCATATTAAGGTTTCGTCCCCGGTCGTCGCGCTGGTTTTCGAGGTAATCGCGAATAACCCCAAACGCTCCCAAAATTTTCAAAGTACCGCGAGTTGTCAGAGTCCATCCGCTCCATCGTCCGAACACAAAGTCGTCCGATCGTCGAAAACGACCACTGATCCTTGCGTGTCGCGACATTGCGATCAATTCATAAAGGTTTCGACCACGGCCTTCGCGCTGGTTTTCGAGAAAATCGCGAATAACCCCAAACGCTCCCAAAATTTTCAAAGTACCGCGAGTTTTCAGAGTCCTTCCGCAACATCGTCCGAACACAAAGTCGTCCGATCGTCGAAAACGACCACTGATCCTTGCGAGTCGCGACATTGCGATCAATTCATATTATGGGTTCGACACCGGTCGTCGCGCTGGTTTTCGAGGAAATCGCGAATAACCCTACACGCTCCCAAAATTTTCAAAGTACCGCGAGTTTTCAGATTCCTTCCGCACCATCGTCCGAACACAAAATCGTCCGATCGTCGAAAACGACCACTGATCCTTGCGTGTCGCGACATTGCGATCAATTCATATTAAGGTTTCGACCCCGGTCGTCGCGCTGGTTTTCGAGATAATCGCCAATAACCCCAATTGCTCCCAAAATTTTCAAAGTACCGCGAGTTTTCAGATTCCTTCCGCACCATCGTCCGAACACAAAATCGTCCGATCGTCGAAAACGACCACTGATCCTTGCGTGTCGCGACATTGCGATCAATTTATATTAAGGTTTCGACCCCGGTCGTCGCGCTGGTTTTCGAGATAATCGCCAATAACCCCATTCGCTCCCAAAATTTTCAAAGTACCGCGAGTTTATAGAGTGCTTCCGCACCATCTTCCGAACACAAAGTCGTCCGATCTTCGACAACAACCGCTGATCCTTGCGTGTCGCGACATTGCGATCAATTCATATTAAGGTTTCGACCCCGGCCCTCGCGCTCGTTTTCGAGATAATCGCCAATAACCCCAATTGCTCCCAAAATTTTCAAAGTGCCGCGAGTTTTCAGAGTGCTTCCGCACAATCTTCCAAATACAAAGTCGTCCGATCGTCGAAAACGACCACTTATCCTTGCGTGTCGCGACATTGCGATCAATTCATATTAAGGTTTCGAGGCCGGCCCTCGCGCTGGTTTTCGAGATAATCGCGAATAACCCCAATCGCTCCCAAAATTTTCAAAGTACCGCGAGTTGTCAGAGGGCTTCCGCTCCATCGTCCGACCACAAAGTCGTCCGATCGTCGAAAACGACCACTGATCCTTGCGAGTCGCGACATTGCGATCAATTCATATTAAGATTTCGTCCCCGGTCGTCGCGCTGGTTTTCGAGGTAATCGCGAATAACCCCAAACGCTCCCAAAATTTTCAAAGTACCGCGAGTTTTCAGAGTCCTTCCGCAACATCGTCCGAACACAAAGTCGTCCGACCGTCGAAATCGACCACTGATCCTTGAGAGTCATGACATTGCGATCAATTCATATTAAGGGTTCGACCCCGGTCGTCGCGCTGGTTTTCGAGGTAATCGCGAATAACCCCAAACGCTCCCAAAATTTTCAAAGTACCGCGAGTTGTCAGAATCCATCCGCTCCATCGTCCGAACACAAAGTCGTCCGATCGTCGAAAACGACCACTGATCCTTGCGTGTCGCGACATTGCGATCAATTCATAAAGGTTTCGACCACGGCCTTCGCGCTGGTTTTCGAGAAAATCGCGAATCACCCTAATCGCTCCCAAAATTTTCAAAGTACCGCGAGTTGTCAGAGTCCATCCGCTCCATCGTCCGAACACAAAGTCGTCCGATCTTCGACAACAACCGCTGATCCTTGCGTGTCGAGACATTGCGATCAATTCATATTAAGGTTTCGACCCCGGCTCTTGCGCTAGTTTTCGAGATAATCGCCAATAACCCCAATCGCTCCCAAAATTTTCAAAGTACCGCGAGTTTTCAGAGTGCGTCCGCACCATCTTCCGAACACAAAGTCGTCCGAACGTCGAAAACGACCACTGATCCTTGCATGTCGCGACATTGCGATCAATTCATATTAAGATTTCGACCCCGGCCCTCGCGCTGGTTTTCGAGATAATCGCGAATAACCCCAATCGATCCGAAAATTTTCAAAGTACCGCGAGTTTTCAGAGTCCTACCGCAACATCGTCCGAACACAAAGTCGTCCGATCGTCGAAAACGACCACTGATCCTTGCGAGACGCGACATTGCGATCAATTCATATTAAGGTTTCGTCCCAGGTCGTCGCGCTGGTTTTCGAGGTAATCGCGAATAACCCCAAACGCTCCCAAAATTTTCAAAGTACCGCGAGTTGTCAGAGTCCATCCGCTCCATCGTCCGAACACAAAGTCGTCCGATCTTCGACAACAACCGCTGATCCTTGCGTGTCGCGACATTGCGATCAATTCATATTAAGGTTTCGACCCCGGCCCCCGCGCTAGTTTTCGAGATAATCGCCAATAACCCCAATCGCTCCCAAAATTTTCAAAGTACCGCGAGTTTTCAGAGTGCTTCCTCACCATCTTCCGAACACAAAGTCGTCCGAACGTCGAAAACGACCACTGATTTTTGCGAGTCGCGACATTGCGATCAATTCATATTAAGGTTTCGACCCCGGTCGTCGCGATGGTTTTCGAGGTAATCGCGAATAACCCCAAACGCTCCCAAAATTTTCAAAGTACCGCGAGTTTTCAGAGTCCTTCCGCAACATCGTCCGAACACAAAGTCGTCCGATCTTCGACAACAACCGCTGATCCTTGCGTGTCGCGACATTGCGATCAATTCATATTAAGGTTTCGACCCCGGCCCTCGCGCTAGTTTTCGAGATAATCGCCAATAACCCCAATCGCTCCCAAAATTTTCAAAGTACCGCGAGTTTTCAGAGTGCGTCCGCACCATCTTCCGAACACAAAGTCGTCCGATCATCGAAAACGACCACTGATCCTTGCGAGTCGCGACATTGCGATCAATTCATATTAAGGTTTCGTCCCCGGTCGTCGCGCTGGTTTTCGAGGTAATCGCGAATAACCCCAAACGCTCCCAAAATTTTCAAAGTACCGCGAGTTGTCAGAGTCCATCCGCTCCATCGTCCGAACACAAAGTCGTCCGATCGTCGAAAACGACCACTGATCCTTGCGTGTCGCGACATTGCGATCAATTCATAAAGGTTTCGACCACGGCCTTCGCGCTGGTTTTCGAGAAAATCGCGAATAACCCCAAACGCTCCCAAAATTTTCAAAGTACCGCGAGTTTTCAGAGTCCTTCCGCAACATCGTCCGAACACAAAGTCGTCCGATCGTCGAAAACGACCACTGATCCTTGCGAGTCGCGACATTGCGATCAATTCATATTATGGGTTCGACACCGGTCGTCGCGCTGGTTTTCGAGGAAATCGCGAATAACCCTACACGCTCCCAAAATTTTCAAAGTACCGCGAGTTTTCAGATTCCTTCCGCACCATCGTCCGAACACAAAATCGTCCGATCGTCGAAAACGACCACTGATCCTTGCGTGTCGCGACATTGCGATCAATTCATATTAAGGTTTCGACCCCGGTCGTCGCGCTGGTTTTCGAGATAATCGCCAATAACCCCAATTGCTCCCAAAATTTTCAAAGTACCGCGAGTTTTCAGATTCCTTCCGCACCATCGTCCGAACACAAAATCGTCCGATCGTCGAAAACGACCACTGATCCTTGCGTGTCGCGACATTGCGATCAATTCATATTAAGGTTTCGACCCCGGTCGTCGCGCTGGTTTTCGAGATAATCGCCAATAACCCCATTCGCTCCCAAAATTTTCAAAGTACCGCGAGTTTTCAGAGTGCTTCCGCACCATCTTCCGAACACAAAGTCGTCCGATCTTCGACAACAACCGCTGATCCTTGCGTGTCGCGACATTGCGATCAATTCATATTAAGGTTTCGACCCCGGCCCTCGCGCTCGTTTTCGAGATAATCGCCAATAACCCCAATTGCTCCCAAAATTTTCAAAGTGCCGCGAGTTTTCAGAGTGCTTCCGCACAATCTTCCAAATACAAAGTCGTCCGATCGTCGAAAACGACCACTTATCCTTGCGTGTCGCGACATTGCGATCAATTCATAAAGGTTTCGACCACGGCCTTCGCGCTGGTTTTCGAGAAAATCGCGAATCACCCTAATCGCTCCCAAAATTTTCAAAGTACCGCGAGTTGTCAGAGTCCATCCGCTCCATCGTCCGAAAACAAAGTCGTCCGATCTTCGACAACAACCGCTCATCCTTGCGTGTCGCGACATTGCGATCAATTCATATTAAGGGTTCGACACCGGTCGTCGCGCTGGTTTTCGAGGAAATCGCGAATAACCCTACACGCTCCCAAAATTTTCAAAGTACCGCGAGTTTTCAGATTCCTTCCGCACCATCGTCCGAACACAAAATCGTCCGATCGTCGAAAACGACCACTGATCCTTGCGTGTCGCGACATTGCGATCAATTCATATTAAGGTTTCGACCCCGGTCGTCGCGCTGGTTTTCGAGATAATCGCCAATAACCCCAATCGCTCCCAAAATTTTCAAAGTACCGCGAGTTTTCAGAGTGCTTCCGCACCATCTTCCGAACACAAAGTCGTCCGAACTTCGAAAACGACCACTGATCCTTGCATGTCGCGACATTGCGATCAATTCATATTAAGGTTTCGAGGCCGGCCCTCGCGCTGGTTTTCGAGATAATCGCGAATAACCCCAATCGCTCCCAAAATTTTCAAAGTACCGCGAGTTGTCAGAGGGCTTCCGCTCCATCGTCCGACCACAAAGTCGTCCGATCGTCGAAAACGACCACTGATCCTTGCGTGTCGCGACATTGCGATCAATTCATATTAAGGTTTTCGACCCCGAGCGTCGTGCTGGTTTTCGAGATAATCGCGAATAACCCCACTCGCTCCCAAAATTTTCAAAGTACCGCGAGTTTTCAGAGTGCTTCCGCACCATCTTCCGAACACAAAGTCGTCCGAACGTCGAAAACGACCATTGATCCTTGTGTAACGTCCCACGGGGACTCAAACCCGACGTTACCGACCGTCGATAAAATAGTATAGTACTACATTACCGCGCAAATGTTACCACGCAGACCCATTATACATACTTTTATATGTTAATATTAAACTAAGCATAGATTAGAGAAACAAATATTATAGAAATGTTAAGAATAATTAATTATAAATACTGACAGAAACACAAAACAAAATATTATATAATAAGCGAGAAAAATGCGATATAACGAATACCGACTCACTGCGCATGCGCCAGCCCGCCAATTCTCCAGTATAAAAGGAGGCGCAAGCAGCACTCGGCGCGCTCATTCGAATACAGATACGTTCTTGCAACCAACGAATGCTAGTTCCTAGAGGCAGCTTAAGTACTATCCAGTAGAATTTCAGCACGCTCCGGAGACGGTAGCGACTGGTTCTCAGTGTACAAAGGTACTGGTGCTCCTTTTTGGATCTTTCATTTAAAGGTTGAGAACTTTGTCTTGGCGGAGGTTTCAAGCGTTGCTCCTACTAGTAGGTAGCACCTTAGCCACTTAGCGAAGGCAAGGTCTACGGAACATTAGATCAAGAACTCTGCCAAGAGTGTCGGGAATCGCTCCGGAAACGGTAGCGGCCGCTCTCACAGCAGAATTATAGAACATAAAACTCTGTCAAGAGTTCGGGAACCGCTCCGGAAACGGTAGCGGCCGAACTTACGGCAGCAGCACATATATATATATTCACACAATTCCACAGCGTATTAGAATTAATTAGCATAGATAAAAAAAAAACCATAAAAAACATAAAACTTATATATTGTTACGTTTTCGCGTAGACATTATATAAGTTTAATGTGTAATAACAGAATGTGAACATCAACAAGGATAACAGTAATTAAATAACAGTAATTAATCAGATAGAGGTGTTCGGGACTACGTCTGCTCGCAATGGCGTCTGTATCTCAAGTCACAGCTTGACAGGCGATCGATCAGATCGCCTTCTTCTCGCTGTCTCTTGTCTTCGTCGCGAGCATCATCGGGCCATGGATTCCATCCATAGGGTGCTCGCAACACTGCTCCCCCCTCTCGAGAAGCGGTCGTCCCGACCGCTGTAACTTCTCCTCTGTCTGTAACCGTACCCTGGTCCGGAAGAGTGGGAAGAACGCTACGTGGCCTCTTCCGTCCGTCGTCTCGGCATTCACCTTCACGCCCAGGGGAAAAACCACCCCAAAAACCCTGGGCAAGGCGTGGGTACATGGCTCCTTGCGTTTTCGGACTTGCGTACTTCTTTCTTGTATGGGCTTCGTTTTCTTTGACGGCGCATCTTCTTCTTGGGTAGAGACTGGCGAGAGGTCCGGTCCTTTTTATGGTCTGACGACTAGTTCCCTGCGTTCCCTCGGCGGAAGTCCAGCGACGACGTTCCTCTGGAGCTCCAACGGTGGAATCCCGCGACGTTCCGGAACTTCCCTGGGCGGTTCCGCTCCGTTCGTCGTCCCCTGCGATCTGGCCGCTCCGGCATTTCGTCCTGGTTCGTTCTCGACTTTCTTCCAGTAGTCCAGTTTTCCAGAATTTCCTTGTAAAAGAAACGTCGCTCTTATTAGACGGGAACCGAAGGTAGCTCGTTGGGGCCGTAGGAGTCGGAAAGCAGGAAAGGAAGGCCGAGCACGCAAGCAGAGGGTTGCAGCTAGTCACAAGCATGCAAGCGGCCCAACCTCCAGCCCAGCCACCCGCCTCGCCAGCCCTGGCCGTCTTCTCTTTTTCTTTTCTCCAGCCCTTGGCTTCGTGATGGCCCCATTCCTCTTCTTGGCCTCTGGTGTTGTTCCAGGGGACCGTCCTTTACGTCCGGTTAGCGCTCCCGTTTCCGCGACATCCCCTCCAGCCGGTCCAAGCAGCGCTTGTCCGTCTGGTGATTGGGAATGCCATTTCCCTCCTGCTGTCCACCCTCTCTCCTTCTTTTTCCTGGGTACCCCGCGAGATCCTCCATCCTGGCCGTGCCAGGGGCTCGCAGGGTCTCCTCCAGGGGGCTAGCGGGGCGCTTTCACGTATGTCCGCACCCCGCTGCGGACTGCCACGCTATTGTGGCACATTCGGGGAATTCGGGAGCGCGTATCCCGACCGCGGTGGTAGTCCCCTGACACCTTGTCCCTCGTCGTGGGGTATCGTGTTCCCTGAAACAGACTCAAAAAAAGGGGGGCCGGGCTACGAAGGCAGCCTCCGCAGCCCAGTCCACCAGATTAGCTTAGTCTAATCTTCTTTCTTGAGTCCAGTGGTGGTCCAGCGACATTTTCACTCTTCTTGTAGTTGTCCTTCGTACTTCGCAAGGCGGCGCACGTGGACCACCTTGTACTTCTTCCTGCGTGATCGTTGGATCCTGTAGACGACGTCATTGATCCTGTCCACCACCGTGCAGGGTCCTTCCCAGTCGGACTGCAGTTTTGCGCACTTCCCTTTCACTCTTCGAATCCTGAGTGTTGGTGGTTGGCTCTTCACTCCAGGACTTCGTCTTCGAACTAACGCTCCAGGTGTACACCGGACTCATCACCCTGGGCTCTCTCTTATGGGTCGCCGACTCCGCGACGATATTCGCCCTCGAACTCCCTCCGTCGCAGCGCTTCGTGGATCTCTCGACGGTATTCGCCCTCGAACTCCCTCCGTCGTAGCGCTTCATGGATCTCTCGACGGTATTCGCCCTCGAACTCCCTCCGCCGCAACTTCGTACTCAGCTATCCCGCAACGGTATTCGCCCTCGAACTCCCTCCGTCGCGTCTTCGTACTCAGTTATGCCGTGACGATATTCGCCCTCGAACTCCCTTCGTCACAGCTCTGCAACTCTGCGCACTTCCGGCCCCTGTTCGTTGCAGCAGATCCGCACGCTCACACGACAGCATTAGTCTGGTTCTGGGTGTTGTCGACCGTTGCTTCCCCCAAATCAGTTGAGCCCAGCTATCACCGTCCAACGGCCTCTCTTCGCTCCTTCTCTTGGTGTTATTCCTCTCAATTTCTCCTTCCGAAGCAGTCCTTCTGGAGATGTCCGGCATTTCCACACTGCCAGCAGGTATTCTCCTTGTAGTCCGTTCGATCCTCGGGTTGTTCGGACCTCCGCTTCTTGGCCGGGTACCTTTCAAACGTGTTGGAGGGTTTAGCTTTCCGTTTTTCCGAGTACTTCTCTCGTGACTCGCCCGCGGGGCTGCGAGACATTCTCTCGACGGCCTCGATCTCGAGGGCCCTGGTCACGGCGGCCCGTAAAGATGTAAAACCGCCGAGTCGCAGTTCCCGCTGCGTAACCGAGCTCGACAATGCCGTTACGAATTGGGACGCGGCAAGTTTGTCGCGGGTTTCTGCCGGGCACTCGGCGAAAGCGGACTGCGCTAATCGTTCTATTTTTGTGGCGAGCGAGGAGATGCTCTCATCTCTTCGCTGCCTATGGCTCTGGAAGAGTACATAGTTCAAATTCGATAGGTTTTTCGCCCCGTAGCGGAATTCTAGCGCGGAAACCAATTCCGCGAAGTTATCGCATTGAGCTGCGGAGAGCGTCGTAAGGACGCTCCTTGCCGTGCCCCCGAGGGCAGCAATCAAGGCTGTAGCCTTTTTTTGGTCATTCCAACCATTCGCGCGCGCGATCGTGTCAAATTGTACCCTGTACACTTCCCACGAATTTTTCCCATCAAAAACTGTCGGTTTCACAGCGTACCCCAAGCGGAGTACGTGTGGTTCCGTAAAGGAGACAGCGGCAGGCGTAACGACGGGTGTGGTGACATGCGCCGGGGAACACTATTTACATCACTATTTACACCATTATGTACATCGCTATTTACATTATTATGTGTATCGTTATGTACATTGGCGACTGTCTCCCCACCCCGAGTATTCGTGCCGCTGTCAATCGAGCCGCGGTCACCCTGTAACAAGGAGACTACGACCTGGATGCGATTTTCCATTTCTGTCATCCGGGCCTCGAGAACCGCCTGGGTTTGTCGGTCTGCGGCTTCTTTTTCTTCCCTGCGCCGGTCTTCCCTCTGCCAGCGGGCCTCGTTGTCCCTCCGTAACTCCCGAATCTGTTCCGTGATGCCTAACTGGAGGGAGGTGAACAGCTCTTGTATAGAAGGGTCCGTCGCTGCAGGAGAAGGCTTCGCGGAGGCCGCGGATGCGCGAGTGGGCATCCCACTTCGAGTGGGCATCCCACTTCTGACACCAATGTTACGTTTTCGCGTAGACATTATATAAGTTTAATGTGTAATAACAGAATGTGAACATCAACAAGGATAACAGTAATTAAATAACAGTAATTAATCAGATAGAGGTGTTCGGGACTACGTCTGTTCGCAATGGCGTCTGTATCTCAAGTCACAGCTTGACAGGCGATCGATCAGATCGCCTTCTTCTCGCTGTCTCTTGTCTTCGTCGCGAGCATCATCGGGCCATGGATTCCATCCATAGGGTGCTCGCAACAATATATATAATCGTAGTCGTAAGCAATATCATTATGTTCGTTATTAGGAATAAGTGTCGTTTGAATAAATCATTGTTACGTTTTAAGTTGGATTTTACTCCTTTACTCAACCAACGAAACCCCACCTATCCTATACTCGAGGGACGCCGCTCTCCTCTCGAGAACCTGTTAATATTCAGTCGTCCCCGGACAACCGAACGTTACAGGTCGGATATTTTTGGTGACAGCGGTGGGATATCTCGTTGAGAAGGATATTTTCGCTTAGTAAAATAACTCCAAAAGTGAGTATTTTCTTAGAAAATTTTTTTTAAATTCTATAGAGACTTAAAACTTCACAATGCCTAACACACTTGGAGAAGCAATGGCTAATTTAGCAATTAATACGGAGACTCAAAGAACTCCAGGAAATATAGACACTCCAGAAACGTCAGAAACTATTGAAAATGACAACATTCCAGGAAATTCAAATCCTCAAATTAATATGAATACAGCTACGAATGTATATCCTCATTTACCACACATTAGTTTACGCGATACAGCCGATACAGTACCTTCTTTCGATGGTAGAAATATACCACTACATCAATTTGTTAAAAGTTGTAGACATGCACGACGCATGGTAAATCCTAATGCAGAATATGGATTAGTTCAACTCATAAAAAATAAGCTTTACGGACAAGCTTCGAGAGTAGTTTTAAGCGGAGAATATAATTCAATCAGCGACCTCATTTCTGTACTTAGCTCACGTTTCGCTCCATTACACACATCAATCCAATTATACGGCGAATTATCAAAAATCGCGCAACTACCAAACGAAACAACAGTAGACTATAGCAGCCGCGTATCTAATTTACTTCTACAAATCAGACATTGTAATACTATAGAAGTACCTGGGCATGAAGCTCAATTTAATATAAACGCGGAACAAAATGCTGTTAAAGCCTTTCTAACGGGTTTAAAGATCGAAATATACAATAGAATACATGAATGCACCTACACCAGTCTTGATCGCGCTATCAACGTCGCCATTAAAGCAGAAGCAGAATACAACGAGTATCAAATAAGAACAAAAATAACAACAGGAGTATCTCAAGCTAATCAATGTATAAACTGCCTCGGATACGGCCATGACGTCACCACCTGCAGTAGTCAGCAAGTTTCACGCACTGACTGGCAACAAAAAACTTGTCAACATTGTAAAAGAACAGGACATACTATACAAGAATGTAGGAACCTAAACAAGAATCAGAGCGATACATTCTGTGACTTTTGCCGAAAGCCAGGTCATATGACACAAGATTGTAGACGTCGAAGTTACAATGCAAGACCCAACGAATATTGTAGCAACTGCCGACGAGCAGGTCACATGACGCAAGATTGCAGGAGCCAAGCCAACAGAGCCCCTCAGTCCAACGAATATTGTGGCAACTGCCGAAGAACGGGTCACACGACGCAAGATTGTAGAAGTCAAAGTTACACGAATAGAACTCCTCAATCCAACACATACAGGGTCATCGTTTAATCCTGCAACCCGCGCGCGCGCGAACTTGTAAAATGGCAACACCGCCTCATGGACGCATTCCACTACAACCATGCACCGGGCCAGCGGAAAGCTGCCAGCGACTGAGTGATGCCCGAGCTTCGAAAATTTTAGCGTCGCAAAGAGCTAGGTATTGGGAATTTCCCGGCCCAGATAATCGAGCCGCGTGCTCCGCTTTTATGATCGGCTTACCACTCGTACCCCAGATTACTGTAATGAGGTTTGAAAATAATGTCAACTGATCTCGTACCCGTCTCAATTTCAAAAATTTTAGCTACGACAGGGTTGACCGCAGCGCTATACCCTTATACGGAGAGATTTTTCGCCACTTGCTTGTAAAAGCGACAATAATGGCACATCGTTCCAAAAAATGACATTAACGGAAGCCGGTATAGGCGTGGCGTTGAGTATCTAAAACATTCAAACACAAAAATTCTAGAAAAAAAATTCAGACACCGCTAAAGTCAAAGACACGTTCCATTAGTTACCCCTTACGTCTTATCTAGGTATGCACCGCATTAAGGATAAAATCATAAAGAAGAAAACCAGAACAATAGATTCTGAGGTCTGCAGAACTAACACATAATTGAATAAAAATTTAATTTCTCAATTTATGAAAGTAAGGATACAGAAACAACTAGCCTATTGTTTATCAACATCACGAGTTTTAAAAACAGCGTTAAATACATTATCAAATAAACAGTTTGCAAAAGCTTTTTAAACAATTATGGTTAAAAAATTGATAAAAGAAAAATTAAGTAAACGTAAAATATGTTAAATTATCCATCATTAAGAGGGAATAATTTTTCCTCATTTCTCGGCGCTAATTGCATTCCGATATCTTTTATAGTTCAAAAGTTATACGAAAAAGGCCCCAAATATTTCAACCCGGGCCGGGAAATTCTGAATAGTTCTTTGCAACGTTAATTTGAAAGAGACCAGCCCAAAATTCTCGAAGCTCGGGCATCACTGCTGTCCAGCGATCGCTAGCAGCTCTCAAAACGCCGGGACGGTGCATGGTTGTAGTGGAATGCGTCCGCGAGGCGCTGTTGCCATTTTCCAAGTTCGCGCGCGCGCGGGTTGCAGGATTAAACGATGACCCTGTATTGTGATTACTGTCGGAGACCGGGACATACGGTGCAAGAATGTAGAAACCGAGCTTACGATAGTATATCCTGCGAATACTGCAAATTCCGAGGCCACACAATAGACCAATGCAGAAAAAAGATGTACTTTGATAGAAAAGAAAAAGAAGAGGCACAACCCCGTATGGTACGTAGACAAGCCATACTTAGACTCAAAACAGAACAAATAAGGAAACCACCTAGCATCCTTCTTTCTGATATAGGGTTTAACGGGGGACAAGCAACACTAATGATTGACACAGGATCAGACCTAAATGTAATCAAAAGATGTGCTGTTTCTCCCGACATTCCAATCTTCATGGACACCCTATTTGATCTGAATGGCATCACGGACGGTCTACTTAGCACTATAGGGTACATCAAAATAAGAACTTTAAATACAGAAGTTATCATCCACGTCGTAGAGGACCTTCCTATCAGACAGGATGGAATATTAGGAACAGATTTCTTTCTAACTAACGGAGCAACTATAGATTATACAAGATCAGCAATAACTATTGGACCAGAAACTGTTTCATTCATTGATCCAGAAATGGTCACAATACCAGCCAGAACAAGAAGTCAAATATATGTACGAGTTCTCAATACACAGACTAGCACAGGATATATTCCTAAAATTAACATTCACCCTAATTTACATATGGGAAAGGCAATCGTGTCAAATAATAACGGCATGGCATGTCTATTTGCAATAAATACATCCACAAAGGATATTAAAATCCCTGTACCATCGGTCGAATTAGAACCATTTATTGAAGTACCTGTAGAAGAAAAATCATCAGATATATATAGGGCAACCAATAGAACCCACCAGTTATTACGACTACTAAGGCTAGACCATTTAAATTCAGAAGAACGAGCCAGTGTTGAAGAACTGATAAAGGAACATGCAGATAGATTTCACATTCCGGGAGAAAAGTTGGAAGCAACAAATAAAGCTTACCATAAAATCATAACGGAAAACGATGTTCCTGTTTTTACGAAACAGTATCGGTATCCTCAGTCATTTAAGGAAGAAGTAAGAAAACAAACCAAAGAATTATTAGAGAAAGGAATAATACAACCTTCTTTATCTCCTTATAATTCACCGATATGGATAGTATTAAAAAAAGAAGATTCTGAAGGAATAAGAAAACCTAGGATAGTAATAGACTTTAGGAAAATTAAATGAAAAAACAATTGGAGACGCTTATCCTTTACCAAATATAACTGATATATTAGATCAGTTAGGAAGTGCAAAATATTTTTCTGTATTTGATCTTGCATCCGGGTTTCACCAAATTCCTATGCATCCAGATGATCGCCATAAAACAGCCTTTTCTACAATATACGGGCATTATGAATTCAATAGAATGCCGTTTGGACTTTTAAATGCACCAGCAACCTTCCAAAGGCTTATGGATCAAGTTCTAACCGGACTTCAAGGAGTAGAGCTCTTCGTGTATTTAGATGACATAGTACTATATATGCTAGCTCTCTGAAAGAACATGCAACCAAATTCAAACGATTAATGGATAGATTAAGAGAAGCAGATCTTCACCTTCAACCCGATAAGTGTGAATTTTTTAAGAAAGAAGTTACATATCTAGGACACATAATAGGCGAATATGGAGTTAAACCCGATCCACGAAAAATAGTAGCAGTTAAAGAATTTCCAACACCAACAACTGTCAAGAATGTAAAACAGTTCTTAGGACTGAGCGGATATTACAGAAGATTTATAAAAGATTTCTCAAAAATTGCACGACCACTTTCCAATCTCACCAAAAAGGATTATAAATTCGAATGGACGGATAAACAACAAAAGGCATTCGAAACTTTAAGGGAAGCTCTCTGCAAGGAACCCATATTATAGTATCCAGATTTTGAAAAAACATTCAACATAACGACAGACGCCTCAGGTATCGCTGTAGGTGGAGTTCTTAGTCAGGGAGAAATAGGAAAAGACTTACCAGTAGCTTACGCATCTCGAGTTCTAAATGACGCAGAAACTCGTTACTCACCGACAGAACGAGAACTTTTAGCAATATTATACGCGGTATTTCATTTCAGACCCTATATCTATGGTAGAAAATTCTATCTTATAACAGATCATAAACCTTTAGAATGGCTACAAACTCTCTCATATCCAACATCACGACTAATGCGATGGAAAATCAAACTAGCGGAATACGATTACAAAATTTTGTACAAGCCGGGGAAATATAATACGAACGAAGATGCTTTATCTAGAAATCCAATAGCATTACCGTTAAACGCGAAGCGAGCACATTCAGAAACAAATTCACACGAGAACAAAAAACAAAAACAGTTTCATCAACCTAATACACGACAAAGAGAAACAACCGCCTCGACCTCAGGAAACCCAGCTCCACATAAACAGCATAAACTTAGTTTGTTAGATTCCGACTCCTCGTACGACGAGAGTGATGCAATAGGAACAAAACGACAACAGTTAAAACGAAAAGTAAAAAGAAACACCTCTTCATCACAACCAGAAACAAAAAAACAAAGCATAGAGTCTCCTCAAATAAAAACACATATACCCCCCCAAATCACAGTACCTGTTGAAGTACATATACCCCCCCAAATTTCAGTACCTATACAAGTACATAAGACTCCTCAAGAAGGAATACCATTTCAAGAAACAACACAAGACAAGACACAAGCAATAAAAAAGCCTTACGTTAAGAAACCTCAAGAGGACTTAATAGAAGAAATAGATGAAACAACCATAGTACCAACACACAATTATAAAGACCCTCCCAAAATTAATGCAGAGTCAAGCACAGACAAAAGTACTCACCATACACCTAAAAAGAAGAAACAAAAATTAAATTCTAGTACAGATAGTGCTCCCATAACTCCCATTAAAATCATGCAAGGGAAAATACTCACGCCTCCTTAACCACCTCCACCCCCATTATTATCACTCCCACCATTATCTCTTCCACCATTGACTCCCCTGCCATTATATGTGCCACCCACACCACCTGCACAACATACCACAGGCAAACCAAGAGTAATATCCAATATACCTGTCAAAAAACAAAATATTGAAGTAGAAGATCATCTATGGATGGGAAAGGATTACATAGTAACATTTATAAATACAGAAGGCAAACCAATAGGTCCAATGGGAGAAAAATTATACAAAGAAAGAAATATAAGAGCTAATAAAATTCCATTTCCACTAAAACTCGGAGAATCAGTAACAATAAGAAGTGGAAAACGTACAATCGTTGGACTTGTCATACCAAATTACCCAACAGAAGAAAATCTATATACATCATTAAAAACACTCTACACATACCTGATACTTAAACAAGCCACAAAGGTGTATATATCAGCAGAAGAAAATAAAATTTCGCTTAGGCAATTACGAAATTTAATAGAACTAATATTCATAAACGAGGACATTCAATTTATTTTTTGTAAAGGTACTCTTATAACTCCTTCCATACAAGATAGGCAGCAAATTATCAAAGAAATCAATGAAACACCTATAGGAGGACACAAAGGAATTACTAAAACATACCATCGAATAAGAAACATATATTATTGGAAAAACATGAAATATGAAATAGCACAATTTGTTAAGACATGTCTAGAATGTCAAAAAACTAAATTAGTAAGAGTAAAAAATAAGGAGCCTATGATATTGACAGACACACCATTGGATGCTTTTGATAAAATTTCTATGGACATAGTAGGACCATTACCTTTCACAAAAAATGGAAATAGTTATATACTTACAATTCAAGACAACCTAACCAAATACTCTCTTGCAATACCATTAACAAATATAACTGCAAAGGACATAGCCAAAGCATTTACAGAACATTTTATCTGTAAATTCGGAAGTCCTAAAGCAATCCTGACTGACCAAGGGCCAAATTTTATGAGCTCCCTTATGAAGAAATTAGCCAGGACATTCCAGATCAAACAATATCGAACATCTGCATACCATCCACAATCTAATGGATCACTAGAAAGAAGTCATCATGTTCTTATTGAATATTTAAGACATTATGTATCAAAGGAAAGACAATGGGACCAATGGTTACCTCAAGCAATGTTCTCGTATAATACAAGCACTCATGAAGGCACGAAATTTACGCCTCACGAACTTGTCTACGGTAGAAAAGCACGTCTTCCTTCAAGTAAGCCTCCAACAGACAATATTAAGACATATCCAGACTATGTCGACGAATTAATACATAAACTACACCACATCCGACAAATGGCGCGAAATAACTTGGAAGAATCAAAAGTTCGACAAAAACATTACTACGACCGGAAGATACAACCTCAAACATATGAAGCAGGAGATTGGGTTTGGTTATTAAATCCAAGGCGCGAAAAACTAGGACCCGAATATAGCGGACCATACCAAATTACTGAAGTCATAGGGAATAGTAATCTGAAGATAGCAATAACTTTAAAACAAACTAGAATCGTGCATATGAACAGAGTAAAAAAGGCTTATCTACCAGAGGAAATTCAAGAAAATACCACTGCATAAAATGGAAAAATAAAATTTTTAAATAAAACTTTTAAATAATAATAAATTAAAAACAAAAACGAAATTAATTATACAAAGTTGCAAACCTGCAGAGGAAGCCTATATAAGGAATGACGGACAAAGGATTTCATCACTATTACAAAGTATCATTAAAACGAAAACACCCTGTAAAATGGACAAATACACCTGCCTAAAAGCAGTATACGATGAAGGCATTTACTTCTATAAAAAGAAATACCAGAAGAAGACGACACACCATTGTCTAAACATTTAGTTTCGAAAACTAATGACATACGATGGCGAAGATGCCAGTTGTGCCGTCGCATACTCTTTATTGGGCAATCAACACAAAAATGCGAAATATGCAAAAACGCAGATGCACATTTGTAAATATTTTTATACATACACATTTTTATATTACACATTACATATACACTCCACATACACACACAACATGTAATTAACACTTACACATATTTTTAAGCATTTTTATATATATCTTTTTTACATTACACTCTACATGCACACACCACACACACAAACAAAATGTAATCAACACTCACACCTAGTACATAAGTTTTATATATATCCTTTTAATAATAAACATATTTTTATATACAAATAATAATAATAATCTATAATCTAAAAACCTATAAAAAAAAAAATCCATAACCTCCTAAAAATCTAACCTACCAATAACCTATAACCTGTCAATAAAACCTAAAAAATAGCATATTGTTGCATAGTCTACAAAGCTGCAGACCAAATTTTTATAAAAATCCGCTAGAGGGCGCCACTATACAAGGCCCTAACGTTCCGTTCAAACTCGCGCTTGCGCCATATTTCATTCTTGTCAAAGATGCCAAAGCGATCAGGCAAGCGCCACATTAAGGCAAGGGAAAATAAGAACAAATTACAAAAAATACTAAAGGAGATGATTGAGATTCCTCCACTGATCTCCCCACTTCCGACAACTCCAGAAAAAACGGTAAAGGTACCTTAAAACTTCCACTTTTTCAACAAAACTAAACTCAAATTCCTTAAATTCAAGATGTCAATTAATATACCACCTCATACTCCGCCGCATTCCCCACCGGACACACTTCCAACCACACCAGAATTTCCAAAAACCCCGGACTTCAAAATACCGAAGGCACCGGATTTTGATTTTAAAATCCCCGAAACACCAGCACCAAAATGGCCAAAAATATTTGAAGTGGACATCCCCGAACCAGACTGGGAATGGTATAGTTGTCTCCCAAAAGAAGATCCCAGAAAGCGAGTATGGAGACTTCTCGCACTATTCGGAACAGGCGCAGGCAGCCCTTACAAACCCATAATATAAACATTAATAAATAACCATATATATATAAATAATCATCTATTCTATTACCCGCCTCATACAAATCTCTCGAGGACGAGAGATCCCCCAGGGGGGAGGTGTAACGTCCCACGGGGACTCAAACCCGACGTTACCGACCGTCGATAAAATAGTATAGTACTACATTACCGCGCAAATGTTACCACGCAGACCCATTATACATACTTTTATATGTTAATATTAAACTAAGCATAGATTAGAGAAACAAATATTATAGAAATGTTAAGAATAATTAATTATAAATACTGACAGAAACACAAAACAAAATATTATATAATAAGCGAGAAAAATGCGAAATAACGAATACCGACTCACTGCGCATGCGCCAGCCCGCCAATTCTCCAGTATAAAAGGAGGCGCAAGCAGCACTCGGCGCGCTCATTCGAATACAGATACGTTCTTGCGACCAACGAATGCTAGTTTCTAGAGGCAGCTTAAGTACTATCCAGTAGAATTTCAGCACGCTCCGGAGACGGTAGCGACTGGTTCTCAGTGTACAAAGGTACTGGTGCTCCTTTTTGGATCTTTCATTTAAAGGTTGAGAACTTTGTCTTGGCGGAGGTTTCAAGCGTTGCTCCTACTAGTAGGTAGCAGCTTAGCCACTTAGCAAAGGCAAGGTCTACGGAACATTAGAACAAGAACTCTGCCAAGAGTGTCGGGAATCGCTCCGGAAAATATAGTGCGAGAGAATTGTCCCCTTGCATAGGACAGCCACTTCCTTGACGACAAATCTTCCATCGACGATGAACCCTTGCAGGTCAACAAATGTTGGCACGACCATTATCGGTACAATTTAGAGGTCCGCTCGCTTTCAAGACAGACGGGAGAATGCAGTTTTTCTCGTAAAGCATCTCGATTTTCATGATTAAATTTTGTGCGAATTTCGCACAGGAGAGGGCGGGCAAGTAGCGTGGCAATTTAATTCATTTTGCGCACCACGTTTGTCAGTGGATTGTATTCAACCACCCGATCGTGCAGAATCAGACAGTAGGCTGTAGTATTTACCGGCACATTCTCTTTACACTCGAATTCTATGCGCACGTCCACGGTGCCATTCTTGATCGACTCATTTTGTCGCGAGCAATCAATCACCACGATGGGGCCAAATTGTAAAAATTCAGCCACGGTGAATAATGCCTCGTTGCAACTATGTCCATAATACGATTTACCGAATTGCGTATACACGTGATACAAGATGGCATGCTTATTCTTGTCAAAGTCCAAGTTCATGTCATCGTATGGGTAAAATTCCGAGTTGAGAAAAAGTTTTACATTGGTCAATTTACAGTTGTTGAACTTAGTAACATCTTCGCTCATCACATTCCTTCGACCAGTCTGTAGAGCAAGGATTACGCATCGCGGCTTCTCCAGCTGTGCAGATGCCTTCACGGCCCACGAATGCTTGGTCGTGCTCTGTAAGAGAGGATACTCGTACAGATCCCATGATTGAAAACAAATGCTCAGGTTTTGTCCACTTTCCAAAGTACGTAGCAACGATAGCTTATTAACGTCGTTCAGCGTCACATGAGGCATCCGCCATTGTAGTTTAAGTAATTCAATTTCTGGTTCCAACATCGGTGATCCTATTAGAGCATTGTTGTCGTTGCGCGATCGTATTAAAATCAATTCGTGACGCGCATTAATAATCATGCGTTTGTAGTCCTGGCAAAATCCCAGCAAATATTTGAGTGGGACGCAAAAATTGAAATGGTTTTTCACTATTAGCCCATCGCGTCGTTTCAAGCCCCATCCGGCATTCTCCATATTTTTGTCTTCGTCCGATGTCAGCGATACATAGTTTTTAAGCGTGCTAGTTATTCCAACGTTTCTGTTGCGATCAATCTCCACACCATTCAGCTCGTATCGAATCTCATCGAATAAGAACGCCATGCAATTATTTCCCAACATCACCGTTAACGCATCGTTTGGCTTATTTATCTTCAATTTCCCCTCCACATAGAGGAAACTTTCGCACGGTAATGTGTATAAATCCTGCTGCTGTATCGGTATTCTTATCTCATCGCTGTATCCAAACGTCGTGTTGACGTATGGGTTGTATGTGTGAGTCTCGAGCTTGACGATGCGATCATCAAACGTAGGCTTCCATGCTTAGGCCCTCCAATGCTTAGAATATCAGCCATTTTTTTCAACTTAAATGCGTACAATGAATCCCAAAGATTTCAAAAATGCAATGTTCGCAGCACTGAGCTTCTTCTTTTTAGCGTGATCGGAGTTGTTGCAGTTGTTGGTGTTGTAAACAATTTCACTTGGAAGAAACGGGTTTCTGGAGTCGTTCAATACAAGCATCTCTTTCGCACTACACGTATTATCGTCGTCGTCGTACGTGCAGTCTGATGGTAATCTCTTCACCTCGAAAATCGAGCAATCGTCCGTCTTGATCCACAACGCGTATCGTTAGATCCGTAATGACCCGTGCGATGATTGGAAGGTAAATGATCTGCGCGGGCGTTTCCGATATCTTATATCCTGGTGGGACTCTCGGAGAAAATTCATGTATCGTATGTACACGCCTCCCATTGTTGTACGCACCAGCGGTCACGCTACATTCTATGCGAATAATGTTCACGTTCATGATATTAATTGGATCGTCAGATTCATGCCATCGTCCTGGTTCTAATACCCGATTCGTCGAGAATCCCAGTAGCGATCCAATGTTATTGGGCTTTGTAAAGTCTACGGCGAACCGGCAGTACAGTTCGCTTTTCATGGTGTTGTTGTTGGGACGCAACACTATAGGATACGCATCGTTGTCACCGTCATCGGCGCCGTCGAGATTTTTTTGAGGATATCGCTCGAGTAATCGCTGCTTCAGGTACTTGGCAATGGCGTCTAGTTCGTAGGAGCCGTGGGGAATCGTAATGTATTCATGAGTGGTATCGACGCTGTTGTTTTTGATGTCATAGTTTGAGAAAAAGTAGAATTTATCGTTGCTCGAGTCGATGTTCGGTATTGTGTGATAAGTTTCAAAGGTTGTTAGACCAAGCTCGTAATCATCGTCGCTCAAATCTATGGGTGGAAAGTAGTTTACCGCGAGGGTGCTACTCTTGCCGGTTAGAGTGAATGTTAACGACATATTCTGCTCGAACTGCTCGACTGTTACTGAATCAGAGTGGTGGGAAGTCAATCCTTAAATTCGGTGCCGATCGTTTGTAGAAAGCGTAGACATAGTTGTCCGCAATTGCTCTGATCATACTTTTGATAAGACGTACGATTGTACTCAATTTTCACAGCATCTTTATCCAGATATTGTATGAATTCCTTAGGCGGTCGAAGATTCCCAAAGCTGTCGAAATATATAGCTCGACTCCCTCTCTTCGCATACGCCACCCAATGAGTCCCAGGCCCCTCGACATTGTCCAAATTTACGATACCGCTCTCGTTTCGACGTACTCCTCCGGCTGGTAACGCGTTACGCATAAAAACGCCTCTAAAGAATGGAATATGCATACGTTTTGCCAACTCCTCCAATTGTGCATCGGTAGTTACGCCCGCAGGCATTTTTATTTTCTTTTCGGCGTTTTTTTTTCGTTTCGATATTCCCTGTCCGCGCTTGTACGGTGCGAGATAAAGTCCCCGACCTTCCATGGAGCGATTATGACGTTGCATTTCCTGCAGCTGATGTTGCGCCGCCGTATTATCGTTTACCGCCTTGGCGATCCCCGCCGCTCCGCCAGCCAATGATCCGAGAACACCTAGCAGCGGTAGAAGTGGTAATATACCACCCCGTTTTGCTACCGGAAGAATTCGCTTTTTTGGTGCTCTCTTTGGAATCCTTTTGCGGGTTTTTGTTTTCATCCCCATTCCGATCTTCGTCTTGGCCTTCATAGCTGCCCAAACAGCCGTAGCAGCACCTCTTTCACCCAGAGTCGAGTCTCGCGCAACGATGCGTTTTCGCGCTTTGTCAGCGAGTATGTTATCTGCCGCGTGCCTTTCGCCGAGGTCGTTGCTACGCGAATACGCAATATCGTGTTCTCGACACGCTGCGTCCAACGGATTGATGCCTCGATCCCCTCTAGCTAATCGTTTTGCCAGATGAGTTCCTGGGCCGCAAAACTGGTATCCCGGAATATGTAATTCGATAGGTAGCGCGTTTATCGCCCGATTTAACAAACCACTGCCTTTCTTTACTCTCGTCGGCGACATTCGCTACAGTTTTTAATCAATGGTGCTGGACCGTCGATATGCGTTCGCTGCCAAGGGCGATTATAATGTTCCAGACACCGACGATACTGCTGAACCTCAGAATCGGCTTTTATATGCTCGGGGAGTCTGTCCCACAACTGATCAATGTGCCTGCCAAACTCTCGGAGTAGAATAATCTTTGGTATATATTTCAACTGCTCAGAGGTTTGGTCTCGAATATCACAATTATCCGACAGGATCAGAAGCATTTTGAATACTGAACCGTTTTGCTTCGGTGCGGACCTATAAATAGGGGCGCTTCGACGTATCAAAAGCATTTTTCACAGTTCACGGAGAGGATGCGATTCGTGCGACAACCTGTGACGATACGCGTGACAAATTTTGATGATAAATCGCGAGTGATGTCTTCGAAAACAAGACGCAGACATGGTAGCATGCTGCCAAACACTATCCGCTGCGTCATTTGTGGCCCATCAAATTGCGGAAAGACCAACGTGCTGGTCAGCTTGTTGGAAAGTCCTCACGGCGTCCGCTTCGAGAACGTGTACGTGTACTCCAAGTCCTTGCAACAGCCGAAATATCAGTACTTGGAGAATTTATTGACTCCGATAGATGAAATTGGCTACTTTACGTTTTCGAATAACAGTGACGTCATCCCACCGAGCGAATCGCTTCCGAATTCTATTTTTATCTTTGATGACGTGGCACGCGACAAGCAAGATACGATAAGGGAATACTTTGCAATGGGGCGCCACTCGAACGTTGACTGCTTCTATCTCTGTCAGACATATGCAAAAATTCTCAAACATCTTATACGCGACAATGCGAATCTGCTGATTCTGTTTAAGCAGGATGGTACCAACTTGAAACATGTGTACAACGATCACGTAAACACTGACATGCCTTACGAGGATTTCTGCGCTTTGTGCCGTAATTGTTGGCAACGGGAGTATGGTTTCGTGGTAATAGACAAGGATAGCGCCATGTCCAATGGACGTTATAGAAAGGGATTTAACGAGTTTGCCGTACCGTGAGATGGTCAATCGTCATCAACACGTCGGTGGGAAAGCAACGTCTGCGGCACAACGATGATTGATATCGATACTCTGGAGATTAAGGATCGCGAGAGAATAGCGAAGGAAATTGCAAAAACCAGCCATTCCATTCGCCGGAAACATCAGGCTTTGAAGACTGGCAAGATGGAGGAAGATATGGCGTTGGAGAGATACTTTAAACCTATCGTCGAACCCTTGAAACATATTGTGGAAAATACCACAACAGCAGAAGCTGACACATCACCGCTGATGAGTACAGACGTTGAAGGGAATGAAACATTAACGCCTAAAAAAATCCATCCGAAAGGGAACACATCGCGCAAGGCAAAGAGGAAACGACACGGGCCATTGGAATATTCACCCGTAACCTCGACACCAGTTCAATCGAAGCGGAAACGACAAAATGCTACATCAAACGATTCTCCGGCTCCTCCCACACCAATAAATACATTTCCCAATGTGCAATCGCTCTCAGCCGTTGATGACGACGTCTTTGAAACTAGTCCCGATGAGTCGTTTGTAACATCTATTAGACAGCAATTCCAAACATCCGAGGGACAAAAAACGATCCGCAGTCATTTCGGCCCGCTGGGGCAAAAATACATGAGTGCAATCCTAAGTAGTGATAAGGATACAGCAATGGACTATGTGTACGGTGTATACTTTGACAATAGTAGAACGATGCTTGGGGATAAGGCTTTCGATATAGACAAGGATGATAATATAATCATAGATGGTGTAAAATACAGAGGAACACCCGGCCTTTACGAATTGATTTTTATGAGAATTCCCGACGATACTGTATACACCGATGCCGATAAACAAAAATACAGAAGTATACTGCTGGAAACGAATGCCCACAGACGCGGTCATGGTGTTAAAAATCCCATATTGGGCAACAAGGGATACAAGTACAAACATGTAATTGCACCGCTAATTCCCCGTGCATCGGCTAGTAGGGCAGGGAAAGGTCTAACGGTACCGCGAGTCATGGTGGTAAACGATAACAAAATCGATTACATACACTGGGACGATCCCAACGAGCTGGTGGATCGATTCCGTTTGCTCGAAGCGTCGCGTTAGGCGGGTAACAACTCGCACGATCCCGAAATTCTATCGATTATCGAGGAACTCCGCGAGGTAGGCCTCATTATATAAAACCGCGCGCCGATGATGTGCGCAGTATGCATCGAGATGCCAATCAACAAATTTGGGGTATCGCTCGAGAAGAGTGGAGCAGCTAGAATGGACTATTACAAATGGAGCGGTTTGCTTCGAAATTACATGCGAGATAACGCTCTTTGCGTAACCGGTGCAGACTTTGATGCAAAATCACGCAAGATACGACGCGTAGCTGAGCCGGTGGCCGACACCGATGCCGTCAATAAACTATACGTGGAAAAGAGCATTAAACTTTTGAGAGAGCAGCAGGAAGAATTAGAGAGGAAGCTGGTCGTGTTTCAAAGAGATATGCTGACGTTGCAAAACAGTGTTCAAAAGATATCGCAAGTGTCGAATTCTATCCCGCAGCCGGACAATGAAATTCGTGAAGTTAAAGAGGCTATAACCGCTTTTGCTGCGGAGCAGCAACTTGTCCAGAATTTTCTCGGACCAACGGGAAGCACTTAATGCATGTACCTGATAATTATCGCATCATTCGTGTCCAAGACACCTCTGCGATCAAACATGCAGCCATTATCGAAATCCAAGAGTAAAGAAAACCATGGCCACAAGAAGCGACAACTCGTTGAGGAATTGCACGCTCCAGCTCGAAGACATTTTCCGCGGAGGCGCGTCATCGTGCATGGATACGATGATCTGTGGCAAGCTGACATTGTAGAAATGCGTCCATACTCGCGATTCAACCAGGGTCACCACTACATACTCACCGTCATCGATGTGTTGAGCAAGTATGCGTGGGCATTACCGCTCAAGACTAAAAGTGGTGCTGAGGTGACTAAAGCGTTTGTAAAGATATTTAGAGAGCGATATCCGAAAAATTTGCAAACCGATCAAGGAAAAGAATTTTACAACACCGATGTGCAGAAACTCTTGACAAAGCACGACATTAATCATTATTCGACGTATTCGGTGATGAAGGCCTCTGTCGTAGAACGTTTCAATCGAACTTTGAAGAACAATATGTGGAAACTGTTTACGCTGAATGGAACCTATAGATGGACCGATGCGCTACCAAGTCTACTTGCAGAGTATAACGCACGAAAACATAGAACCATCGGAATGCGTCCTTGCGATGTTACCCCTGCGATCGCCAAAACGCTGCTAGCCACCGTATACAGCAACATAAGGATCGCTGCACCAGCGAGATTCAAATTGGGCGTGTTTGTGCGCGTGAGCAAATTTAAAACCATCTTCGATAAAGGCTATACGCCGAACTGGACAACGGAGGTGTTCAAGATAGCCAAAGTACAGACAACTAATCCCGCGACGTATCTGCTGGACGATTCCTGTGGAAAACCCGTTGCCGGAGGATTCTATGAACACGAGCTGCAACGTGTCACCGATCCTGATGTGTATCTAGTGGAAAAAGTGTTGCGTAGAAAGGGGGATAAGGTGTACGTCAAGTGGCCGGGGTTTGATAAATCACACAATTCTTGGATAAATAAAAATAATGTATTGTAAAAATAATAATACATGGTTCAATAAATACAATGATACATATACATGTGTGAACATTTTTTTTACACATTAATTCCGCCATTTATAATTTCTATACATGTATGAACAATTTTTATGCAATAATTTCGCTATTTATAATAATTTCTATACATTTGCAAACAATAATTCTACTATTTATAAGAAACAAGTTAATAAAGAGCGATGGCGAAAAGCAAACAATAATTCCATTATTTATAATAAATACAATAATTCCACTATTTATAATAAATACAATAATTTCTATTTTACAATGGAATTTGGTAATGGCCCCAGGGCAGAGTGTCGGTCGAATGGGGTACGATATACCGCTTGTTGTCGTGTGGGCTTAGAGCGATTTTAGATTCCGAAATGGTGTACACTTTATGCAATTTAGACCGTATGCATGATTGTCTGCAAACCATTTCGATCTCCCTTTGCAAACACTGCGCGTAGTCGTCGAAAGTTATCGTTCTGGCTATGACGTTGGTCTTGACGCCTTTCGCCTTTTTCGTATCTTTTTTGCCGTCTACGCGAAGTGCATACATTTTCGCCCTAAGACCTACGAATTCGGTCATTATCGCACCGTTATTATCATCCTTCATCAGCCCCGGAACCTTCTTATTTACGCGCGGCATATTATATACATTGTCAGTAGGATAATCGCTTGTGTCGAATCTATCGATATTGTGTTTCATGGACTCGTAGATATCGTCGCATTGAATGTGATAAATGAGACTGTCTGTGTCGGTGTATAGAATTTTACAATTTGATCCATGCTGGGGAGACATGTACTCGTGGTGAAATTCATACAAACAAATTTTTTATATGTCCAGAATACACATACCCACGTATATCGGTTTGTTGAATTTCACCTCGAGTTTCCGCAATTCAACAGCTATTAAATTTTCCGAAAAAACACTTCTGCTGTGGAAATTCGGTTTCGCGATCATTGCCTCCGCGCCGTACCGCCCTTCCCAATGAGTCAAAAGTTTTACATCCACATGGTTTCGTACATTTTCCATAGTTTTGCCGAATACCGCGTTGTTCATCAATTTGTACAA